>CM050170.1:130463665-130896165 GCA_027410445.1 Discoglossus pictus
GTAGGGATGCTGAAAGCAGGGACATCTTCCACACATGTGGTGGGAATGTGACCGAATTCAACCTTTTTGGAACCAATGTAAGTAAATACTAAAAATAACAGGTAATGAAATCCCACTTGATTTAGAGCATGTGATATTTCAATTGGATATTGATATGTTATACTCTCATTGTAAATTCTTGGTCTCTCACATTCTGCTTATAGCAAAATGGGTTTTGGTAAAAAGATGGAGACTCGATCTTATTCCAACATGGTCTGAGGTTGTCAATATAGTTTCAAGAAATTGAAAACTTGATAAAGATTGGTCAGTGAATATTATTAGCAAAAAAAGTTTACAAGTAAAATAATCACTTTTGGACAAGTATATTAAGGATTATGCCTAGTGATGTATCTGAAGTCTTTTTCTCTCCCCCTCCCCCCTTTCCTTTCTTTGTTTTGTTTTCTTCTCTTTTTTTTCTTCCATATAACATTTGGTGTTAATGTTTGATCATTTTATTGTCTGTGTTCTCCGTCAGAATTGTATGTATGTTGTATGTATAATTTAAGTCAAATATCTTGTCAATTTCTGATGTGAATATTTTTTATGATTGTTTAAATACAAATAAAGAAATGTAAAAAAAAAGAGATTTTTTTTATGTTTGTAGTAATGAGGGGGCATACTCTCTGTCTCTCTATGACTGGGCCAAAAGGAAATTTAATACAACAAGTGAAAACTAATATCATATTTGTAGACTAAATTCTTGGAATATAGGGGGTATAAATTCTCCAATAAAGAGGTAGGCGATATTAAAATATTTAAAAAGATATATACAAATATAGTACTCTTATAGGAAATCTATCCACTATAATATTTAGCAAAAGGTCTGTAACGTTTGCTCAGCGCTTAATGTGCAGGTGTCATACTTTGTAAATATTATGTGAATCTCCGATGCTCTCCAAAGCACGGCATAAACAGCACTCACATGTGCGATTCACGACACGCAATGCACGAGAGAGAGGGACAGAGAAAGAGACGGGAGAGACATAGAGAGAGACAGGAGAGACATTGCCAAGGGAGAGAGAGAGACAGGAGATACATTATCGAGAGAGAGAGAGAAGAGAGGCATTGCAGAGAGAGAGAGAAAGTCAGAAGAGAGAGAGAGAGAGACAGGAAAGCGACAGGCACTGGCCATAGAGAAAGACAGGAAAGAGACAGGAGAGAGAGAGAGTGAAAAGAGAGAGACAGGAGAGAGACAGGAGAGAGAGACAGGCGAGAGAGACATGAGAGAGAAAGAGAGGAGAGAGAGAAAGACAAGAGAGAGAAAGAGAGAGAGGAGAGACAGAGGCATGAGAGAGAGATAGAGAGATGACGGAGAGAGGGAGAGAGACAGGAGAGGGAGACTGGAGAGAGACAGAGATAGAGACAGAGACACACACAGGACAGAGAGAAAGAGAGCGCATAGAGACTGCACAGAGACAGACAGCACAGAGACAGACAGCACAGAGAGAGAATGCACAGAGACAGACAGCACAGAGAGAGACAACTATATTATTGTGCTGTAATTAGATGTACACTGTACTTTTATGATTGTCTTGCTATTTAATGTATATATGTATATTTTATATATAACTGAATGCATATTCTATTTTTTGTAATAATCATGTGCAATGTTGATGGTACTGTTTACTCTATTTGAGAAATGTGCTGATAATATATGATTGAATATTTTTATGTATCTGTAAAACTCTCTTGAAAATTCCTAATAAAATATATTAAAACAACAACAATGATTTAAAGATCATTATATGGAGTAAAAAGCAGCTATTTTAATAACACAAGAAAGAGGGAACAGAGGCAGCTTTAAGTGTCTACAAGGAACATAATTAAGCACAAAAAACCTGATTTAATGTACCTAAGTTATGACAAGATTCTTAAAGAAATATCTGTTACTTATCTCTTGCCTTTTTTTCAGTGTATAACTATAATAGAATTGCCTTGAAATGGGAAGACAGATAGGAGCCACTTAGGTTCTAAATCCAAACTGATTATGAAACAAAAGAGAATGTAACTAAGAGTGATAAAGAATGAGTTACTAAGTTTTTAGAGGAAAACAATAACTGCCTTTCACCCATGAATACTAGAAAGTTTTCTAACATTATTATTCAGAGCCTTTAGCGAAAAGAATATTATTTTCATAGATAACAATGTCTAAGTTACAATATAATTGCGTACAGATGGGGATGCCCTGTGAAAATCATGGAGTAAATATGCTTCAATGCATATACTGCATCTAAGTTAGATAAAATATTTAACTGTATAGAAGAATGTAAGTTCTCTGACCCATGAAATTTACCCTGAGGTTTGAAATGTAAATCTTATGAAACTCCTTTGCAACCAGTGAGATGAGTATGCAATGTATGGTACTATATTATTTTGTTTAATTTCTTATTTTTTTGTCATTTCATTATAGACTAAAGGTTAAGGACTGTCTGCACCCTCTACATGCTCTCTGGGATATTTTCAGGAGCATTAGAGCATGGTAATTGTGATCCAGAATGCTGACAGTTTGAATATGCATCACTAAAACAGCTCCTGATTTTTAAGGAAATTATTAAGAGAAAAAGATGTCTACCATGTTTGTGTTCACAAAATTCATGGAAAGATGAGGTTTGGCTATTAAAACAGTTAATACTATTTTTCCTGAAATTAAATAGCCATTTGTTTCACTGTAAGTGCTCTTTTGGTGTGTAATAGCACTCTATTGTATATTAAAATTGTCTATTTTGTTTAATTACACTAATAACAGCTAAACAATCTAACATTTTAAGTCTGTTTACATGTTAAGTCTGTTTACAATGTCTATCCTGCCTACTGGCTTTTGCGTATGTGACAGATAGCTGAGTGTGTGGCAAAGATAGTGATTGATAGCAGTTTTCCCTGGACTCAGGACAGCACTGCCCAGTTAACCCATACCTGACCTTTTAGATGATTCCAGCATCCCATGCTCTGCACATAAAAATAAGAGTTTCTTTTTCTTCTTTTGCTTACTACATGAAGCTGTAGCTGCAGGTCTGGTGGGCAGTGAGTGACATATGTAAACACAGATTTTATGTTATTTGAAATCTCAGTAAAAATGCACGCATTTCAAAAAATTTAAAAATATTTCAACATGCTTTTAGGAGATCTTTAGTGTGATGCGGTCCAAATTGTGCTGAATTAAGTTGCGTTTTAAGTACATTTTTATGAAGAGTGCAATATGTAGCATTTTAGTATAAATGAGAGGTATTAATCTTAAAGCAATATTGCTGCTGTATATATGTACAACATATTTTATTTAATTGTTAATGATGCTTTAAAGAAGCAACTCAAACAAAAACAATCAACTATTTGAATGCAAGTGTTTGATTGATATTAATCATAATTTATCTTAATTATGGCTAATGTGCTTGGCAAAAAGGCAGCACACACAAACCTTAGTGTGTCTGATAAATTACACTCTTGAGGTGTGAAATGAATTGCAGCAATATCAAAGATTTGTGTATTGCTGTTTTCAATGTGCACACATAACATGAACATACTTCATAACCATGTCACATGAATATGTCACAAAATATGATGCACACACCTAATAAAAAATGGTCAGAAAATAACCTCACTTGTCTCAAGAAAACGTAAAAGCTCTGCTTTAATTGGTAGCCCTGGTCCTAACTGGTAGCAGGATAAGCTGTGGCGTGATCAACTGTTTTATCATCATCAGTTCTAGATAATTGGGAGATTTACCATGATGGTGTGTGAATATGCTTCAATGCATATACTTACTTTTACAAAAGAAGAAAGTACTTTGCATCTGTTAGATAAAGGCTGTACACGCATGCCAAGCACACCTCTTTTGCTCAATCTGGAACCAATATTGGACTGTTTTACTTGCTTGATTCATTTTAGATGTATTTGTTTTTGCATGTGACTTACATTTGAAGGGGTTGTAAAGTCATGCAGAGAAAGAGGCACAAGAGATCAGCCTGCCAATGTCTGTTGAATAATATATAAAGTAAGAGAGTTCCAGAAAAAAAAAACATTTATTTCTGCTTCATAGACTATTTTAAAGCCTTTGACTGTGTGGATGGCAATAAACTGTGGCATGTTCTTAAAGACATGGTGGTACCAGATCATCTCATCTGCCTCCAGAAGAATTTGTATGTGGACCAAGAAGCCACAGTCAGAACAGGAAATGGAACAACTGAATGGTTCAAGTGCGACAAGGTTGTACATTGTCACTTTGTGTATGTAACTTATATGCACAGTACATCATGCGTAAGGACGAACTGGATGAATCCAAAGCAGGAATCAATATTGCTGGGAAAAATATCAACAACCCCAGATTTTTCAAAGTGTGTGTTTATTTGTAGAGAAATCAGTTGTTTGATATTTTTATACTATATGCGGTATCCCCCACCAGAATTTCTTTGGATCAAAGATTATGGCAAACTACAATATAATGTCCTGGCAAACAGATGGAAAAAAGTGAAGGCAGTGACATATTTAATTTTCCTGGCTCCAATATCTCTTCAGATGGTGACAGCAGCTATAACATCAAAAGACATTTGCTTCAGGAAAGCTATGGCAGAAAAGTTATGGCAAGTCTGGACAAGCTATCAAAAAGCAAAGATATTACACTATCGACAAAGGTGTGCATTGTTAGAACTATGGTATTCCCAGTGGTAACATACAGATCTGAGAAATAAACCATAATAAGGGCTGTGCGTCATAGAAGTGGTGCCTTGTGGTGAATTGTGGTGTTGGAGAAAACTTCTTAGAATCCATTGGACTGCAAGAAGATCCAATAAATCAATATTACAGAAAATCAAGACAAACTGTGATGGAAAAACATATTAAATGCTTTACTTATAATTGCAGCCAAAATAACATTATGACTGTTTGAAGTTAGTAGTTTTTTTTATGACTAATGAGCCAGTTGATCTAATTAGAATCACCTGTGCAGATAAAGGATCTCTTCAGTATTTAGCTCTTCATTATATATATTATTTTGCATCCAGATGACTCTAAGAGCATCCAGGTGACATGAATGAGCAGCTGGGTTCTACAAACCTGGCAGAGTCCCAGTTAAAGAGAGAGAAAGTTCTATCTTTAATATTGGGGTGTTTATATTTAACATTGCAATGCACTTTATTATATAACTATTTTTTTGCTCTGTCAGGTACATTTATGGTCCCTGATCTTCAGTGATCACGTCACCTAACTCAGGGAGGTCTTCTAGCAATAAAAGGCCAGTTATAAAACTTCTAGACATTCTATAAGTGAATGCTTTTACATAAGAGCCCCTTATCATTAGGTGAAATTTCCCCTTTAGAGATTCTATTTATATTGCCATCAATGAGCTGCTATGCAGGACTGGCTTATCCTAACCATTATATTGTATGTATTGATGTATTGACATGAAGGAAAAACCCATCTTGTAAGTTAGATATTAGTATCTGGTGGGCAACAGATGAGCTGTTTGCCGCATACAGCCCTCAGGCACTTCCCATGCAGCCCCTTCTTCAACCATACACAGTACATCACATCGCTCTAAAAGTACTACAAATATGTTTTTATGCATATTTTTATGCATGTGCCTGCACTAAAATTAGTCTTAGCTATGTGTCATCTATATTACATCATATTAGAATCTAGTAAATCCCAACATTTCACCTGACATCACATATCTAATGAATAAACCGTGTGTAGGGTGTTACATATAACAAATAATGAGTCCAATTATAATATCATGCATACTGATGCCTAGAAATGAATCTATTGATAGATATATACTATCTATAGATATGCATAAATAAATGGCACTCTTCTTTCAGCTAAATACTAGTGCTGGAATCTTTTAGATGATATTTTAATTTGCACGTTTGAATATTAGTTGTTTTTACTTACAGTGAATCTCCAAAGACCTCCAATGTCAACACTTCTTTCAAAGCATGTGGGTTCTAAACCTTCCTCCAGACAACTTTTGATGGCAGTCAAGCCACTGACACCAGCTCCAATCACAGCAACGCTCTTAACCATTGTGTATCTGGAAAATGTAGGCATTAAAAATAAATACCTTATATTGTTATATCCTAAAGTAAACATTTTCACCAGTGCTGGAAAATAATATTATGACACCATTCACAAATTTCTCCACTGCTTCATGCAAAAGTTTTATAATATCACATGACAACATCTGAAATCGCATTTGAGGGAATAAAGGCTGAAGTGTCATACAGTTGAAACTTAGACTTGGTATACACAACATTATTGCATATATTTAATTGTACATAATACCCAATTAGAGAAAATTATCATTGTTTCTAACTGGCTTAATCTTGAGTCACCATGTGTATTATTCAGAAAAAATAAAAGCTGGGAATTCTAGATGGAATAAAAAAATATTTTATGTACAGTATTTGAATACCATGGGCAGAGTAACATGGAGCAGGTGTGTACGATTTTTGTTAAAGGACCAGTGTAATGCTCATATACAATAAGGTTTAATTTATTTATATATTAACTGGTTATCAATAAAATCAGTATGTGAAGGAAAAATATTCATTTGTAGATAAGCTTCTCCCCACATTTGTTAGGTATCCATGAGAAGAAAAAGGATCTGCCCAGAAAGTTATCCTAAAAAGGAGTCATTATCCGGATAACAGCATTTATTTCTCAGTTTCTTTGCAGTGGCTATAGCACATAAATATACAACGGTTAGAAACATCTTAGGACAACCTTCTGATAACTCCATGGATGCTTAACAGGGGCGGAGAGCAGCACAACAGCTATAATTAAAATAATGGTTTTAAATGCTTTATTGAATTTATTTTATGATAGAGACCTCCAAGACCTTAGCACTCAATTACGACAACTTCATGGTTGTATTATTGTTATGTATTTCCAAAGTTCTTTTTTGTACAATTGTTGACTTATATGTCTGTTAAAAAAATTGCTTATTAAAAAAACATGAGAAACAATTGATATCTTGCAAGTTCAATGATTGTGCTTTCATGTACTGTACAATGGCTACTGCAACTGCTGAGTTCAGTACAATCCTAGTAAATGTAACATGTTTTATTTCTTTATTTTTTTCACAAAATTATAAAATTACATACATACAAAAATGTGACATTAAAACAATAACAATTCAGTTGAGGTGATAGATGTTTAAAGATTAACATTCCATATCAAACTTACATAGAATTAAGAGCAGAATAAAGGGTAGTAAAAGTACATACAAAGTGGTACATCTCATCTTTTTAAGATGCTTTAGAGTGAGAGAAATAATTATCCCACATTTTTCACTTGGTGTCAGTAAGTCGGTTTGCAACTAGATTTCCATAACTTTGCCACAAGCCATTTAGCTGATAGTAAAATATGGGAAACCAAAAGCCTGCATTCCTATGGTATCTGAGCCATATCAATATGGAGTAGTATGACCTCTGGTTTACACTGCACTTTTATTTTTGTTATAGCCAAAATCTGAAAGATACATTTGTTCCAGAATTCCAAACATGGAAGTGTGACCCATTGCCACCAAACATGGAAGTGTGACCCTCTATCCTTACATCCTCTCCAACATTCCTCAGAATTCGTTGCATAAAATGTATTTAATGTAACGGGAACTAAATGTCAATGCTGAATTAGCTTAAAGTATAGCTCTCTATATGAAGAGCATTAGTTTTTTTTTTTAATTAGGCAAAATGCATTAAACCATGTTCCAACTGGCCGTATTTCTCCCAAATCTTTTTCCCATAGAGTCATTCTATTTGTTTTATTTTCTTCATCAATCCTTTTCCAACATATTGGTACATTTAGATATAATATGCTTATTCTTTTTTTCCGGTATAAGTTGTTCTAAAAGGGAATATTCTCTAAAATTCTCTAAATTAAATCCCAACATTTCCAAATTGGTTTTGACAGAGTAGTAGTCTAGCCATGTGATCCCAAATTCTTGTAAATTACTTGAAATAGATTGAAATTACATAAATGTGCTGTCAAAAGAAAGATCTCCCATTGTTTCATATCCACATTTCCAGTTTACTATATAGTACATTTCCAATTTACTATAACACAGTCTGAATTACAAAATTGGATGAAATCTATAGGAGTCAAAAGGGACGGATATGTAATCCAATCTAGTTTATCTCTTCTTTTATACCAATATTTACATAGTTACATAGTTACATAGTTACATAGGCCCTCATTCAATTGCGATTTGGCCAATTGAATAGGACCCTAAATAAGCACATAGCATATTTTTTTTAAAGAAGTTTTTAGTTAGTGAAAACATTGCTTTTTGATAGATGCTTACTAACTAAAAACTTCTTTAAAAAATATATGTTGTGTGCGAATTTAGGGCCCTATTCAATTGGCCAAATTGCAATTGAATGAGGGCCATAGTAATTAAGGTTGAAAAAAGACTTTCAGTCCATCAAGTTCAACCTGTTAAGATCTCCTCTGATCTACAATATGCGGATTAGTTATTAATTAATTTGTTGTTAAATAATTATTAATAGTATAGTATTTGAGGATGAATTAAGAGTTAGTCCATCAAGTTCAACCTTTTTAGATCTCTATAAGGATAGCAACCCATATGGTATATTTGTAAGTCTAATATTATTTAAATTTGGTAACCCCAAGAGGAGATTTAAAGGAATATTTCTCTAAGGTCAACCAGTTAATTTGATTTGAACTTAAAGTCCAACCAAGTAAATGGTTGAGCATTATAAAATCATAAATTTCAAATATCAACAAGGAATATAGTGCCCTTTATTTCCTTTTTATTATATTCAGGCTAATTCTTGATTTTTTATCCTTGTTAAGAAATGTATTCAGTAATCTATGAAATGTATTCAGCGTGAGTCTAGGAACACTTCGAGGGATACATCTCAAGATGTAAGATATTTTGGGCACAATCATAATTTTCACTAAAGCAATTGTACCAGACCAAGATATATGGATTCATTTTCATTCTAACAGCAATCTTCTTATATGTTAATATAATAATTCAAGATTATATTTTAGTATTTTTTTTAACTCTATTTGTGAATTGTATTCCCAAATGCTGTATTTGATTATTATTCCAATTACATTTATAGAGAGATTTTATTTTCTCTATTTGTGATGATTGTATTCCACAAGAGAGTATTTCAGATTTAACGATATTGATCTTTACATAATTTTTTTTACTATATATGTTAATTTGTTCACAGAGATATTTCAAAGATTCTTCCAGATCAGTTAACATAAGGACCACATCATCTGCAAACATTATTATTTTATGATAAGAGTTGGTGACATTCAGCCATATAAAAGTCTCCTAATGTGTAAACTCATAGCTCGTAACATAGCTTGCAAGACTTACTGCTTCTCTTAAACCAGCCCGCCGACGACTTGTGGGGTAGGATCGAGTAAACCCTACAGGACATGAGAATTCGACTTGCGAGCTTGCAAATCCTTTGATCTGTCAAGCCTGTAACTGCTATGTTCCAATTGTGATGATACATTTCATTAAAATTACTAGCGTTCAAACTCGTAACTTGCAAATGGAGCCAAGAAGCCAACGAGTGCTAGAGAGGACCCGCAAGGGGGGTAAAGTCCAATCCATAGCACAGTAAATGCACATATACACACACTACTGTACTCTCATTGAAAGGGAAAGTGATGTTAGGTCTTAGAATTAATAGCACAACATTATCAAGCACACAAATCGGCCAAATAAAATACTTTATTTCATGTTTATTTTCCGCTTTATATCGATCCCGGCAACCAATGTGTTAATACATATACTGGAACTCGCATGTAATAGAAGATCATATTTATGGCTTTATCATTATTGCATTACACTTGGAATGTAGGTCCGATCGTAACTCGTAATTGAACCCCTGTAAGACTTTGAAATCCCACCTCCATTTTTCAGTGACGTAATTCTGACAATCTCTGTTTCCATTGGCTCCATCCCAACTTGTAACTACGAGTTTGATTAATTGTTCACATTCACGGCTGCACATCCAAAGAGCGAAAAATTGTTTACGGCTTTGCCTCTCAAGCCTGTAACTCGCAGCATGTTCTAATTTAATAGCACCGTAAATCCGCAACTTTTCAAGCTTGCAGCCAAGCGAGTCTCATATTGCACATATAAGCTTAGAATTTAATGTGGCTGATTGACTCCCCTATTACCATCTTTAGCTCTTATTAACTATGCTAGGGGTTCTGTAATCAAGATGAATATCAAGGGAGAAAGTGGGCAAACCTGTCTCAATCCGTTGGTAATCGAAAAAATGTTTAGTCTCAAAGCCATACCCTGATACTATAGCTCTGGAGTTTTTATATAAGGCCATAGTGGCTTGTGCTCCAAATTCCTCAAATCCATATCTACCCAGGACAGTTTCAATGAAAGTGCAATTAAGTCTGTCAAAAGCCCTCTCGGCATCCAGTGATAGTTCCAAGAAGGGGATGTCTTTTTTGACAGAGTAATCAATCAAGTCAAGGAGTCTCCTCGTGTTGTCTGAACCTTGTCGTTGTTAACAGATCCCACCTGATCTGAATTAATTTGTTTAGGAATTAATCTATTCAATCTGGTCGCAAGGATTTTTGCATATATTTTTATGTCCCTGTTTAGCAAAGAAATAGCTCTATTGTTTATGTGTTCAGGATTTGTATTTTGTTTTAAGATATTAACAATACAGGCTTCCAACATTTCTATTGGTATTATTCCTGAATTCTTAAATTCATTGAACATAATACAGATCTGGGGAATTAATACAGCACTTTTCTAGCCATGAATATCCCTCTTACAAATGCTTTGTGTGCGCACCATATCATGAACTGTGAGGACACCAAATTCTGATTAATAAAAAAAAAATCCTTAATATCTGTTTTTAATTTAGCTATAGCATCTTGAGATTTCAAAAGTAAGGGGTCTAGTTTCCAGGGGTTCCTATTTTTAATGTGTTGCGGTTCTTTAATTCACATACTGATGATTGCATGGTCTGACCATGTTATATCTCCGATCTTTATTGATTTTACTATATTTAATGTTTGAGCATTGGTTAAAAATGATCTAGTCTAGTATAGGTGTTATGTCTCATTGAATGGTATATGTACTCTCTTGTTTCTGGGTTCAGTGTCCTCCAGCAATCATAAAGTTCATTCTTAAGGATTTCCCTTGAAAATTGATTTGCTAGTCTCCTTGATGCTTCATTAGAGCCTAAAGTGGAAAATGAAATCCTATCCATCAAAAAATCTGGAATCATATTAAAATCTCTGCATATTATTAGATATCTCTTCTTAATTTTGTTAATTTGTTTAAGTATTTTCTTTAAAAAATAAATTTGGGTCTGGTTGGGTATATATAGATTTACTATTGTATATCATTTATTATTCATTTTCCCCAGCCATATAACAAACATACCTTCTTTATCTAATATTTTATATTCCTCAGTGATTACCAAATTCTTGTTGAAAATAATTGCTACCCTTCTGGATTTTGTACGGTAGAATGCACTCATACACACTACAAAAAATTGTCAATTTAGTATTATCCTTTTTCCTCCAATGTGTCATCATGATAATTCTTCAATTCTATTCTACTTTTATAGGCAATATTTAACCCTTTAACATTGTGAGAGATGATCTTAAGTACCATCTAGCAGATCTTTACGTGTTACTATGTACTTCCCTCTATATGCTAAAATTAAGTGGCATTCATACACCTTTACAGCCTTATTAAATTGCGATTCTGTAAATTTAGAAGGGCTCTATTTAAGCACACAGCATTTTTTTTACAGAAGTTTTTAGTTAGTGAACTTCTATCCAAAAGCAAGGTCTAAAAACTTCTATAAATAAAATATGCTGTATGCTAAAATAGAGCCCTTTTAAATTTACTGAATCGCAATTTAATAAGGCTGGTAATCTTTCAAACTTATTCATATTACTTATTTTTGTTGTCTTTCTTTGTTCTTGACAACAAATTCCCATTTTTGCTTGGGGGAGAAAGAAATAAAACAAAAAAGAAAGAGAAAAAAAGAATAAAAAGAAAAAGAGATGAACAACAAACAGATTTTGGGGAAATGTGGGCAGTCAAAATCAGAATATTACATCTGATCTTGTTTGTAGAGGGTGGGAACCAAACATTGAAAACAGTTTATACTGACTTCTTCTCACACCTTCCTATATCAAAAATGTAAGGGTCGATTCCCAAGTATCAGGAGGTACAAACAGGGTAAAAGATAAGAGGGGAGAGTAAAGGGGAGATGAGCCCTATTTCAATCTTCCTTTATATAAATCAATCCAATCATATGATTTGGGGTCTCAACCCCTTCATCCTTTTAATAATTCTTATCCAAGTGTTAGTGAAAACCACCATTCCTATCTAACCATTTCTACTTGTGATATACTATTTTTACATATTACAAATTTCGTAAGTAAGTCCTTAATTAGTGTTAGTTATTTTCAACCGTAAAAAAAAAAGAAGAGCATATTGCTCTTTAACAGTGCAGATCACCCTTTTATTCATGTTTAGACTATCAAAATTTGTATCTCATATCCCGTCATAAATCTAATTGTGTAATATCTATCTTAATTAAACTAGAATTTGTGGAAGGTGGAGGCTTAACGGCGCATCACTTTGTAACAACACAACCCTGCATAATCTTTAACTTGCAGCACTTTGTCCTACGACGCCTCAAAACACTAATAACACAACCGCGCACAATCGTTAACTCGCAGCACTTCTCCTAGGGCACCTCAAAACACCATACAAAACTCCCACACAAACCTTAACTTGCAGCTATTTACTCCTACGGCACCTCAAACCACCCCACAAAACTCCCCCACACAAACCTTAACTCACAGAACTTACTCCTACGGCGCCTCAAACCACCGCACAAAATTTGCAGCACTTAGCCGATCAAACACACAGGACTTATCCTACAAACACGCAAGCACATGACGACCGCGGGATGTAAAAAAAACCAAACAAATACGAGTTGTAACACTTAGGAAAAAAAAATACGAGTCGTAAAATTACGAACTTAACGGCCAAGATGCGCAAACCAAAAACCACAAAAAAAACTATAAATACACAAAAAAAAACGAAAAAAACATCACACATAGCACGGGGGAGCAGCCAGGACATCTGGGAGTGAGGTGCCACACAATTTTAAATCCAATTTGACGAGTTTAGCCACTCGAAATTCGCCGAAGCGAGAGAAAAATGGCGGCTTAAAAAAATGAAAACGAGGCTACACGACCCTGAAGCGTGCAAATGATTGCCAGAGTTTGAGTTTGGAGTTTGGACAAGGCACGTAAGAGGTACCAAAAAACAATGTTACAAACAACGCAAAATTCTCCCGACACTCGTAACACATACAATATCGCCGCCATTTTACCCTAGTCTACACATTGTGCATCTGAAATGATGGATTTCCCGCCTTAACTAACGGCAGCCTATATAAAGGGCACACTTGCCACAGTGCTGACACTTTCTCCTCAGGTGATTACAGTTTGACTGGATAGTTTCTTCTGCCAGAAAATCCAAAGAGATTGTTAGCTCTTCAGGATATTGATTGCGGGCTATTTATTATAAATAGGTAAAGTATATTAATTAATTAATTAATTATTAATAAAAAAATTATTAATAGACCAAAAAAAAAAAATGACATTACTCAATTTTGCAATGCCTTTACTTTATCAAGATATTAATCATTAACCATTTCAAATATATTTATTAATTGGTTAATGATTATTTAATGGGCATTAGTTTATTAATTATTAATTATTCATCATTATGCTAACAAAATTATATTTTTCACTTACTTTACTTTATGATTATATTATTCCTTAACTCTTTATAATATATTTAGTCATTGATTAATTAGTAATGTTCATTAATTAATTAATAATTAATTAGTCATAATAACAAAGTTAGTAATCAAATTATCAGAAAATATGTATATTTCACAGTGGACTTACATTTCAGGGTTGCTGCTCAACTATTAATGTTTATTAATTACTTAATTAATCATTAAGATTAGTAATATTCATTAATTAATAATCAATTAGTCATAATAACAAATTTAAGAAAAAGTGGATAAAAAAGATGTATATTTCACAGTGGACTTACATTTCGGGGTTGCTGCTAAACTATTAATATTCATTAATTACTTCTTAATCATTAATTAGTAATAAGAATAAAAAAATGTTTTTTTCAAATGCCTCAAAAGATATGTACATTTTTTCAGTGCACTTACATTTAAGTGTTGGTGCTTAATTATTACATTGCAGTTATATTTCTGTTTTCATGCTTCATTATTAATGCACTTATTTTGGTGTGTTGATGCTGAATTATTAATGTTCATGATTAATTACTTAATTAGTCATTCATTTCTAATAATATAAAATAAAAAGTGATAAAATGCCTCACAAAATAGGTAGTTTTTACAGTGTAATAATATTTATCTGTTGCTGCTCATTGTCTCAAAGGAATAGGATCCTCAAACCGCTTCAATATTTCTATCACTTTATTACATTTTATAGTGCATTTATGCAGCCATAACAGTTTTACATTTTTTTTATTCATGTGTATTCTTTCATTAATTACCTCATCATTCTGTTATCGCTCATTGTCTAACAGGGATAGGACCTTAGAAGCAGTTAAATATTTAAATACATTTATTATATTAGGACACTTTTTAACATTTTACAATGCATTTTCTTTGGTATATATTGATGATTAGGATTTACATTTGCCATGTATGCCAATCAAAAAGGATACTTTCAATGAATCAAAACTTAATTTAAAAAAAAACTTAAAAAACCTTTATATGTCATTTTACAGATCCATCTATAGTTTGCTAATAGCTCTTTTGCCTGTTTATGGTTTTGCAGTCATGACACTTTCAAATTATTTGATTAATGGATATTAATTTATTAAATACTTCATAATTCACTATAACATGAAATATAGATAGATAGATAGATAGATAGATGTTACCACTACATGTTTTAGAAATATATCACAGCCTAAAAAATATGTATAATAAAACATTTAAATTCTTACACCTCTATTTCCAATTTTACAGATTACAGATTACAATTTCGGACAAGGCAGAAGATAAAAAAGAATGTAAAAGAAGAATGGCAAGGGAACAGAAGCAGAGACGGAGAGATGCACAGACCCCTGAGACTTCACAACGTTTAAGAGAAGAAGATCAACAGAGATTTCTAAACAAAAGAAAAATGACTACAAAGGGACAAAATAAGTCTGCTGGATCTACAAAGAAAAGAAAAAGTAAACAAAAAAAATGCCTGTAAAACATTCTCTAATTAACCAATATTGCCTCTTGACACAAATGTTGATAGAGATGACACCAATGTAGATATAGAAAGTTGTACTGAGAACTATATGGAGGAAGCTCAGGATAGTCCTTTATTTACAGCACTAACAGTAGACACTCATTATTGTGGATAAATGAATGTGGTTCGTCAGTTTTGTGGGGCCTATCATTTTCTGAAAGAAAGACCAACTGATGGAGAGTTTATTAGTTACTGTCAGAAAGGAAAGGTAAGACTTCCAGAAATACACACAGGTATAATGAGTGATCCTAAATTTCCAAATTACACCTATTTTAAGAAAATATTTCCTGAAAATAAACAATGCTTACCCATAGTCTTTGAACAGCTTGATAACATTATGGCCAACAACCCATATAGTAAAGCATACAAAAAATTAGCTGAGGTTGAAAAAGAACAAAAGGCACATGCTCGAATACATCAATTGCCAATGCCAAGAGTAAATATGGTTCTCAAAAGAGATCACCATACTAATCAAAGACGGTATAATTTACCAACAGCAAATGGGGTTGCCATGGTATTTAAAAATGATGATGGGGTACCACCATTTGAGCGGGATATTAGAATATATCCACGCAATAAAGAACAACATTTTGTAAACATAAATATTTTAAGTAGGAATTTGGATCCAATGACATATCCCATTTTCTTTCCAAATGGGGATCCAGGATGGCAACCAAAATTACAGTTGCAAAGTTATCCCAACAGTAAAGTTCGTGTTAGAAACAATATTTCCAAGCTGGAATATAAAGTGGCACAAACTGCTGTTTGGGATCATTTTAATCCTATTTTATGTGGGGGCAAACTCAGACAACAATGGATTATTGATTCCTATCTACATGTCGAAGCAAATAATCAAAATGTCAAATTTCAACAAAACAAGCTTCGAGTAGAACAATATTGTGGATTGTGTCGCTGAATTGGCTGCAAACAGAGACATTCCTGCTGGAAGAGCAATGATTTTGCCATCTTCTTTCCAAGGATCTCCTCACAATATGCGAGAAAGATACAATGATGCCATCGCTATTGTCACTAAATTTGGCAAACCAGATTTATTCATTACATTTACATGTAATCCACAATGGCCAGAGATCAAAGAAACTTGCATCTTGGACAAAATACTTCTGATCAACCACATTTGGTGGCAAGAGTATTCAAAATAAAACTAAATTCATTCATTCATGATATAACTAAAGCACACTTATTTGGGAAATGTGTGGCTTTTGTTTATACCATTGAATTTCAAAAAAAGAGGCCTGCCACATGCACATATACTTTTAATCTTGCAAGAAAAAGATAAATTGAATACGGCAGATAGAGTGGATTCAGTAATTACTGCTGATCAGCCACATCCAGAGAAACATTCCAAACTTTATGAGATTGTAACTCATAGAATGATACATGGTCCATGGTGGCCAAAAGGTCGATAATAGAAATGTGGTTCCATACAATCCACACCACATTTACTGATAAAGTACAATGCACATATCAATGTGGAAGCTTGCACTTCTATCAAATCCATCAAATATGTGTATATATATATATATATATATATATATATATATATATATATATATATATATATAAAGGATATGATGCAGCAACTGTTGTTGTGCAAGGTGCACAAAATGAAAAAGACAATCCAATTTTACATGACGTCTTATTTAGATGCTCGCTATGAAAGTGCTCCAGAAGCAATGCGGCGTCTTCTCAAATATGCGATGCATGATCGGTCATGTAATGATATAGAAATCACAAAGTTGTGGAGACCAGTAGCCAAGGTCAGCAATAATCCAGTTCCGCAAACTTGTAGGTGAAAACAGGAACAAGGTTTATTGAAGTGATCAGGAACCACACAATAATCTGGCAAGGATCAATAGACAGGAAGTGCCTTATATAGGCCAAGGACCAGACACAGCTGAAGAGACTTAGGTACTGATACTATTGCTAGCAGAGTCAAGCTTATAAGGTCTCAATTGAATTCACAAAGGTAGGCTGGCGCAGTGGTAGGGAAGAGGTATAGCAGCCTGGGGACCAGGGTTCAAAACCCAGCAGAGTCAATTCCTCACATTACCCCCGCCTCTATAGGTGCAGCCTCTGGATGCCCTATTACCTGGTTTAGCAGGGTACTGCACATGAAAAGACCGAAGGAGATCAGGAGCATGAATATTGTCCACTGGTTCCCACGAACTCTCCTCCTCACCATAGCCTTTCCAGCGAACCAGATACTGAAGCTTGCTACGGAAGATCCTGGAGTCAAGAATTTTGTCCACTTCGTACTCATCCTCACCATCCACGAGGACTGGAGGTGGGGCAGGCAGGGCTCGGCCAGGGAAAGTGTTTTCATGAAAAGGTTTAAGCAGTGCAACGTGAAACACTGGATGTATTTTCATGGAATTCGGGAGTTGTAAACGGAAAGTGGCAGCATTGATCTGAGCAATGATCTCAAAAGGTCCCATGAACCTTTGACCCAATTTATGAGAAGGAATCCGAAGCTTGAGATTCCTTGTTGACAGCCACACCTTGTCACCAACGTGATAGACTGGGGCCTCCTTTCTGTGCCTATCAGCAGCTCTTTTGTAACATTCCTGAGCCTCCAAAAGAGTCTCTTTCAACAGTGCTTGGGAATCACGTTAAGCCGTTAGCCGGTCAGTGACAGCAGGAATGGAAGTAGTAATTGGGAGACTGACTAGAAAGGTCGGATGGTAACCATAGTTGGCAAAAAATGGGCTCAAAGAAGTGGAGCAGTGTTGGGCATTGTTATAGGCAAACTCCGCTGTGGGTAGAAAATCCAGCCAGTCATCCTGCAGGTAACTAATATAGCACCGCAAATATTGCTCCAAAGTCTGGTTGGTTCGCTCAGTCTGTCCATTACTTTGCGGATAACCAAAAAATTAAACCTTGAGAAGAATAGGGACCAGCGTGCTTGTCTGGCTGACAGTCTCTTAGCTGATCGAATACATTCCAGATTTTTGTGATCTGTGAGGACAGTAATTGAATGGGTAGCTCCCTCCAAGAGATGTCTGCATTCGGTGAAGGCAGCTTTTATAGCCAATAGTTCTTTATTCCCTATGTCATAGTTTCTTTCTGCTGGCACCATCTGGCGGGAATAGAAGGCACACGGATGTAACAGCATCTTAGGTCCAGTCCTTTGAGACAGTATAGCACCAACAGCTGAATCAGAAGCATCAACTTCCACAATAAATGGTAATTACGGCTGAGGATGTACCAGGACAGGGGCAGAGGTAAACAGAGTCTTCAATTGGGAAAATGCGGTATCCGCTTTATCGGACCACTGAAAAGGAGTCTCCTTACGTGTGAGTTCAGTGATCGGTGTAATAACGGCAGAGAAATTCTTAATGAAACGGCTGTAAAAATTGGCAAACCCCACAAATCTCTGAACATCTTTTTCATTCTTGGGGATGGGCCAGTCCAGCACAGCTTTAATTTTACTTGCGTCCATACTTAAACCTTTGGGAGTTATTACATACCCCAGGAATTGAATTTCTGTTTGTTCAAACTCACATTTTTCTAGTTTAATGTATAGGCGGTGGGTACGAAGGCGCTCTAGAACTATACGGACCTGTTTTCTGTGGTTTTCAAGATTATCAGAGAATATTAGGATATCATCCAAATATGCCACAACAAACTGATCCAGGAGATCTCGTAGTACATCATTGATAAGATGCTGGAAAGTTGCAGGGGCATTACACAGCCCAAAAGGCATTACTAGATATTCGTAATGCCCGTACCTGGTTCTGAAAGCTGTTTTCCATTTATCATTGGGTCTTATGCGAACCAGATTATATGCCCCCCGAAGATCAAGCTTCGTAAATATTTTAGCTGAGCGAAGTCTCTCCAAAAGTTCGGGAATCAGAGGCAAGGGGTAGCGGTTTTTAACAGTGATGTTATTAATGTCCCTGTAATCAACGCATGGCCGTAGGCTGCCATCTTTCTTTTCTACGAAGAAAATAGGAGCTCCTGCTGGAGAAGTAGATGGTCGAATAAAGCCTTTGGCAAGATTTTCTTGTAGGTATTCACGAAGAGCTTTCAATTCAGGCTCAGAAAGGGAATATATACGGCCAAATGGAATAGCAGCCCCAGGCAACAGCTCTATTGGGCAATCATAAGGCCTGTGTGGTGGAAGCTGATCAGCATTCTTCTTATCACAGACATCTGCAAAATCCCGATATTGTAGAGGAAGCTTAGTCAAGTTTGTAGCAACCATTTCATTAATTGTTGTGGCAACAGATGTTACCTTAGAGGGTTGACAATTCATTAAGCAGTGTTCTGAAGGAAAGGACAAAGTTCTGATCTTCCAATCAATCTGTGGGTTATGCAGAGCAAGCCAAGGTACCCCCAAAATCACTGGAAACTGTGTTGAGGAAATTAGGTGGAAAGAGATAGCCTCATGGTGATTCACTTCCACAGTTAACTTTAAGGGCACAGTCTCATGTGTAACCGGTCCTGACGTAAGTGGAGAACCATCAACTGTCTCCATTAACACAGGTGAAGAATTAGGGATAGACTGAATTCTATTTCCTGCTGCAAATTTAATGTCCATAAAGTTTCCGCCTGCTCCAGAATCTATCATAGAGGTAGTTGAAATTTTACGATCACCACATTGCAACGTGATAGGCACCACAAAATGAGGA
The DNA here is from genome assembly GCA_027410445.1 of Discoglossus pictus. Taxonomy (NCBI): domain Eukaryota; kingdom Metazoa; phylum Chordata; class Amphibia; order Anura; family Alytidae; genus Discoglossus; species Discoglossus pictus. The sequence continues at coordinate 130,483,696 of CM050170.1, forward strand.
TGTTGAGTCAACATACCCTCTTCACCATGAGCCAGAGAAAACAAGGGTTGTGTGACAGAATCCAGTTTATCCGAAATCTGGGATTGGTGTCGAATCTGTGCACCCTCAGCCGCCATAGCTATTTTTCTTTTGGATTTGCTAGGGCAATTGATGGCATAATGCCCTGCACTACCACAATACAGGCATAAATTGTGAGTGCGTCGCCACTGTTTTTCTTCGTTGGATAATGGTCCTCTTATTAGATTTACCTGCATAGCCTCTGTCTCAGAGTCTGTAGGTGTTTGTGGGATCGGAGTAGAAGTTCTTGAATAGGAAATTGGAGTAGTACTTGGTCTAAAAGAGCCCTGTCTTTCCAATCTTCTTTCAGAAAGTCTCCGATCAATACGGATAGCCAAACGCACAAAAACATCAAAGTCAGCAGGAAGATCAACACGAGCTAGCTCATCTTTTATAGCTTCTGAGAAACCTTTTCTGAAGTGGAACCTCTGGGCTGATTGGTTCCAGGTAGTATCAGCAACCCACTGTCTGAATTCAGCAGCATATTCAGCCACCGAGCGCCTCCCTTGATGCAAATGAAGGAGAGTGGCTTCTGCTGTAGCACATCGATTGGGGTCATCAAAAACTAGGCACATAGCCTCAAGAAAGTCATTTAGATTACCCAAGACTGGACTGTCTTGTTCCAGAAGAGGGGAGCCCCAAGCCAGGGCTTCATCTTTGAATAAGGAAAAAATAAATCCCACCTTCTCTCTTTAAGATGGAAATTGGTGAGGTAACATCATGAAGTGCAAACGGCATTGATTTAGGAAACCCCTAAATTTTTTGCGATCTCCTCCAAACTTTTCTGGCAGGGGCAAGCGGGCCTCTTGTGCAGGTGTAACAGTAGCACCCGCAGCATCACGTGCCCTGTAGCTGGTATACTCACTGTGCATTGACTGAAATTTATTTTGCAGTTCAGCTACCTGGTCCTGCAGCACTTGGATGGTCTGTGCCTGGGTCTGCACAGTTCTTGCAAATAAAGCAACCTGCTGGGCCAATGCAGAATCTGTCCCGGCGGTCTCCATGAAAGGGCCAGATTATTCTGTAATGATATAGAAATCACAAAGTTGTGGAGACCAGTAGCCAAGGTCAGCAATAATCCAGTTCCGCAAACTTGTAGGTGAAAACAGGAACAAGGTTTATTGAAGTGATCAGGAACCACACAATAATCTGGCAAGGATCAATAGACAGGAAGTGCCTTATAAAGGCCAAGGACCAGACACAGCTGAAGAGACTTAGGTCTTGATACTATTGCTAGCAGAGTCAAGCTTATAAGGTCTCAATGGAATTCACAAAGGTAGGCTGGCGCAGTGGTAGGGAAGAGGTATAGCAGCCTGGGGACCAGGGTTCAAAACCCAGCAGAGTCAATTCCTCACAGGTCACATGTTGTGTTTTGATTAGCTGTCCATTTGCCACAAAGTCAATTTGTTTGCTTTACTGCAGGCAATGAAAGAAATGCATTAGCACAAAGTGAACGTAGAGCAACAACACTGACTGCTTGGTTTCAATTAAATTGTCAGGACACTAAGGCCAGACAATTTTTATACATTGACATTCCAAATCACTATGTATTCGTAAATGGTGAATGCTGACAACGAAAAAAACATAATTATAAAATGATCCCAAGAATTTATACCGTCAGTGCACGAGACATTGAACGTTTCAGTTTAAGATTACTTCTTTTACATGTTCCTGGTGCACACAGTTATGAACATTTACGCACAGTAAATGACATAGTTTATGATACTTTCCAGTTAGCTGCAAGACATCAAAACTTTCTGGCAGATGATACAGGATGGGAGAGATGTCTCGAGGAAGCAGCACTATGTCAAATGCCAAAGCAAATGAGAGAAAATTCTGCTTTCATTTGCATATTTTGCAATGTACCTGATGCATTAACTTTGTGGGAAACATTTAAATTAAATATGTGTGAAGATTTCTTGATAGTTACAATGAGACCATTGCGCTATTGAAAGCATTTATGGAATTACAGGAAATCTTTCTTTGTCAAGGATTCAATTGTGCCAATTTTAATCTGCCTGATCCAGGAATTATAGATGAAATTAACTTTGATGAGTATGACACTGACATTGAAAACCAAAAAACACAAAAAAATTGGGACTTTAAATGCATTACAATTGGAAGCATTTAACGCCATTACAAATGCAATAGGTGGTGACATGCTCAAAGAGCGTTATTTCTATCTGGATGGCCCTGGAAAAACGTATCTATATAATTTGTTGATGAGTTGCATTCGAGCACAGGGTCAAATAGAACTTCCATTTGCAACGACTGGAATTGCCACACTTTGTTAGAAGGTGGTAGAACTGTGCATAGTGGATTTAAACTGCCAGTTCCCATTCTGGAAACATCAGTGTCGGATATTCAAATTAATTCATTACAAGCAAAAAAAAAATCACAAGAGTAAATTAATTATAATAGATGAGGCAACTATGATGTCATGTCATGCCATGCAATGTATTGATCGATTATTAAAAGAAGTTATGACTAATGATTTGCCATTTGGTGGAAAGGTGATGTTGTTAGGAGGAGATTTTAGGCAAACATTACCTTTGGTGCCACATGGCAATCGGACTGACATTGTCGAAACGTGTATAAAAAGTAAGTAAGCTGTGGAAAATATTTACACACCTTAAATTAGAAATAAATATGAGATCTGAAGGCCAAAATCAATTCAATGATTGGCTCATTCAGATTGGAGAAGGAAAACAGCCAAAAATAAATAATTTACTCCATCAGAAATGATTTCAAAAGAACCACTAATATCGACAATCTTCCTCAATACCATCAATAATGAGGATTACTCAGACATTGCAAGCAAAGTCATATTGACATCAAAAAATATAAATGCCTTGAATCTAAATAACAAAATTTTAAAATTAATTAATGCACCCCAAAAAACTATTACAGTGCAGTTTCTGTTGTGGCTGATGACAAAATAAAAGTGAAGCTAACTTTACTATGGAATTTATCAATTCTTTAACTCCCTCTGGAATGCCACCACATATTTTGCAACCTAATAAGGGGGCAATTGTCATGCTACTGAGAAATATGAATCCAAAAAAGGACTTTGTAATAGGACCAGATTAAATGGGACGGATTTAAAGGATAATGTTATACATGCAGAAATTATGAGTGGTACCCATAAGGGCGAACCAGTTCTTATACCGAGAATTGATTTGACTCCAAGTGAGAGTGGTTTGCCTGTTGTCCTTCAAAGGAGACAATTTCCCATTATCATGGCATTTGCCATGGCCATCAATAAATCCCAAGGACAAACTTTTAAGTCTGTGGGTATTTTTTTTGAAGGAACCTGTGTTTGCACATGGACAACTCTATGTTGTATTTTGAAGATGCAATAATACAGAGGAAATTACATATTGAAGAAAACCCAAGTCAGGGTGATTTATTGGAAGATGGATGCATTGTTACCAAAAATATTGTGTACTATGAGTTGCTGTAAACATAGAAAACAGTGGTTTCATTTTGACAACAACATTTTATGTCACTCTGACTGATTTTAGAGGACCACTATTTCAATAAGAAACTCTATACAATGGCAAAAAAAACATAGAGAACAGTGGTTTTACTTCCAGGACAAAATTTTAGCTCACTAGGACTCTTTATAATGGACCACTATTTCACATAGGAAACTCTATGTGCCATTTGCACAAAATACAACAAAAACAAAAAAAAGTAAAAAAAACAAAAGAAACTAACAGTAAACAGTGGTTATATTCCATAGACAAAATTAAAAGTCTGCTGGACTCTTTGTAACGGAACCACTCGGACATATAAAAAAAAAATGCAATGTCTTCATATGTAACAACATTGAAAAAGGAACATTTCTCTTATTTCAAAGAGGTTATACCACACCAAATATAGCGAACAGTGGTTTTATTTTGAGGACAAAATTTTATGTCACTCGGACTCTTTTTAGAGGACTACTATTTCACTAAGAAACTCTATAAAATGGCAAAAAACATAGAGAACAGTGGTTATAACTGGCGGATTAAATTTTATATCTGGCGGTCTCTTTTTAGAGGACCACTATTTCCCTTAGGAAACTCTTTGTGCCATTTTCAACAACTACAACAATAAAAAAAAAGAAAAATTAACAGATTCTATTAGAATTTACCTTTTTACATGATTAGCCTCACAAAACAATTAGGTGTCATTTTCATTAAATTCAAGGTTAAATGTTATTGTTTTATATTACTATTTTACATGTTAACATTGTATTTTAAAAGTTGTGGAAAGCTGGTTCATTGTATATTGTATATAGTCAAAGATTTATGTTACTATAAGTTTAACCATTTGTTAATACATTAAACTGTATAATTAAATACAGAGTATTGATTCAGGGAGCAATCCGATTGCCAGTTAATGGGGTCAGGAAGGAATTCATTTGTTTCCCAAGTTTCAAAGTTTTTTTCTTATTGTTTGCCTTCCTCTGGATTCAATGCCTATTTAGTTTAACAAGAGTTTTAAAAAATATTGAATGTTACAAAGTATGTCATTATTCTAAATAGTTATTCACAGAAAGTGTACATAGTCTTCTGTTATTCAAGCATAACTATCAATTCTAAATGTTAGTATTGTTAAAAAATGGTTCAAGGTTGTTTCAAATATACAAGTTGCATGTTACAAACTTTTATGCTATGGTTTACAATATGTATTCATGAAAACTTCAGCCATTGTTATATTGTTATTCCATAAAAAACAATTAAAAGAGTTAATATTGAAAAAATATATATTCTATACCTGTTGGTGAAATACAAGTTGAAAGTAAAAAAAAAAAGTTTTATTCAAAATGTTGTATTTCTTTGTAGATAAAAAAAGCTTAAGAATGTCAGACACTCACATAGTGGGGCAAACAGTTTTAACAGCATTACAATTTTATTGCCCGTCATTTTTGACGGGCAAGTCGCTAGTCATATATATAGTTGTCATAATTGTGAGTTTGTTGGTCACACTATGTTAAACATTACGGGCTTGCGCATGCGCAATAGAGTGACCAACAAACTCGTACTTATGAACTATGCGCTGCGGGTTTGCAGAGACCTCATCGCAAGGTCCGTAAAGGAGCAGGGGAGGCTCTCAAACCCAGCCCCCGATCCCCTCAGTCTCACCCTGGATTCCCTCAACCTCACGAGCAACCTGCCCCCTGCACCAGCCCCACTCCCGAGGCCTCACCAGGAACCCCCCTGGATCCCCTCAGCCTTACCGGTATATACTGTCTCTCTGCACTTGTGAGTCCTTCTGCAGAGTCAGGGAAGCATGAGTGGGGACGAAGACCAGTAAGGCTGAGGGGATCGGGGGGTCCTGCTGAGGATAGGGGATTGAGAGAAGGTGCAAAGAGAAATAGGAAAGGGAGAGAGAGGGCAAAGAGAGACTGGGGAGGGAGACAGGGGGCAAAGAGAGACTGGGGAGGGAGTGAGGAGGCAAGAGAGACAGGGGAGGTAGAGAAATAGCAAGAAACACTGTGGAGGGTGAGGGGGAAAGCAACATGGGGGAGTCACAGGGGAGGGAGAGGGGGAAGCAGTCACAGGGGAGGGGGGAAGGAGACACAGGGGAGGGAGAGGGGGGAGAACACAGGGGATGCAGAGGGGAAGAGAAACAGGAGAGGGGGAGGGGGAAGAGACACAGGGGAGGGAAACAGGGGGGAAAGACACAGGGGATGGAGAGGAGGGAAGGAGACACAGGGGAGGTGGAAGGAGACACAGGGGAGGAAGAGGGCGGAAAACAGGGGATGCAGAGGGGGAGAGAAACAGGAAAGGGGGAGGGGAAGAGACACAGGGGAGGGAGAGGCATGGGGAAGACACACAGGGGAGGGATACAGGGGGTAAAAGACACAGGGAAGGGAGAGGAGGGAAGGAGACACAGGGGAGGGATAGGGGGTGAGAGACACAGGGGAGGGAGAGGGGGTAAGAGACACAGGAGGGAGAGGAGGGAAAAGAGACACAGGGGAGGGAGAGGGGGAAGAGACACAGGGGAGGGAGAGGGGGGAGAGACACAGAGGAAGGGGAAAAACACAGCGGAGGGATGGAGAAGGGGAAGAGACACAGGGGGGAGGAGGGGAAAGAGACACAGGGGAGGGAGAGGAGGGGAAAGAGACACAGGGGAGGGAGAGGGGGGAAAAGACACAGGGGAGGGAGAACGGGGAGAGACACAATTTATAAAACTCTATCATGCCGTCATTGTTGACGGGTAAGTCGCTAGTTAATTCTAAGACCTAGCATCACTTTCCTTTGTTGTAAAAGTACAGTAGTGTGGTGATATTTGCATTTAAAGTGCTACGTATAGGACTTTACCCCCCTGCCGGGTCCTCTCTAGCAATCGTTGGCTTTTTGGCTCTATTTGCAAGTTACGAGTTTGAACGCTAGTAGCTGAATTGGAAACGTAGCGGTTATGGGCTTTCCACGTCCCATAGGCTTTTTTCTGCCTTTATCGCAAGTCGTCTGCGGGAAGCGTTAAGAGGCCAATTTAATAGCCTTAAGTCTTGTGAGCTATGTTACAGGCTGCTAGTGTTCCTTATTTTTACCATGTTACACAGTACCATAGAATAACTTCCACCAACTTCTTTGCATTCTAGTATCACATATATAGCTGTCAGCAGCCGGCTTGCCAAAACCCGTTGATAATGCAACGGGGAAACTGTGGGCTCACAAAGCGAGCCCGCAGCAACTGCGGCCCTCACAAAGCAAGGGCCGCAGTTGCTGCCGAAACCTCATCTCTCGCAAGGTGAGGGCCGCGATTGCGGCTGGGCAAGGAGCACCAAAGGCGCTCCTTGGGCTGGTGGAGATGAGCGCCATAGGCGCTCATCCCTACGACCCTGTAGCACTTAGGCAGGGAGCGCCAAAGGCGCTCCTTGAACTGGTGGAGATGAGCGCAATAGGCGCTCATCACTACGACCCTGCAACACTTTACCATCATATCTACGACCCGCCGGACTACACATGAACACAACACTCAAATACACAATCCACACTGCAAGACCCGTAGCAATTTAAAAAAAAAATCTGGAAAAAAAAGATGGCCCGTAACACTTACAAAAGGAAACTGTGACTTGCATAAAACTAAATATGAGCTGCAAAAAATAGGAACTTAACGGCTGAACCACTCACAACGAAAAACACAAAAAGAACACTAAATACAAACAAAAATAAAATAAAAACATCACACACAGCAAGGGGGGACACCCAGGACGTCTGCAAGTCATCTTACCCGTCAATTTAACTCCAATTTTCACAGTTTACACACTCGAAAATCCTCTAAGCAAGAGAAAAAATGGCCGCCAAAAGCCGCAAAACACCACAAAGCACATACAACTTTTACAAAAAGCTGTACGCGGTACAAGATACACTACTACCAAGGACGCTAAATTATCTACACCCGCGAACCACATACACATTCGCCTCCATTTTACAACATTAACTTACAGAATGCGGAAGTACACAGCTACACTAACGGCTTTCCCTCACATACGCAGCCTATTTACACTACAAACTGCACACATTGCTCACACTTACACCTCAGCTCAACAACAGTGCAAATCTACATTGGATGCTGCAGGAACATCAAAACAGATTGTTAGCTCTTCAGCACATTGCTTGCTACATATTAATTACAAATAGGTAAAGTATATTAATTTATGATTTCATTTATTTAGTAATTAATTATCATAAGACATACATATATACAAAACTTTAAAAACCACCACAACACGATTGCAATAAACGGCAAAGGCGTTCATTGCCAGCCACACGATGAGCGCCAAAGACGCTCACCACAAAGCTCGCAATCAGCACAAAAAAATCACTTAATTTGTGTGCCAAACACCATTCCTTGACTTACAATTCTATTACAGTCATTTTTTGATGGGCAATTCGCTAGTCCATTATAATGTCTACTATAACTTTGTGTATACTTGAAAAATATTGTAATCCTATGTATTCGTGAACATAAATGTGACATGTTTGAGTGCAGTTTTCATTTGTGTTTCATTTTACTATCTCTTATTTATGCAAACCTGACATGCACAAATCAGCAGCGTACCTCTGTGAATGGCGTGCTATGATGGTCTCCTATGTTTTCCCGTATGTCTCTTTATGTTGGCTTGGATCACTGATATCGTCCCCCTTTATATTTTCAAAAGAGACATTTATGTTGGACTGATAGGGCAGCCATCCATGGACAATTTCAGAATGTCATTGTCCTGTCCTTGGATTAGCTGCAACGAGGCTCAATCGTAGACATACACTGGAAGATGCATGAGAGAGCAGATGTCCCTATCCTGGTATTGAACATTACAATATGGCATCTGTTTTTCTATCACTAGTTACAGTACAACAGAAGAATATATCAGATACATTTGTAAAGTGCTGCTTCCCGGTGCAGTTGGTGTTGTTCTGAGCGTTAGCTGCTTACAGCCTTACAGGGGACAAAACAACAAAAGTATTATTGCTGCTATATTCTTTTTAGGCTAGCAGGAAAGTTGTGTTCTATTAGCATATTGCAATGAGACATTCTTAGAGGACTGGATATGTATCTATATGCCAAAGATCTATAAATCGTCCTTCTATTTTATCTTATTAGAATGTATAAAAAGCATAGTGATTTATGTACGGTGTATCCTCAATCCAAATCCACTTTTTTCAATATGCGAGCTTGGTTCAGTCTGCTCTGTACATCCAGAGTATTCTCAGTCCAGTCCGCTCTGTGAGTGTTCTGTGTTCTCAGTCCATTTAACTCAGTGTATACCTAGGACAAGGGTTCTCAACCTGTGAGGTGTACCTTCTCTGGTGAGGTGCAAAGGTGTTAGTGGGGAGGTGTGACAATCACCATTAACATTTATATTTAACATTTATAATTTCTTTTTTTTTTTTATTTAGTTTAGACACAGTCAATTCTCGATATCTGGATTTAAAAAAAATGGGCATCCGGATAATTAAAAATCGTATAATCAAAGTGTTCTGTAAAATGAAGACTGCTGTTATTGTGCAAGGGTGTGTTTGGTATAATGAAGACTAACTGTCCGTTTAGTTTAATCTTGTACCAAACCCCTGAGACCGAAATGACTCACACAACAATTACTTACAATAATCGTGAAGATTATTACGAGAGCAATCACACAAAGGCAAGAAATGGTCCGGATTCCATGACATGCGGCTGCTGTGTCTAAAATTTACCTCAAATTGGTGGTCTCATTGATCAGAAACAGCAACACATATCTCATTAAATGACACTGAGGACTTTAAGTGACTTCATAATCATGCTGAAAGACAAAAAGTTGTTCCTTAAGAACACATTTTTATTTACTATTTCTGTGTATCTGAGGATGTTAAAATAACATTTCCATGTCAATTACATAATTTATCCATTATTCATTTTTTGTAACAGTGTGTGCTCTGTCCAGTCCATTGTGCAATGTATATGACCAGTGTGTGCTCAGTCCAATCCATTTTGCAGTGTGTATGACTAGTGTGTGCTCAGTCCATTCCCTTGTGCAACGTGTATGACCAATGTGTGCTCAGTCAAATCCATTGTGCAGTGTGTATGACCAGTGTGTGCTCAGTCCAGTCCATTGTGTGTGTGTATGACCAATGTGTGCTCAGTCCAGTCCATTGTGCAATGTATATGACCAGTGTGTGCTCAGTCCAGTCCATTTTGCAGTGTGTATGACTAGTGTGTGCTCAGTCCATTCCATTGTGCAATGTGTATGACCAGTGTGTGCTCAGTCCATTTCATTGTGCAATGTGTATGACCAGTGTGTGCTCAGTCCAGTCCATTGTGTGTGTGTATGACCAGTGTGTGCTCAGTCCAGTCCATTGTGTGTGTGTATGACCAATGTGTGCACAGTCAAATCCATTGTGCAGTGTGTATGACCAGTGTGTGCTCAGTCTAGTCCATTGTGCAGTGTGTATGACCAGTGTGTGCTCGGCCCAGTCCATTGTGCAGTGTGTATAACCAATGTGTGCTCAGCCCAGTCCATTGTGCAGTGTGGATGACCAGTGTGAGCTCGGCCCAGTCCATTGTGCAGTGTGCATGAGCAGTGTTTGCTTGGCCCAGTCCATTGTGCAGTGTGTATGACCAGTGTGTGCTCAGTTCAGTCCATTTTGCAGTGCGTATGACCAGTGTGTGCTCGGCCCAGTCCATTGTGCAGTGTGGATGACCAGTGTGAGCTCGGCCCAGTCCATTGTGCAGTGTGGATGACCAGTGTGAGCTCGGCCCAGTCCATTGTGCAGTGTGCATGAGCAGTGTGTGCTCAGTCCAGTCCATTGTGCAGTGTGTATGACCAGTGTGTGCTCGGCCCAGTCCATTGTTCAGTGTGTATGACTAGTGTGTGATCAGTTCAGTCCATTGTGCAATGTGTATGACTACTGTGTTTTCAGTCCATTATATTGTACCCCTACTTTTAGTTACTCTCAGAATTGCTGCTCTGACAATGCGATGACCTATTCTTTCTGACTCCATTTTTTTCTGACTCCCTTGCACTTGCATTCATTCATTGTTTATATTTATAGCTACAGAAAGCTGTGGATTTTAAGATCTTGTGTCTTTTTTCTTTTAATAAGTGTGTTGGGATGGATTAGGGACTTTAGTCTTCTAGAATACTTTAGAGGAGTGGCTATTCACACAAAAAGGTGGCTTCATCTTAGAGAGCATTAAATATGGCCATCCATTGTACTAGCAGTTCTTAATTTGTTAGTAATAATTAGGAACCTTTCTGGATCGCTACCTTGTCGCGATGAAGGCGCTTATGTACTTCAATGAAGCTGTGAGCTATACCATGTAGTGTCACCCAAGATGGGCTGGTCATAGCACAGGGGCCAGACAAATTGCGGTCCAATGGAGAAGGAACTGGCAACCCACTCCGCTATCTTTGCCAAGAAGACCATATGGATTAACACAACCAGACACAAGTCGTGCTGAGTTCATATGGTCATGAGAGCTGGACACGACTGAAGGACTGAAGAACAACAACAACAACAATAATTAGGAGTTCAAGGTACATGGAAAGATTTTTCTTTGTTGCATTAGAAAGATGGTCTTTGATAATGTGTCACAGAGCATTTCCTTTTTTTTTTCTTCAAATAAAGGATTAATCTACAGACTAAAGTGTGCTCTCTGCATTTCCTCTAAATTTCAATTAAGTTTAAACAAGGTTTAAACAGATAAGTAATTGTAACTTCCCAAAAGCGTTGATTGCTATGTCTATAGCGCTCCACAAACGATATAAAGAGGACGGTGCAATTGAATATATAAAGTTGGCTCATGCAGGGATGGGAATAGATAGAGAAAAGCAAAGTGGATATTACTCTGAGGTTATTCAATGGTCGCACCAAATAAAACCAATATGCGGGAAGTAATGTACAAATCATCTCACTTTGGAATGATATAGTTCTCCAAATAGTGTCCTTTCTTCTTCCCGGTTGTGTCCAGAATAGTCCCAAGTGTAATTAAAGTGTGTCCTCCAATAAATTCAATCCTAGTTGTGATGCCGCTTCCTCCAGACAAGTACTGTCCACAAAGTACTCCAAAAGCCAAAAAAACTAAATATTAAGTAAACCTTGTTTAAAAAAACAAGAAGAGGGGTGGAAGGGAGAAGCGCAAAGCCAAACCAATTGTGAAATATGTACATCAAGGTTTATTATAGCAAATAATTAAAACCATTACACTCACATTCAATATGATATCAATTCAAGTGATATACGAGATGTCACAGATACTGTCCTGTCGTCCTTATGTCGCTTGGTGTTTTTAATCACAGCATATTTTTTTTTACAGAAGTTTTTAGTTAGTGAACTTCTATCCAAAAGCAAGGTATTCACTAACTAAAAACTTCTGTAAATAAAATATGCTATGTGCTTATATAGAGCTCTTTTAAATTTACTGAATCGTAATTTAATAAGGCTGATAGTATGCAGATTAAAAAAAGTTAAAAAAAAAAAAAATCTTACATTTTAAATGTGCATGTTTTGCTCCTCAAGCAGAGCTGCTTATCTCCAACGTCATGTGTCTTGTCAGGGTGGTTATCAACTTTGCCTTGGGGCTGTACTATCATGGAGTTTGGAAGCAAGCTGGGTTATGACTTCACTGGACCCCTCCCATGATGTTTTCAGCTCAACCCCAGTGTGTGCACTGAGATAACAGCTCTATTGTAACCTGCCTGCAGCTGCCCTTCGGCCCCCTGCCCAGTGAAAATGCAGGAGCCATCATAACCACGCCCTTATTTACTAAACATGCTAAGTCTGAATAAAAGTCTGACCGGTCAGACTTTTTTTTAGTCCAGCTTCCAGGCAGGGCTGACCAAGCACCCTATGGGAGATTGAGATAAGCAGATATGCTTGATTGAAAACTGTCACATTCAAAAGTATGAACAAAAGTTTCTGTATTTTAAACTGCATATTGTTTTGTTATACCTGGCAAACAAACATATGGGCTTTACTTGTAAAGGCTACATGGTGGTCCATTAATCTAATTTGAGAATTGAGTAGTTTATGTATCCATATTAATTATTAGTGTTTGGGAGTGAGCCAACCTTCCCAATGCATAATTTCTAGAGATGTCACGAACAGTTCGCCCGCGGACTATTCACGGCGATTTTGGCATGTTCGCGTTCGCATCGGACGGCGAACATATGCGCTTTTCGGTTCGCCTCCTATTCTTTATCATTGAGGAAACTTTGACCCTGCACCTCACAGTCAGCAGACACATTCCAGCCAATCAGCAGCATACACTCCCTTCCAGGGCCTTCCATCTGAAGAACAGCATACATTTTAGAATCATTCTGAAGCTGCATTCGTTGTGAGAGGACAGATAGTGTAGCTGCTGGAGATTTAATAGGGAAATAGATAGCCAGGCTGTGTATTTAGCTTCCACTACAGACCTGAAGGACTAAATCTAATTTCAGTTGCCTGCCTGTGTCAGGCTCACAGCTTATATTGTGCTCAGTGAAATAAAACAACACTTTTTTGACTGTAATAGATTGAATAGCAATTGCCTGCCTACAGGCGTGTGTGTGAAGCCTATTGCATCTACTCCGCCAACTTTTGCCAGTGCACAGTGACAATCATATCTGGTGGCACATGACATTGCACGTGCAGTGCCCCAAATTCGAAGTAGGAGGTCCGACCAAGCATCTTTTTCCATCTCCCTGTTCCAAAAATCAATGCCATATACACGTCCCCTAATAGTGGACGTAACAGGGATTAAACCGATAGGAATAGTACTACTTAACAGTACACACCTTATAATAATGCAGACAGAGGCAACACAGAGAGCTGAGTCTGAAGAAGAGGAGTCAGAGGAGGAAGGTGGCTTTGAGGAGGTGGAAGACCAAACACAGCAGGTGTCCCAGGGGGCTTGTTGTCACCTTTCGGGGACCCTTGGTGGCTGGGTGGAGGAAGAGACCTTAATGACATCAGTGAGGACAAGGAACGGGACATGGCTAGGTTGGTATCCAACCTTGTGCAAATGGGGAGTTTGCGGTTGTGCAAAGGGACTGTTTGCGGTTGTTTACGGTGCATTAAACGGGGAGATTGGTCTGTTACTGTGAAGCGGGTGTAACCCTTACACTACCTGATCGACACAACATCATACCTGATGTTTTAAAGCATGGTATTCCAAACAATTTAGGAATGTTAGGTGATTTATGCCCTTTATGGCTTAAAACCAGACTCTGCATCAACTATGTAATTTTCCGTGGGAGTTTTGCCATGGATCCCCCTCCGGCATGCCACATTCCAGGTGTTAGTCCCCTTGAAACAACTTTCCCATCACTATTGTGGCCAGAAATTCGCCTGCCCATTGAAGTCTATGACGGTTCGCCCGGTTCGCCCGTTCGCGAACATTTGATGGAAGTTTGCGAACCTAAATTTTGATATTTGCAACATCACTAATAATTTCCTCTTATGTTTCTATAACACTTAGATCTTTCCTATCTCATTGCCTTCATACTTCATTAAACCACCCTACTGTCTCCCCCATCACATATTTCATCTTCCCAGCTCATTCCCCTCTCATGTCACTGCTCCCACAACATTATGGTATCAGAGACTGTTACCATTAAGTATGCCAGAACCATCATTCCCCCTACCAACCTTCATCTTACCCCTCCCAAAAGCATCATCCTGAGACAGTGTTTACTTCTGTGGTATAGAGTTACAAACAATCTAATCATATCTCATATTAAGAGACACCCACATTGTTGCACATTACTTTCTTATTTACAACCTGCCATAGACACTACATGGCAGAGCATTTCTCCTTTAACACTGGTGACTATGCCCATGAAGTTGGTACGTTCTGTGTTTTTCTCAATTATATTTCAGTTTGATAGAAAACTATATTGACTTTATTGAAAAGACGATGACAAGTTACCAATCAAATTTGCGACCATGCATTAAAAAAATAAGTAGTTTCAAACATTACAAATGTAAACAAAGAAAATCACTTCTTAAGCTCATATGGGGTCATTGCTCGTATTGGACTTGGTTAAAATAAAAATTAGTGAAAACATTTAAGAATGTAAAGTAAAATGAAATAGAAATGCATGATAATGTAATAAAATTATCTTTTTAATGACATGGGTTTGATAATTCACAGTGGTATTGCTAGGTAACTTGGATTACTAGTTAAACTGAGTCTGTGTCCAGTGCTTGTTTTTTTTGTTTTTTTATTACTTATTAACATTTATATAGTGTTTTAGTCCAAAACACTTTACACAGTTACAAAGCAGTACAATCATATGTTGTTAATTATTTTCAAAAAAGAGCAGAGAATTGAATGATATTTTGGTTAATTACTGCAATGGTGAAATCAATTAAGCAAGCCCGTCAGTTACAATTTAGACAGAGCCAATAGTAAATGAGACTGTCATCGTGAATCAGTAAAACATGGAGTTTAGAGTACAATTGATTACAGCCTTATTAAATTGCGATTCAGTAAATTTAATAGAGCTCTATGTAAGCACATAGCATATTTTTTTTACAGACGTTTTTAGTTAGTGAACTTCTATCCGAAAGCAAGGTCTTGACTAACTAAAAACTTCTGTAAAAAAAATATGCTATGTGCTTAAATAGAGCCCTTTTAAATTTACAGAATCGCAATTTAATAAGGCTGTTAGTGTTTAGAAGTCCGATCTGCAATCAAATTCACAATCCAGAAATGTAGGAATTAATAAAAATAAATAATCTGGTTTATTCCATGTGGGTGGCCTGATATGTATTAACTCCTTGATTCCTGGGATCAATATAACACGGAAATAAAATGTTAAAAAAATATATATATATTGCAGTTTTGCGAACTTGAGACTGTTGTGCAATCAATTCTAAGGCCTTCATTACTTTCCCACTATTCCCAGTACAGTAGTGCCTTTTTATTTCCTTTAAAGTGTTACAAACAGGTGTTTAACCCACTTGTGAGTCCTATCTAGTACTTGTAGAATTTTTTTATACATTTGACATTTACGGGTTTAAAAGCAATTGCATGCTTGTTGAATTGTTGTAATTGAATATGGAATTTGTGTCTTTAGCACTGGTAACATTTGCTGGCTTAAAACATCAAAGGAGGAGATAGGACTGAGTTATGTTTTTGACAACCGCAGTGATTTTTAGCCTGTAACTTGCAAATCAATTGCAGCTAGCTGGATGAGACCAATTACATGTCAGTAACTTTTATGGGCTACATTACAGACTCCAGTAATTATAACTTGGCCATTTGAATGGAGGCCATAGTCTGTATGCACAAACATGATCTGAGTGCTGTAAACATAGGCCTTCATTCAAATAAGCAAATTGTAGTTACAAGAGCCCGTAATTGAGCCCGTAAAATAATTTGCTATTCAGTTGGCGTAATTTTTAATTATAAGTCAGTCCAGTGACAACCTCACTCAGTGTACATCCTGCCACATGTATGCACTACTGGAACAGATGATCCAGGGTCCATACCTCTGTGACAGGTGTGAGCATGTTCCCTCTCTGGAAGCTCAGATTAAAGAACTGGAGGGGAGAATTGCAGCACTTAGTAATATTGGTCCACTGGAAATGGAGCTAGTGCTCACTGAGCACAGTTTAGATGTGCCTAACAGGGAGGGTGGAGCTGGGGCTATTGAGGATGTCCAAGAAGGTTGCTGGGTTACAGTTAGAAGGGGAAGCAGGGGGAACAGGAGCAGAAGGCAGGCCAATACTGAGTTGGAAGGCACCAACAGATTTGCCAGATTGAGTGAAACTGTTGGGGATGTCCATTTAGGAATGGCAATGCCAGATAGAGCTGTTCCCTCTAACAGCCGGGAGAACAGTTCTACTGGAGAAGTGGGAGGGCAGAATAGGCAAAGTAATGAACAGGTTTTGGTGGTAGGGTACTCTATTATTAGGAAGGTAGGAAGAGTGATTTGTCACAGAGATCCCAGCAATCAAACAGTTTGCTGTCTCCCGGGTGCTCGGGTTCGGCATGTTGTGGATCGGGTAGATAAATTATTTGGAGGGGCTGGAAATGAACCGGCAGTCTTGGTACATATTGGTACCAATGACAAAGTTAGTGGAAGATGGAGTGTCCTAAAGAATGATTTTAGAGAACTAGGTAATAAGCTGAAGGCAAAGACCTCCAAGGTAGTATTTTCGGAGATACAACCAGTGCCACGTGCTAGCCCAGGGAGACTGATGGGGCTTAGGGAGGTTAATGCGTGACTAAAAACTTGGTGCACTAAGGAGGGGTTTGGGTTTTTTAGAGCACTGGGCTGACTTCTCACTTGGGTACAATCTCTACAGTAGGGATGGATTGCACCTTAATGACAAGGGAGCTTCTGTGCTAGGGGAAAGGATGGTAGAACGGCTGGGGGGGGGGTAAAAGTAATATAGGTTGAGGTGAGGGACTAGATAGAAGTAATGGGGTAGTAAGTGTAGAGGGTGTAAGGAATGAATTAACTAGTAATGTGGGAGGAGATGGTGGGGGTTAGTATAGTCAATAGGGAGGTACTGCTAAGTAACTCAAGTATAGTGGCAGGCCCTCCAGAAGTACAGACTCATATCATAAGGTGCATGCTTGCTAATGCCAGAAGCTTGCCAGGAAAAATGGGAGAGTTAGAATTATTAGCAGTAAATGAGAAATTGGATTTAATAGCATTACTAAAACATGGTGGGATGATTCTTATGACTGGACTGTTAATCGGGATGGTTAGAACCTGTTTAGGAAAGATACCGGCAATGGTAAAAGGGGAGGAGGGATTTGTCTGTATGTTAAACCTGAATTTAAGCCTATAGTCAGAGAAGATATTTATGCTGGAACTAGCGATAATGTTGAATCTTTGTGGGTAGAGTTAAATAGTGGAGCAGCAAAATAATATTGGTAGGAGTATGCTATAAACCCCCAAATATATGTGAAAGTGGGGAAATGCAATTATTATTATAGATTAGAAATGCAGCTAAGAATGGGCAAGTTCTAATAATGGGAGATTTTAACTACCCTGAAATAAACTAGATGAGTGAAACCAGCAGTACGGGTAAAGGGAGTAGGTTATTGAGTACACTCGGGTTATACAAAAGACTACTAGAAATTAGGCTATCTTGGATTTAGTAATCACAAATAATACTGATATGGTATCCAATGTTGAAATAGGGCAACCTTTGGGAAACAGTGATCACAACACAGTCTCATTTGAGATTGAATTAAAAAAACAAAACTGTAAGGGGCCAACAAAATATGATTACCCTATATAAATACATCCAGGGTCAATATAAAGATTTGTCAAGTGAGCTTTTTGTGCCAAGAGGTTTTCAACTGACAAGAGGACATCCTTTGAGGTTAGAAGTAAAAAACATTCCACCTTAAAGAAACAAAAGGGTTCTTCACAGTAAGGGTAGTTAATCTGGGGAATTCTCTACCAAGGGAGGTGGTGACAGTGGATTAAATAGATAACTTTTATAAGGGAAAAACAAAAAAATAGGAAAATTAATTGCTCTAGGTATAATAAGATTCTGGGAAGAAACAGGGGTACTACTAAAGGATATAAATAAATGACAAGAGAGAAAAGGAAAGAACAGGTATCCTTTTAAGTTGAAGTGCACACCCTCTGCCTAAATAACAATATAGAGCAGTAAAATATAAAACTTAACATTTATTAATATAGTTAAAACTTCTGGTTTAAAATCCTGAAGCTCTGACAAGATAATGAGAGTAGGGAAATCGGAGGACTGACTTATATATGAATAAGAATTATATAGTGGACCCTATATATCCTCCAAATCAAGTGATTAAATATTGTTCAATGTGATGCTGTCAAATGACAGAAAAATAAATAAATAGCAAGCTTTTAAATAAAGTGTCTAGTGCTATTAATGATTAATCAAATATAGACTTAAAATAAGTAGAATTTTTTGTGTCAATTGCACAATTATATAAATAAAGTGCTAGTGCTAAGTGTAAGGGTATAAGGGTCTTGTACAGTAATGCGTTATAAGTATAAGTAAGTATAAGTCCACTACTAAAATAGTAATATACTTGTTGCTTCCACTGCTCAATCTATGGAGCCTAAGTGCATATTATTAGATTCCTCATTGCCACTGTATAGAGTCAAATTACTCATTAATTTAGGATTGGTATCGATAATTCATATATATACGTTAATGTAGATGGTCAGTCTGTGTTTTTAAACATCTAGGCTCCAAAATACCCGCGCGTCGCCTATGCGTCTCCGTATGACGTCAGAGGACGACGTTGTGGCGTAATAAAGTGTGCAACCCGATGCACGTTTCTGGAAATTTCATCAGGGGTTACCGGAGGAGTGTCAGAGGAGCTATTTAAGCTCTATGGTTGCCGTGGCAACCGCAGTACTTTATGAAACTCCAAATAATACCAAAATGTGACTTTAAAATGCTGAATAGGACTAGAATAGTCCAATTGAAATGAATATTACTGCAAATAGCACAGGTCTCATAACAAGCAATAATAGAGGAAAAGAGGAACAAAGTCCCTTAAGATAATACAGCATCAAATATTACACAGGTGCCTTATAGAGATATATAATCTACACATTTGTTCATCTATATATCAATATGATGGATGAGTACCATATAATATGATATTGTGCTTATTCCTAAATTATAGATAGAGGAAAAGAGTGTATACACTTATTTATATATGTTTATATCTAATAGAAGATGTATATAAAATCATCCATTAGTAAGGGACCTAGAAATATATCCTAAAGGTTAATTAAATAAACATAGAATCAATATCCTGTATTAATATTTGTGCATTTAATCAGGATATAGTTTTAACTATAGCAGACGAACTGTTCTTATATAGGAATTAATAGAATTTATTAGAACCAATACAATGTATTATAATGAATAATACATAGGTACCCTTTATATAATTGTGTATAGCTCCAATCTCAGGATAGGATAACATTGAGAGAATCAGAAGCCAGGAAAAACATTAGATAAATGGTGTGAAAGTAAATCCATCATTAAGGCCCCTAGGTTTTTTAGTCTTAAGTGTAAAAATCCAGTGGGCCTCCTTTTTTAATAATTCCTTGTCAATATTCCCTCTTCTGATGTTATGCTTTATACCATCAATAGCTATGAAGGATATATTATTAAGATCTCTATTGTGCTGAGAGTTGACATGATTGGCTACCGGTGTATCATATTCTTTAGTTATGCTGTTTATATGTTCCAGTATTCTGCGTCAAAACACATTCTGATAATGTTACGTCTAAATCAGAATGGTCTGATTTGGAAACAAATGATACAGCAGGAGTAACTAACCCCTCATTGGAGAAAAGATCAACTAAAACTTTTTTAGATTCCAGAGTAGGATCAGGAGGGGTAAGAAAAAATCAAAACACATACAAGCCACAAAAAAGAATACGGAAAACTTAGATTCATTACAAATATTCAATTTGTCAACCAAAACCCTATCAAACGATCATTTATCAGTTCTCAAAAAAGGTCTTAACTTTTCACCTACAGGGGATTTCAATCTTTTTGAATGGGTAAAGGATACACATTTGTTTGCCAGAAAACTGTCTCTAAAAAAGTTTTTTTTCTAAAAAGCACAATAAAATTACATCAGAACCCTTGCATTCTAGGGGCCTCATTCTATTATCGGCCGCAGCCGCTGCGGGGCCGCAAGGACCGGCCGCAAGCTTTACGGCTATTCTATTCCCCTCCGGCCGGGGGACTCCGGCAGGCTTGCGGCCGGCGCCTTGCTATCTCTTGCGGCCGAGGAAAGCCTTTGATCTAAAATGGCCTCAAGGAAATCGGCCGTAAGAAAATCCTATTTGCAATTCTATTGCTCCGGGAACCCTGTCTGCAAGGCTAAAAACGAGCCACAGCTTACTTGCAGCAAACAGGTCTCGCTAGCACCAATTAAGCACATAAAATAGCTCAAATAAAGCCATCCTGCACTTTGAGAAGACTATAAAGGGATTTTAGGTGTTAGAAAAAATAGCACATAATTATCCTATACTCAAATCCGTAAAATATTTTATTTTTAATATACGTAAAATTTACATGTAAAAAGTCCAGAGTGCTTGGAGCACTTCAGACACGCCCACGCCGCAGCCGGAAAATAAACAGTTAACTTGAACTCGGGTTTGGGCTGATGTGCAAGCTTGAGAGGGGGTTACTTTTAATCCTCATGTCCCCCAATATGATCCCTAGCATTTACAGAGCTGTACAGTGCAGGCTTGAATTTATTTTTGCGTTTTTAGATTTCAGAGCATACGGCCGGTTTCAAGATATGCGGCTGGCCGTAAGGGGAGATCCTTGCGTGGCCGTATAATAGAATCGCAAGTTAACTGAACCCCCGCAAGGAATCGCAGCCTTACGGCCGATTTACGGCCGGTAATAGAATGAGGCCCTAGGACTCTAAGAAGCCTTGAAAGCTTACTTGCAGAAAATGAAGAATTTCAGTCAACAGGCCCTTACTCTGCCTTCAAACCAAAAAGAAAATACACACCACCATTGAGTATAAGCCCCAATATTGAGTTATTTGTGAATAATGTAGTTCGTGATATGGAAAAAAATCTCCAACACAGGTAACATCAGTTATAACCTTACTAAAACCGAAAGAATGGCACTAAGACAACAACATAATTATCAGAAATTCAGATAAAGGAGGCAATATAGTCATACTTGATAAAACAGACTATATTTTGGAATGTGAAAGACTCCTCAAAGATAAAAAAAAGTTACAAAAAACTAGAAAAAGACTCAACAGATGACTTTATTGAGGAACTTAAAGACATCTTACTAAGTGGTTTAAATACTAAGGTTATAGACAAATCTGAATTTGACTTTCTTTCCAATCAGAAACCTAAAATAGCTTTTTATACCATTCCTAAAATACACAAGAATCCCAATAAACCCCCCGGATAGACCAATTGTGTCAGGCATTGAAAATCTTACAGAAAACTCCAGTAAATATGTGGATTCTATGCTACGAGACTTTGTGATCACTCTAGCATCATATGTAAAAGACACAAAGGATGTTTTATTGAAATTAAATGATATTTCAATTAGCAACAAAGCACTTTTGGTGTCTCTTGATGTAGAATCCTTATATACAGTACTAACATACAACATCAAAGAGGTATAGAAGCAGTAAACTACTTCTTATCAAAAAAGAGGAGTTCATTACCTCAACCATAATAAGTTTTTATTAAATTTACTGGAGTTTGTGCTAACTCACAACTATTTTGTTTTTCTCAATAAGTTCTATCAACAGATATATGGCACAGCCATGGGAACAGCATGTGCCCCCACATATGCTAATTTATATTTAGGCTGGTGGGAAGAACAAATTGTGTTCACTGACCAATTGGATGAATATACCCAATATATTGAACTATGGGTGAGATTCATTGATGACATCTTGCTTGTATAAAAAGGGAACCAAAAAAATCTAAAAGACTTTATTGACATACTCAATAAAAATGATATGGGACTGTACTTAACATCAGAAATCAATGAGAATGCAATTACATTTTTGGATTTGAAAATTACAAAGTTAGAAAATGGCAAACTTCAAACCACAACATATAGGAAACCAACAGCTACAAACAGTGTATTACAAGCTAATAGCAGCCATCCAAAATCCCTAGTTGAAGGGATACCTGTGGGGCAATATCTAAGAATTAAAAGAAATTGCTCCAGTTTAACTAACTTTGAGACAGAAGCTAGAGAATTACAATATCGCTTAAAGAAAAGAAAGGGGTTATAAGAACAAAACCCTTAAAAGAGCATATCAAAGAGCAAAAGCAGTGGATAGAGATCTACTGTTGTCAGATAAAAATAAACAACAGGCTGATGTGGTCAGGTGCATAGGTACATACAATGGTAAGTGGCATGATATCAAAAAAATATTTAATGACCACTGGAAAATCCTCTTAGATGATGATGATCTAAGACCATTCCTAAGCAACCAGGCCCAAATCACCAAATTTGAGAGATATACTGTCTAAAAGTCATTTGGAAGTTGCTAAAAATAAGACATGGCTAAATAAAACTAAGGGCTGTTTCAAATGCCTATCCTGCAGAGCATGTAGATATGTAAATACTACCAAGACATTTCCTTCAAGAGATGAAACTAATAACTTTATAATCCAACAACTGATGACATGTAAATCAGTAGGGGTTATATATCTCATGCTTTGCAAATATGGTATGAGGTATGTAGGTAAAACCTGCAGAGAATTCAGACGCAGAATACTGGAACATATATACAGCATAACTAAAGAATATGATACACCGGTAGCCAATTATGTCAACTCTCAACACAATGGAGATCTTAATAATATGTCCTTCATAGCTATTGATGGTATAAAGCATAACATCAGAAGAGGGAATATTGACAAGGAATTATTAAAATAGGAGGCCCACTGGATTTTTACACTTAAGACCAAAAAACCTTGGGGCCTTAATGATGGATTTACTTTTACACCATTTATCTAATGTTTTTCCTGGCTTCTGATTCTTTCAATATTATCCTATCCTGAGATTGGAGCTATACACAATTATATAAAGGGTACCTATGTATTATTCATTATAATACATTGTATTGGTGCTAATAAATTATATTGATTCCTATATATGAACAGTTCGTCTGCTATAGTTAAAACAATATCCTGTTTAAATGCACAAATATTAATACAGGATATTGATTCTATGTTATTTATTTAATTAACCACTAGGATACATTTCTAGGTCCCTTACTAATGGATGACTCTATATACATCTTCTATTAGATATAAACATATATAAATAAGTGTATACACTCTTTTCCTCTATCTATAATTTCAGAATAAGCAGGATATCATATTGTATGGTACTCATCCAACATATTTATATATAGATGAACAAATGTGTAGATTCTATATCTCTATAAGGCACCTGTGTAATATTTGATGCTGTATTATCTTAAGGGACTTTGTTCCTCTTTTCCTCTAATATTGCTTGTTATGAGACCTGTGCTATTTGCAGTAATATTCATTTCAATTGAACTATTCTAGTCCTATTCAGCATTTTAAAGTCACATTTTGTTATTATTTGGTCTTTCATAAAGTACTGCGGTTGCCACAGCAACCATAGAGCTTAAATAGCTCCTCTGACACTCCTCCGGTAACCCCTGATGAAATTTCCAGAAACGTGCATCGGGTTGCACTCTTTACTACGCTGCAACGTCATCCTATAACGTCATACGCAGACGCATAGGCGACGAGTGGGTAGTTTGGAGCCTAGATGTTTAAAAACACAGACTGACCATCTACATTAACATATATAAATGAATTATCGATCCTAATCCTAAATTAATCAGTAATTTGACTCTATACAGTGGCAATGAGTAATCTGATAATATGCACTTAAGCTTCATAGATTCAGCAGTAGAAGCAACAAGTATATTACTATTTTAGTAGTGGACTTATACTTATAACACATTACTGTGCAAGACCCTTATACCCTTACACTTAGCACTAGCACTTTATTTATATAATTGTGCAATTGACACTAAAAATTCTAATTATTTTAAGTTTATATTTGATTAATCATCAATAGCACTAGACACTTTATTTAAAAGCTTGCTATTTATTTATGTTTCTGTCATTTGACAGCATCACATTGAACTATATTTAATCACTTGATTTGGAGGATATATAGGGTCCATTATATAATTCTTATTCATATATAAATCTTATTATCTTGTCAGAGCTTGAGGATTTTAAACCAGAAGTTTTAACTATATTAATAAATGTTAAGTTTTATATTTTACTGCTCTATATTGTTATTTAGGCAGAGGGTGTGCACTTTAACTTAAAAGGATACCTGTTCTGTCCTTTTCTCTCTTGAACTTTAAAAAAGGATTGGATATATTTTTCAATAAAGAGAGTATTCCGGGTTATCCGGGTTAATTGGAGAGGGAGTATTGATCCAGGGAGAAATCTGATCGCCTTATCTGGGATCAGGAAGGAATTCATGTTTTTCCCTTTTGAGAAAATTGGCAAAGTTTCACTTTCACAGGTTTTTTTTCAGTTTGCCTTCCTCTGGATCAATTAACAACTAATCCGCATATTGCAAATCAGAGGAGATCTTAAAAGGTTGAACTTGATGGGCTAAAAGTCTTTTTTCAACCTCAATTACTATGTAACTATGTTATACTGCACTTTAAAAGACGAGGAAAGCGATGCAAGACATTAGAATTAATTGCACAACAGTCTCAAGATCCCAAATTTGCGCTAGAATTTTTTTTTTTACGTTTTATTTCCGTGTTTTATCAATTTCAGTATTCAAAGGCGTTAATACATATCACGCCACCCACATGGACTAGAACAGTATCATCATTAATTTTTATTATTTTGTTAATTGCCGGATTGTGAGTCCGTTCGCATTTCGGACCTCTAAACGCTAATTGATTGTGGTTTATCCTTCATGTTTTACTGACATTATGATGACGGTCTCACTTATTGGCTGTTTCTAAATCGGTAGTTATGGCCTTGCTTTATTGATCATGATCATGCTCTGAAATGCTTCTTACAGGTGCATGGTTTACGGTTTAGGCTTTCGGCCAGGTAGCAGTGTGCTTGATCAATTGAATCAATCTGTAACTTGCAGTTTTCAAGCCCGCAGACTTACGGCCGATATAAAAGCAACTGCAGGTTGCAATTGAATGGAGGCCATAGTATCATATACTATGGAGGCATTGGAAGAGAGATTAATAATTAGGCTATGGAAATCATGTGGAATTTTTATGAAAATGTTTAGAGTTAATATGGGGGCTGAGAAGTAGTCACAATTTAATATATTAGTGAAAAAATGTTGTTTCTACATTTATACACCATTTTATTTAAATATATTTTGAATCAGAGAGACAATGTTATTGCATGGGACACTGCACCCAAAATAATTGTAATGATGTTATCTGTTGTCATATAAAATATATCTCATCTGAGAAACCATTTCTAAGAAATAAAGTTCAAATTTCGACCTTGATTTCAGTCTGTTGTCTCATTTTCTTAAACCAATTAAATTTTAACCTTAAAGAAGATAGTAATATAACTTGTACAATCTCCATGCTTATTCATTCCATTTTGTTTATAAAGTGCTAAGATATTAAGTGCTACTTGAATAATTCTATGAAAGATATAATTCTACATGTATAAATGTAGAGCCTACAGTCTACAGTACATTTATGAAAGTAAGACAAGCACTCTTCAATATGATTTCTCAAAGATGGCATTTGGTGCTGGTTATATTAAATAAAATGTTTCCTAACGAATATACAGGTAATTGCTGGAGAGGCTGTGATCAGGTTGGTTCACATGTGCATATGTGGAGGCAAAGCCCTTTTATTCAAGATCTGTGGAAATACAAATTCAGAGGAATTAGTATCCGGATCCTAATGGTAGCCAAATTGCTAATTGTTCTAAAGTGGGAAAAAGGCTCAATTATTTTGTGGATTGGGATCAAAACAATAATAGATAGAAACAGAAAAATTTTATTAGATTGCGCCTATATCAGTTTCAATACGAGCAAAAGAAATAAACCTAAATGGCAGATATGGGATTGTTATTCTGACAAAATGAAGTAAATCTATAACACTTTCCTAGTTGGGCGCTCCTTTCACATCTAAATCCACCATTGAATGTGTGTTTGTGTATTTATTCTTTCTATTTATTTTATTTGTGTTTATTGTAAGAATTTGTTGTATGTAATGAAACAAAAAATAAAAGTAACAAAAATATGATTTTTCTAACTAGAACATGATTTTGCAGAAAATAATATAAGAAATGTCAATAGCAAACAGTATATAGCAAAACGGTATAACGATTAAAAAAAAAAAATATATATATATATATATATATATATATATATATATATTGGAGAACGTGATAAAAAATTAAAAACACTGTCTGAATCTTTCAGACAAAAGGATTACAAACCTTGTATTATTACCCCAAAAATAACCACTGCCATCAAAATACTCTGTAAACGCTTGTTAAAGTACAAAACAAAATAACCAACTTCACGTATACCTCTAGTGACCAAATACCATACAATTTTAGAAACAATACGGAAAATAATTTACAACCATTACTAACAGAAGATACTGAATTAAAAAATATATTCCCCAAACCTCCCATCCTTGCATTTAAACAACCACCAAACCTGAAACAAAAACTTGTCAGCAGAAAATTGGCCAATGAACGACTAAATACAAAAAATGGAACTAATCCTTTTAACAAACGTGCCTGTAAACTATGTCAACACATTTGTAATGATGACACAGCCACACATAACAACAAAACCTATAACATCAAAGGATCGTATTCATGTACATCGTCCGATTTGATTTATATAATACAATGTACTGTACCTTATGTGACACAGGCTGTTACATTGGAGAAACCGGCCAAAAAATGCATTTAAGGATTAATTTACACAGGCATTCAATAAGAATGTATAATGAAGACAGTTATTGTAGCCCAGAATGATCACTCCATCCAAAACTTAAAAGATGATCACACTCTTCAACACTAAAAATACAGGACTTAATATGGACTTGGGTTTTCTAACACATTTTCAGAATTTCATGTGATTTTTTTCTTTTTATACTATAACAGACTTAGCAGTCTTAGTGAGATGTTTGTCCAAAAGGAAATATTTCATTGTGGACTATAGTGCTCTGCTTTTTCATGTATATATAGATGTATATGTGTACATAATATTTGTATATATAGGTTTCCTTTGCTATGTTGTGTTTATTCCCCATATATGTATTTACCTGATGATGTCAGATTATAAAGACGTTTATCCAATAAAAAAAGGTATCAAATTATATTGCAATACTCATTATTAATCTTTATATACATATAGATTAATACTTTCTAAAATAATATATATATACGTAAATATATATATATATATATATATATACATATATAGTAAATAAATAGTACATCTGTGTACACATTTGAATGTCTAAAACAAGTTAAAAAACCTGCCTCCAGCTCAGAATTCCAAGAAAAACAGTTATTACACCCTTGTAACAGCTTTTTGAAATTGGAAGTTGAGATCTTAAATCCTATATATATATATATATATATATATATATATATATATATATATATATATATATATATATATATATGAATATATATATATATATATATATATATATATATATGAATATATATATATATATATATATATATATATATATATATATATATATATATATATGTTAGTAAATATAGATACAGGAATTTCAGGTTAATTATATATTTTCTAAATACACTGTATTATTTATATATTCAGTTATGGTATGGTATATTTTATGGAAACCAATCTCACAAATGCTCCAACTTTTTTATGTTGCTTACTATAAATATTAACAATGTCCACGAAAATGTTACTTTAAAAAAAGGTTTTTAAATTTGGAGTCCACAACATAATTTACAGGTAAGAGTGTAGTTACTAGTTGTATTTATATAAACTGGGGATAATATATTATCTTACTATAATGGCTATGAATTACGATGCCATAGGTCAGTCCTTATTCCTCTCTCAAACTATAACAACAAACTATTAGTTACAATTTTGCTTTCTTTTAGTTTATAGTTTGTCACTTGCTAAGCATTTTGAGGATAATTCTAAGTATCTAGTCAGTACTTTGTTTTTTGACTACTGAAGCATTCAAGTTCAAATGTGCTGTTTTTGTCATTTTTACATGTATAGCACAATAAGACAGGGAAATAAACTATATTTCCTTCTACTTATAGTATTTGCATCAGCCCAGAGTGAAATGCTTACTGTACATTTGAAAACTCCTTGAACTATTCTAAATAAAGTAAATAAAGTATCTTTATCAGCTGAAATGTACTATAAATTTGCATGCTAATGTTTTCAACTGCTGGAGCCAAAAATAAAAATTACATTTAACATCAGTGTAGGTAACTGGATGCGTTAAGATTTTATCAATAATTATAAAAATGCTACTTCTAAAATGATGTCGCTTGTTACCAGTAATACTCACTCAAGGGAAGTGTAGGATGGATATTTGCCTTGCTTCTTTGTGCTTTTTTTTCCATCCAATACAGCAGACCAGATGCACCAGGTTCAATGGACGAGTTTGTGCTCTGTACAAAGGAGTGTTGTCTTAAAGTATTACTTCTGGAGGGAGTGAAGTTCAATGTGTACATAGTATTTAAGCCAGTTCTTGAACAACTCCCATTTTATAATATACTGTACATACCTGGTTGTTTGTGTCAAGTAAAATATTTGAAACAGATAATATATACAGTAAATACTCTTTAAAATACTATTGCACATATTTTAGACACTATTCACATAAATTAAATGTACAGTGTTGGCAACTGTTAAATGTAAA
The DNA here is from genome assembly GCA_027410445.1 of Discoglossus pictus. Lineage (NCBI taxonomy): Eukaryota > Metazoa > Chordata > Amphibia > Anura > Alytidae > Discoglossus > Discoglossus pictus. The sequence continues at coordinate 130,512,643 of CM050170.1, forward strand.
TGCAACACATTTAAGACATATAATCATAAAAAAATAAATAAAACAAATCCAATTTAATTCTAGGATCGCAAGTTTATTTAATACAAACTATCAGTCTTTTTAAATTGCGATTCGGCAAATCTAAAAGGGCTCTATTTAAGCACATAGCATATTTTTTTTACAGAAGTTTTTAATTCGTGAAGACCTTGCTTTTGGATAGAAGTTCACGAACTAAAAACTTCTGTAAAAAAATATGCTCTGTGCTTAAATAGAGCGATTTTAAATTTGCCAAATCGCAATTTAATAAGGCTGTATGTATCTTTTTGCACCATGGTCGAGAAACAATAACAATTTAATAAATTGTCAGAACTAATTACCGGTAGCTTTATTTTGAAACTGGTTTGATTTAGACATTTTTATCTGTTTATATTCCAAACTGATTGACTCTTTAGTTGAAAGAATCATGGGATAGTGATGCTGACCCTATCAGTAAGCTTTTGTTGCTGTTTAGTTGTTCAATCGCGACCTACCCTTTGGACCACAGAACGCCGGGCACATCTTGTGTCTGATTGTGGTAATCCATAAGGTTCTCTTGGCAAAGATACTGGAGTGGGTTGCCAGTTTATTCTTCAGTGGACCACAGTTTGTCTGACCTCTCTGCTATGACCTGCCCTTCTTGGGAGACCTTACATGGTGTAGCTCACAGCTTCACTGAGGTACACAAGCCTTAACCACTATCAGGCTGCGATCCAGAAGGGGGAGTAAGCTTTAGACCTTGTTTAATTATATAGTTATTGCCCTCGTATGAGCTTTTTGAAAATTGGAAGTTGAGGTTTTAAATCATAAAACGTTTATCTTTTTTTCAACTCTGCTGATTTTAATTAGAATAATGCTTTAGCACCTATACTAAAAACAATTAACATTAATTAATATTTAGTGTTATTTCAATATTTTATAAGTAGTATCTTTTCTAGCCTACAGAAGACTAATTTGTATTAAAATATACTTGTAGTGTTCACAGAATTATTGTTTTCAAAGTATTCTAAAAAAACATAATAGGGATTTAATATTGTCAATGACTCATCAGGCATACCACATTACTTCTATCATTACTCTGGCTACTTAGACAAGGATAATGTTTCTGTATGTTTCAATATGTTTTGCATTATTGCTTGGAACTAACTAGAAAAATAAAAAAACCTACAGTCAAAGCAAAATGCACATTACAGAAATAAAAAAAATAAAAAAAATACCTTATTGAAAATAAAAAACATTTCAATGAAAATGATAAAATGTATACATACTAACAACTAAAATAATAACATTTATTTCAAGTACTTAATAAAAAAATGTATAGACCGTTTTAGCCTTAATCTTCAGTTCAAGGCAAAGGCCAATGAAAAATATGCACCACTCTATAAAAAAAAAGAAAATACATTCAATTAACAAAACTCCTCATTAGAAGAACTCTTTTTAGCCTCCTTTTCTAGGAACTTTTTAGGATTCTGTAATATATGTAAATTATATTTCTGGCAATCTAAAATTAACCAATTACCTAAAATATGATTGACACCTGTTTCAGAAGCATGGAAAGTTCCTAATATAGGCAGGGGTGAGACTTTTGGTTACTATCTACAGTTCGCAAATCTTTGCAATTACACATTATTTTCTTGTTGCAGGAATATAATATTACTGTAGGATATTTTTCACATAGATCAGTGAACATATCACACAAAGCAAGTACTTGCAATGGGTTACATGTTGGATTTTTATCTGTGGAATGTAAAAGCACTGGTAGAACTATGATAGCGATAAATATGTGGGTGGAATGCATTCAAGCCTGTAGATGGGTTCACCCGTGACTGGAAATACTTATCATAGAAGTTAGAGTACAACAGATGGAGACTGTATATATATATATATATATATATATATATATATATATATATATATATATATATATATATATATATATATATATATATATATGTATATACTGTATATATATATATATATATATATATATATATATATATATATATACATTTTCAGTTTAACTAGTTCAGGAAATCTGCCTTCATTGACTATTTTCCTGTAATATGTCATGTGATAAAAGTATGTCACTATGAATAGAAGGAGCTATACAAATAAAAATATTACTTTGGTTAGTCTTTCTTTTTCTTCATAACTTAGCCCCTCCACTCCCGGTATTAGTATTATTGCTCCTCTCTGTACTTTTCCAACTCTAAAATGTCCTCTTTATTAAGTGGTGACCACAATTGTACTCTATATTCAAAATAAGGGAGTACTAAGAATGTATATAGTGACAAAAATATATTTGCTTCCATTGCTTCTATAGCCTTCTTAATACATGCTAATATTGAGCACTGTTACCTAGGTGGTTGTCCACAAGCACTCCCAAATCCCTTTCAATCTTTGATACTCCTAGATTTACTCCATTAAGGTTATAAATTGCATGGCTATTTTTCCTTCCTAAATGCATAACTTTACATTTATTTGTATTAAATCTCATCTGCCATTTAGCCGCCCATTTCTCTGATTTATGCAAATCCCTTTGGAAAGGAAAATACATCATTATCTGATTTATTTACCGTGCACAACTTAGTGTCATCAGCAAAAATTGAGACAATACGTTTGTGTCCTACTTCTCATTGTAAACACATTTATTCATGAATTAGAGGTCCTAATACTGGACCCTGAGGAACCCCACTTACCACATTAGTCCAATCTGAGTATGTTCCATTTACAACAACCCTTTCCTTCCTGTCTTTTAGCTAGCTCTCAAGTTAGCATAATAGTCTTCCATGTGGCACTGTATCAAAAGTCTTCACAAAATGCAAACAGAATACATCTACTGAATGCCTTGATCCAAGTTCCTACTTACATTCTCATAGAAACAAATTCAGTTTACTTGACATGACCTATCATAAATCTGTGTTGACTCCTACTTAATATCTTGTTCAAATAGACATATTCCTGTATAGTATTCCTGTATACTATCACTTATTAACCCTTCTAAAAACTTCCCACAATAGAAGTGAGGTTAATAGGTCCATATGCCTGGCCTGCTCTTGCTCCCTTCTTAAATATAGGTATCTGTTTTCTCAAGACATCTGGCACTGACATGTGGTGAATAAGTCTTTAAGATCAGAAAAAATGGTTTGGCAATTAAATAAGCAAGTTCCCTCAGTGCCCTTGGGTGTATTACACTAATCAATATGGGATTGCTACTACAACATAAGATAATAGTTTATAGATAAATATGGAAGGGAATTTAGCAAAATAGTGATAAAGAATAAAGTTACAAATTCTAAATGTATCAATACATATTTTACTTCTCCTTTGGATTTTGATTACCTTATGCCTCAGTCTCAAAGAAAAAGCAACTCTCTTGCGTTCTTTGCCCTTAGAAGTTCTAACAACTTACTTACTCTATTATAAATTTAAAGTGTTATTTCCCATAGCTGAAATCAACTAAATCCATTGTTGACACACAGTGTCCTTTTACATAGTTCTGAGGACCATATTAATGAAATAGAAGTTGTGAACTAAAAGGCAATGTGCTATACTTCCTGTCCATGAAGCTAAGCTGCTATGGTATTTTTTCTGTTCCCTGAAGAATCTGCCTAATCAAAGTCTATAGGACAAGTATTAATACATTTAGAACTTTTAACTTCACAACTTTTTGCTATTTTATATAATGTCCCTGTTTATAAATATTTAAATTAATTATAATATATGAGTCTTTCTTGTTTTGTGATCAACTTTATTGTCCATAAAAACTATGCAATATCCCTTGGGTGCATTATTACCGTTCATTTTTTTCCAGCCTATTTTGGATTACTTGCTGCATTAACCAAATATTTTGTAAAGGTAGTGTAGCACTATGTTGTTGTTGCAGTGTCCCAATCACTGGTACCTCCCTTGTGTATACAGAAGAAAATCACTTGTTTAGCACATACAGTATGCCTTTTTCTGGTTAGTATTTATCAGTCAACCTGTTTCACATTGGAATGTTCCTATAGCTTCCTTCCTAGACTTCATCCCATTAATATATATATATATTTTTTTTTAAATTATGGTTTGTCTTACTCTCCTTTGCAATTAACTTTTCATTTTCTATTTTAGTCATTCTAATAGCCATTTTGCAAGCCCTTGTTGACTTCCTTTTAATATTCCAGATGTCATTTGGAAGATTCCTACTACTGATCAGCCAGGAGTACATATATTCTATTTTGCTTGCAAGTGTCCTTGCCTACACAATAATATATATAATGATTTTTTTTTTGTAGGAAGGACTCAAAGCTCTTAGAAGAGAAATAAAACTAGAGAATTTTAACTTACTGGAAGGCCTGGTGAAGACAATGCTCTTCAGTTGCTTTTTAAAAATGTCTAATTTAATAGCCTATCTGATTGAGTTTGGTAGAGAGTTCCAGTATCTTGGTGATTCATACATAAACGCTGGGGATTGAAGTTTATGAAGAGATTCTGGAGATGGCTAATAGATTTTTATCTCTTGATCTCAAAACACAAGTTGGAACATAAAGAGTGAGGAGCTCCTTCAGGTGGGAGGGGTGGTCATCAGGTCGGCTTGGTGTGTCTTTAAGCTAAGTTTGAAATATGTGTACTTTCACAGGGAGCCATTGTAGGGCATGGGGGACAGGGATAGGGTTTGATTGTTAATAACCTTGCAAAATCATTCTGTGCCATCTGTAAACTATGTAGCCATTTATTTGGAGGTCTTCTTCAGACAGGACAAGGCTTTGATCACAGTTGACACCTGATGTAGTGACAGACCAGAATCTAAAACACACCCAAGGTTACACGCTCATTTGCATTTCAACACCTGTGAGTCACCAAGTTGAATGCCCACTGTTTCTTAGTCAAAGGAAGCTGTTTCTTAGTCAAGGGAAGCTGCTGGTTTCAATGAGAACCCATCAGAAGTATCTTTATTTTTTCTAGGTTCAGTCTCAGCCAGATCCTTCTCATCCAATCTAGGAGCTTTTCAATATTTACTAGGGATTTTACTAACAAGCAATGCTATAATGTCAGTTGGATCTGTAGATTAGAGCTTAAGGCTGTTGTGAGCAAATCTGTCCTACCAGAACCGCCAATGACCCAATATTTGTGTGTCTCTCTGCTTATCTGAAAAATAAGAGGGGTGGAAAGAAAAAAGTGCAGGCTATCCTAGTGTAGTTAAATGGGCAGGCTTGTGATAGTAATGTGCTCAACTTGGTAAACCTTAGTATATTTGATGTATTATATTGCATGAACTGTAAAGCCAAGGCGCAATCCAGTCGCTCCCCAGTTGTCGCTTCCTTTGTAGTTAGTATTATAATATGTATATGTAGGGATCCAGTTTTTATTAATTTATTATTATTATTAGTCCTTATCAAATTATCAAGAAAATGTTTTGGGTAGAACATACGCCCTTTGTGTGATAATATCTCACCAACAGTTTTTTTATCAGAATAGTTATTTATTTTGTGAATCAAAATGTAATCAAGATAATAGTTCGCCACGGGGATCAGAATGAAACAAATTGTATAATAGTATAATCAAGTATAGAGTAGATACAAATCAAATGTGTTTCACCGTTGATTCTATGGCTTCCTCAGTGATGTAGCGCCCTATAGGGATGCACACATATCTAAATACAGACATATATACAAACATTTATGTGTGAGTACATAAATAAATAAAAAATGTTTTATTTTATAATATAATTATACTACCTACTCATAATTTCCACAACACAGGCTGAGATCCCGCTCCATGCTGATGATAGCCAGTAAGCTTGAAACAGCTGTACATGGATTGGATACTCAGCCTGTGTTTATTCCAACCTTGGCTTTGCATTAAAGCTGTGTAATACAGCATGCATAAGCCATGTTTGATGATGGCTACGGAATGAAGAGTGAGGCATTTGTGGCCATATTTGAGTGTCCCAGCTCAACTTCCCAGAATGCAGTGTAATAACTGTTTTTCTCGGAACTCTGAGCTGGAAGCAGGTTTTTTAACTTGCTTTAGACATTCAAATGTGAACGCAGATGTACTTTTTATTTACTATATGTATATATATACTAAGTAGAGCTACACGAAACAGTTAAAAACTTTCAGTTCAAATTTCCTTCCTAGTCTGTTTAAAATTAATTCTGAAAACATACCTATAAAAACTGAAGGGTACACCTTATATCACTACTAACAAACCAAACAATATACTCACCAAGAGACTGACATACCACACTACCAACCATAACATATTAGGTTAATCTCATTTCACAGTTGCCAGTTACCAACTTTACACTGATGAGCCTCGTCATAATGGCAGAATTGCAGTCTATGAGTGAGTTCTGGCATAGTACCTTAAGCAATGCTTATGTGCTTAAGCTTGCCTGTGAGCAGGGCCCATACTGCTAAATGGATACCCATGTTTGTGGGTCTGATGCAAAAAGGTGGTGAAGCCATGGTCAATACAAATGTTTTAGATGTTAGGTGCAGCAGTGTTGAAGTCTAAAAGAAGAGAAGATAAATTCTGCTACTCTGTCATCCAACAGTTGGGATTAAAACATCTTATGCAATGCTTATCACTACATTAAATCTATTAATTGATCATTAAAACTTGTGGTGTGGACATTATCTTATCCTCAAATGCTCTTCTACATAAAATAAATTATACCAGTGCGATGGGGAAAAAAGCACAAACATATGTAAAGGGATCAAGCATTAGCTGATTATAAAAAAAATGCTTAACCATATTGAAATTTAGCAGATGCTTCTCAAGATGATTCATGATTCCTTGGTAAACTGTGAAGCTTTTAATACAAAGGAATCATGAATCATCTTGAGAAGCATCTGTCAAATTTCAATAAAGTTAAGCATTTTTTTTTATAATAAGCAAATGCTTGTTTAAATCTGATGTTAATCCTTGAGATACCTTTTTCTGTATACACATGTAGGTTTGCTTACCAAATAATGATAAGTTATCCAGTTTATTGCTTCTTTAGTAATAAGGTCACATTTGTTTCAAATATACTTGAAAGTCTGTCCTATTGGCCAGGACAGGCATAGTTTCTTTTTGGCAGTGCATGTTTTCCATCCAGTACTATTGGGGCATGTTCTGACAAATCTGAGAAATCAAACAAATCTATTTTTCAAGGTAAATTGTGACGTTTTTTAAACCCCTCCGTGACTTAGGGGTTAATTATTAGTGCAATTAAGGAGTTAATTATAGGTGCCATGGGGGTCCTTACAAGGGGTTAGCTTTTAGGTGCCATAGGTGTCTATAGAGATCACCATTGTTATACAGTAGATAGATAGGGAATGTGTGTGGGAAGGGGGAACACCTCATAGAAATGGGGCATTCTTGGTGTTCCCCAGAACGTAGCCCATAGGCAGGAGGAATCCCTGGGTTTTGCCCTGCTTATTGGGGGTATTGGGGGAATAGCCAGGAAATGGAACTCTGTGAGTAACCACGCATTGCTCTACCTATACATCTATACATATAGGCCCTCATTCAATTGCAATTTGGCCAATTGAATAAGGCTCTAAATAAGCACACAACATATATTTTTTAAAGAAGTTTTCAGTTAGTAAACATGTATCCAAAAGCAAGGTTTTCACTAACTAAAAACTTCTTTAAAAAAATATGCTATGTGCTTATTTAGAGCCCTATTCAATTGGCCAAATCGCAATTGAATAAGGCCCATAGTCTGCACATCTATTACATGACACTCACTTATACTTAGGGCCCTTATTCAATTGCAATTTGGCCAATTGAATAGGGCTCTAAATAAGCAGATAGCATACTTTTTTAAAGAAGTTATTCGTTAGTAAAGACGTTGCTTTTGGATAGAAGTTCACTAACTAAAAACTTATTTAAAAACAAATATGCTATGTGCTTATTTAGAGGCCTATTCAATTGGCAAAATCGCAATTGAATGAGGCCCTTAGTGTTTGTTTGCAATCTGAGGACACGCTCTGTGGCACAAAAAATAATGTTTACTTCGATCACTCTCTAGGCAATTAAAAGTCCTAGAGAGTGCATCTAACAGCACTAGCTATTATTAAATTTGCCTGATTGGCTGATCCATTAGCAAATTTGAGATGGGCAACTCTATACGTATACCCAATTCTGTTTTGCTATCAAATAACCAGTCAAGTTTCTATAAGCCTATTTCATTGAAAAAAGGAGCTCGTCTGCAAAGCCTTGTGAAGCGAGGCGAGCGTGTACGGAGCAGGACTTAGGCTGGATGAGCGCAGAAGGTGCTCATCTGCGAAGTCTCGCGAAGCAAGGCGTGCCATGTACAGCACAGGACTTAGGCTCTGCGAAGCCTCAAAAAGCGAGGCGAGCTGCGTAAGGCGCAGGACTTAGGCTGGATGAGCACCAAAGGCATAATAACACACTCACATACAGCACAGGGGGAAAGCCAGGAAGCCTGGGAGTGTGGTTGCAAGCAATTTTGAGCTCTATTTGGGGGTTTTCGCAAATCCAAAATCGGCTAAGCGAGGAAAAAAATGGCTGACAAAAAACGTAAAAAAGAAACTGGATGAAAACAAGGCTGAGCAAAGCCAGGCATGCAGCACTTAGAAAATATACAATGGCAAAGACAATAACCCTTACACTAACTACGCCAGGCACGCAGGACTTTGAAAATAAAACAAACAGCCTTCAGAGCCTAACACGCAAACATTCAGCAGAAACACAGGGGAGAAAGACACAGGGAAGGGACAGGGGAAAGATGGTGTAAGAAACACATGGCATTACCAAGCACAAAACTTGCAGGTTAATGACATCTGCAATGAACGGCCTCTACAGTAAGCGGGAGGAAAGGCTCGCAATGAGGGCCAATGTGGCACTCATTGTGAGTCAAGAGATGAGCGCCGTAGGCTTGCAATGAGCGACCAAGGCAGGAAAGCTGAAGTACACAGGGGACAGGCTCGCAATGAGCTCCAATGAGCTATATATATATATATATATATATATATATATATATATATTTATTTATATGTATATTCCTAATTATATTTATACATATACCTATACTTACTTCCATTTCCTGCATATGTGAAGCTCTGAGTGATGCTCAAATGCTCAACTCCATTTCCTAGGGTCAAGTGTGGCCAAGGGCTGCTGCGTGCCGGAGGGCCTTGACGGGCCGAGGGGGCAGAATGGAAGCAGGGCTAAGGGGGTGCTACAGCAGGGTAGACTAGATTGAACGAGCACAGTCCCCCAGAACAGGACTATTTAACAGCCTGCACTGACGGTAGCGGTGCCCCAGAACAAGGTGTAATAGTAACAGTAGGGATTGATCGCAGGCAGTAGCAGACTGACAATCATGTTTAAAAGGGGAATAGAATAGTTAGGGAAAGTTACTGGGCATTTTTTTTGTGGTGTAACTTTACAAAAAAGGGAATTGAAATCAGCCCTGTATTTCCCAGAATACTATGTAAATAATGTATTGTTGGGTGAGAGAAGCTTTGCTATTCATGAACTTAGTATTTCTGTCACAAAAGAATGTACATTCAGAAAATGCTTCCAATACTGTAGTGTTTAAACAAATTATCCAGTTGGCACATGGTGCCCCTTACAGACAGAGACCTTAGGCAGCTGCCTGCTTTTCCTAATGGGAAATGCAAGATGACTAATGAGCATATAACAAGGACAATAAATCAGTACTATAAACTGAAATGTGTGAAAATACAACTATATAGAGAAAAATATGGAATAAGAGATACTTTAATACAAAGTATACCCACTTGAAATTAAAAGTTGTAAAGAATGGATAAACAAGGAAGAGATAAACATGCCTCTCTACTCATTACGTTGGAAACCACTGCTTTTCTTATAACATTTTGAAGTAACTTTACTACTTTAAAGGACCCATTTGGTCATATTTTTTTAAAATGTATAATTTAAAGAACTACACTTAAAAATATGCAAAATGTTTTCTAGAATGTAAAAAACTCTAATTATGCTGCAGTGGAATCTACTATTTTGGGTTCAGCAAATACTCTTCCTGAGGTAGGAGGAGACTTTGAATACACAGCAAGTGTCTGCAGAATGAGAATGTGGCAGTTACATCTGTCAATTCTCTCAGCAGCACTAAAGGGAAAAGCATTCGTTCACAAGGACACACTCTCTTGAACAGCTAAACATTAGAAAGCAATAAATAAACTCAACTTTTATAATTTTCAACTTTTATATGCAATGTTTTCAATAATTGTTCCAGAAGTTTAAATAATGTTCATGTTGTTTTAGAAATTATCTGAACTTGTTTAAAAATGTTTGCAATGTTAGATTAAAGATGGATATTGTTTTATTTAGAAAAAGATCAGAAAAAGATCTGGAATTTAGTACATTGGCAAATCACTGGTGTGGTTATTTACCCCCGGTTGATGGCACTCATACAAAGAAATGAAACACAATCTTAACGTCATCGGGTTGTACTATATTGTGTTTCATTACACAAGCCTAATTGTTTTGGCAAATCTTCACATTTTTATCAAAGCTTCAGTATTGCAAAAGATCAGAGTTATTTTCTTTTAGTAAACAACTTTTTTATATTTTTTCTTCCCAATCCGTCATGAGAAAGATCATGTTACTGGGCATAACTTTGTCTTGCATAAGATATTGCATAAACTGGATTTGCTTCAGCAATTGAAATACCAGTGTATCAAATAACAAATCGTTCTGAAGCATACAAAAAATTAACAACATTAGCATCTATGTAAGTCTTGGGCATAAAAGCGTTGTGGAAGAAATCTTCATTTTAGCCATGCATGGAAGTTGAAATGATGGAGATTCTTCCTTTTCAATACATAAGGGGGAGGTTATAGAAGAGGACAAGAAAGGCTTGTGAGAATATTACTAATGAACAGCAAAGTCAGAGGCACTCATCTAAGAACAAGCAACACCTTAGTAGGTTCGTTCTATAGGTCTGGTTACCTACTTAGGGCCTCATTCAATTGTGATTTGGCCAATTGAATAGGGCTCTATATAAGCAAATACCATGGCCCTCATTCAATTGCAATTTGGCCAATTGAATAGGGCTCTAAATAAGCACATAACATATTTTTTGAAAGAAGTTTTTAGTTAGTAAACATCTATCCAAAAGCAAGGTTTTCCCTAACTAAAAACTTATTTGAAAAAAATATGTTATGTGCTTATTTAGAGCACTATTCAATTGGCCAAATCGCAACTGAATGAGGGCCCATATATTTTTACAGAAGTTTTGTGCAAAAACTTCTGTAAAAATATATGCTATGTGCTTATATAGAGCCCTATTCAATTGGCCAATTCACAATTGAATGAGGCCCTCAGACAGCAACCTCTGCTAGCTCACTTGTGCCCTACAGTGGGAGAAATATTTTGTAGTATATCCTAGATATCACTACTGAGCCTATGGGAGAGAGTGGTAAGGTGTCCTGTGCGGAAATCTTTTAGGAATTCACCAATAAATCAACAAATCCCCAACCTCCACCCTCTAATTTCTTTCTTGACAAGATAATAATAATTACGCTAAGAAACCAAACTAATTTTCTTGGGGCCTAACGCCTGATCCACATGATAACATACAGTAGGAAATAGAACGGAACCTTTAATAATGTATTATATTAATATCTAATCCAAAATAATAATTAGGAGAGCATTCCCACTCAGTTTTGAAGCAAGTAGAAAGTGTGGAAGACACAAACGTGACATAATATAGTGTCTACTAAAGTAATTATTTTAATTACAAATGCTTTGATGCCCACGTCTCACACAGATGCTAATGTTGTTAATTCATTACACACTAAGATATTCAGTGTTTTCCAGTCTACATAGCCCCTTATAAAAAAAAAAGCAATATAGCATCCTCTACTCAAAACTGACCCACATTCATGACAAATGTATTAAATATATGTAAGTTTATCTTGGTATTTGGAGAGCAGCTGGAAGTTGGGTCTGTTGCAAACTGAAAGGAACAGTGGATACAAATGTAGTTAATGAGGAATTGTTGGGTGATAAGGTGTTATATGGGGTTGTGAGCAGTGATGATGATTAAGTATGTTTCCTTAGAACATGATCTGCTTTCCCTTACTGCTACTGAAAGCTCTGGCACTTATAGAAGCCACATTTACATTATGTAAATAGAACTTCCAGTCCAATTAAGGTCTCCTCCTACTTCTGGAAACTTATTATGAGAAACCAAAATGGTACTTCCCACAACAGCGTAGTTATGTATAAAAGGTAATATATTACAGACTGTATCATTTTAAGTTTACATTTTACAAACATTTTGCATAATTTTAAGTGTAATTATTCAAAATAATATATTTTAAAATTATTACCACAGTGGCCCTTTATCAGAGAGACAATTAATTGTTAAATAGTTTAACTGGAATATGTATCATCTCATACACAGAAAAAATTTAAATAAATTATATAGTCATTGATGGTTACTATATTTTACTGTCTCTAACTTCAATATCTATCTATCTATCTATCTATCTATCTATCTATCTATCTATCTATCTATCTATCCATCTATCTATACAGGATATCTTTGTTATTGTTCAGTTGTTCAGTCATTTCCGAGTCTCCGTGACACTATGGGACGTAGTATGCCAGGCACATCTATTTTTGCCTGGTTGCGCTTATCCATAAGGTCATCTTGGCAAAGATACTGAAGTGAATGCCAATTCCTGCTAAAGTGTAGAGAGAGTTGTCTGACCTCTCTGCTATGGGACCGTACATGATATAGCTCACAGCTTAACTGAAGTACACAAGCCCTTCACCATCACAAGGAAGACAGGCAGATCCAGAAGGAGACGATATCTTTAGTATGCAGTAATTAATCAGTATATTGTTTCTTTGTATTCTAGCATTAATAATACGTTTTCATAATCCCCATGTAATCTGTCCTTAATACTGTTTTGTTTATACATTATGGTATCAGTAAACCAATATTTGTGAGTGACAAATAAACAATTAAAGAGGCAGATTAGAATTTAGGTGGTGGAGAAACATACAGTAGATACACAAGAGGTGGAGCACTAAGAGAGGGGCAGACTCACCTATACATTGGCGGGAATTTCTTAAGAACCAAGTGTATCTCACATACATCCCTTTAAGTATTTTGTACTGTTTACAATGCGGAAAAACATAGACCACAGATCTTCTCACCTGACCCTATTGTTAGTGAGAGATCTGATCGAAGCTGGTTTTAGAGTGCAGTTATTTTATCTTACTACTGGGACGGCTTCTAAGATGTCTCCACAATGCCAAACAAAATCTGCCTAAGCATACTCAGCAGAGGAACGGTTAACACATAATGCATTCTCTTCCTTTTGTCCCTCGCCTAAGGCTAGATAATCATGGTTTTTCACCAATGAGTGATACTTCTACAATGTCTATGTGCCTCATATTCAAGTCGGTGGGCACACTAATATATTAGGATATTAGAGTGTTCTTTATCAGAGGGCTGTAGCCATCTCACTAGTGACAGCTTTCTTACTAGTGAGGTAAGTCCTCCCCACTTCCATTTTTACTCCATGGAGCCTGTTTTCCAGACTTGGGACATGGTAAGGGCTTAAAGACGGGTTTGAATCTTTAAATGTGAGAGATTCTCTCAAATGAGGGGGATTTTGTAGACTAAGAAGGACAGGGGGGTCCTCTTTAAAAGTGGGACTGCTCAAACTAAAATAGGGACAGCAGTCATTTTCATAGTTTGTGATTTTTTTTTATTTAACTTGTGATTTTATTATTTAGTTGTACATATTTTATGAATTTTACAGAGTATATAACACCAGCACATATAGATTAATAGTACGTGTGAATATATTTCTTAACGTATGAGTTTGTGTGCTTATGTATTAGAGTTTGTGTGAATTCATATGTATGTGTTTGTGTGTGCATATATAGTTACATAGTTACATAGTTACATAGAATTAAGGTTGAAAAAAAACTTTCTGTCCATCAAGTTCACCCTTTTAAGAACTCCTCTGATCTGCAATATGCGGATAATATATTAATTAGTAGTTAATTGATTATTAATCAATTATTATTTATTTTTATTTTTTTTTATTATTAATTACTTCAGATGAAGGCAAACAGAAAAAAAAGTGATACTTAGCCAATCGTCTCAAAGAAAAAAAAAATCCTTCCTGACCCCAGATACTGGCGATCGGATTTCTCCCTGGATCAATACTGTCTCTCTTATTGTCCATGATAACCCTGAATTCCCTTTTTAATTAGAAATAAATCCAGTCCCCTTTTAAAGTTATCTATCGAATCCGCTGTCATCACCTCCTCTGGTAGAGAATTCCACAGATTAACCACCCGTATGTGTTTCTTTATACGAATTTGAAAAGCTACATTGATATAATTATGATGTGGTTATTTAAATTTTACTTTGCTCTATGGAAAACTTTCTGCGGACACCCATGATCAATAAGATATGTTCAAATCAAAATAAAATGTAACTATTAATATAACTGTAGAGGATTCATCACTTACTTAAATGTTATTGCTAAACAAAATTAATAAATTGCAGTTACTCATATATCTGTCTCAGCTTTTATTAAGTTGTTTTCATGAATTCAATAGAATGGTTAATAATATTTTTCAACACGTCTGTTGAAGGAATCTCAGGTTAATTCGGTAGTTAGATCAATACTCTTCTAGATGAACTGTATAGATGGCCTAGAAACTTACAAGACATGCTTAATTTAATATTCAACTTACCACAATAAAGATATAATTGTTGCTTATTTTAATTCCTACAACATGTTCTATTATCTTGTAAACCGTGTTCCAATATTTTGGCTTAAAGTCATTCCCACCATACATTATAGTAATACCCTTTCCAGCATAATGTGATCTCTTTAACTCATGTGCAGTATATTTATACAGGTGCATTTATTCAGTTATATACTATCTAGTATATTCTTTGTTTGTTTTACAATTTTACATAAGAGGATAGGTCTAGACAGAGTGTAAAAGTATTTCATATTCGATTCAGTAATAAGTTTCTTAGTAAATATGTTGCTTTATGTTATCCAAAGGGTTATTGTAGCCCTATAGGAATTGCCAGTGAGGATACTATTTTCTTAATGTAGATTATATTTACTGTATATTTACAGTTATCACTTATGAATATATCACTTCATACCTTTACTCTCTTTCTTCAAATTGCAACCTCTATGGTGTAGTAAAAATATAATTAAATCCTGTATAAATGTACATTTCTATGTAGAGTAAATATTGGAACCCAGATGTCAGTGCAAGCTAATAGAAACAAAGAGACTTACATTTTGTTGACAGTTACAATGTTCACTTTCAACCCCTGCAATAGTCAGCCAACCAAAAACATAGACACATATATTTTGATGGAAGACAAGAGCCTTTGTAGTCCTTTAGTCTGTAAACGACCATAGGTTCCAAGAAAATGTAAGCTTACTTGATCCTTGGCACAGCTTTATACATACTGATGTATTTTGGAAATCCATTACTGTTTTTGTCTACATATCAATATAACACACCCTTTTTGTAAACTATTACCAGTTTCCCTAACACTTAATATGTGCTGCTACTTATAAACTCTACCAAAATAATTTAAGAATACCTTAAATCCACTCAACTACCCTTTTAGTGATTTTTTTCACTATGCAAAATCATCAAAATATGAACTGGTTCTTTGGCCATATGCGTAATATAACCCTTTCCATTCTACTCTATTGAATGTACAATAAGAATGCTGCAAAGTACCATATTTTTCCATGTATAAGATGCCCCCATGTATAAGACGACCCCTAGTTTTTTTAGCTCACAATTAAGAAATAAATATTTTAGACACCAAACAGAACAACTTTGATATTTTATTATTATATTATTAATAATATTATACAGTATCTCACAAAAGAGAGTACACCCCTCACATTTTTGTAAATATTTTATTATATCTTTTCATGTGACAACACTGAAGAAATGACGCTCTGCTACAATGTAAAGTAGTAAGTGCACAGCCTGTATAACAGTGTAAATTTGCTGTCCCCTCAAAATAACTCAGCACACAGCCATTAATGTCTAAACCATTGGCAACAGAAGTGAGTACACCCCTAAGTGGAAATGTCCAAATTGGGCCCAAAGCATCAATATTTTGTGTCGCCACCATTATTTTCCAGCACTGCCTTAACTCTAAAGGACATGGAGTTCACCAGAGTTTCACAGGTTGCCACTGGAGTCCTCTTCCACTCCTCAATGATAACATCATGGAGCTTGTGCTTGCAGTCCCCCACCTTTGTTTGAGGATGCCCCACAGATAGGGTTTAGGTCTGGAGACATGCTTGGCCAGCCCAACACCTTTACCTTCAGCTTCTTTAGCAAGGCAGTGATGGTCTTGTAGGTGTGTTTGGACAACATGGACAACATGTTTTATGTATGTGTCTTTCTGCCTCTACCTCTCTCTCTATTGGCCTCATTGTCCATTCTATCTGTGTTCATCTTAACTTGTGTTTATCTCTCCATGCTTATGTGATACGTGATTTAAGCCTTTGAATATTTTTTTTTTTTACTCATTGAGTATTACAAATTGTGTCTTGCTATGCAGGGTTTTGAGTAGCTGTGAAATATAATGATTTATTTGGTACGTTATATAAATGGAATGCAATATGAAATAAAATACTTTAGCTTGTATGCATTTTTTTTATCAAATACTGTTTGTATGTCTTTATATCCACTCTGTCTCCATAACTGTGTCTTTTTTCTCTTAGTCTCTTTGCCCATACAGTATGTCTCCTTGTTTTTTCTGTCCTAACCTTTGTCGGTGTGCCTCTCTATTTCACTGCCTCTATCTCAGTTTGTTTTTCTATATCACTCTCTGTCTAATTCTTTGTCTTTCTCTCTCTATCTCCCACTCTGTGCCTCTCTTCATCTCCCAAGCTGTGTATCTGGCTGTCTGATTGCCTTTGCATCTCTCTTATTATAAAAACAAATGCGTACATTGCTTACTTCTAAGGAGCATCCAGAGTCATACATGTTTACCTTACAGAGCCTCCCACTGCCTTCCTGCTTTTCATCATGAGAGTTGCCATCTATCATGCTTGTAACCTAAAGCCATGCCCATAGGGGAGGTGCTTCACACTAACAGTGTATCATGCTAGAAAGCACACAGTGATATGTTATGTATCTCAGCATAATGAGACACTGGTAGTGTGAGGCCCCTCTCCCAGGGGCAGGGTTTTAAGTCACAGCTGTTATCAAATCTCATGAGGGAGAACAGGAAGTTAGGAATAAGACAGGGAGAATTATATCAGTCAAATGAATGACTTAAGAACTCCTTTAACTAACATTACATGTGAGAGACATGTAACAAATGAGAGACATGGTAACATGAATAAATTAAGCATCATAAAATGCTATAGTGCTATCTCCTCTATATATTGTAATTCCATGCATGATTTCTCTTAATATTGCAGAATTAGTTGATCTCATAGGCTATTTTAAAATAAATATGTACAGATTAGGCCTTGGCTTTCAGCATGGTAAATTAATCTGCATACAAATAAGCATCTCAAGTGACTAAGAAAAGGTGAGAAGAACTGAGATCTCGATTTTCCCCATATGAAATGGAGCATAGCAAATACAGGAACGCAGGAGATGTTTTGCAAATTCCCCCTGTTCAGTATAAAATTTTCATTGATAGGTATTTGCAGCTAATAGAACACTGTAGGAACAATAGGGACCTTACCTGTTTCGTCCCTATGAGCAGAGGAGTGCAGCGGTTACTAGGTGGAGCAACAATGGCTCACTGAGACTTTGCTCAATTTGTTAGTTTTAGGCGTAACAAACAGAGTCAGAGGTGCTCATCTGAGAACTAACAACACCTAAGTAGGTTTGTTCTATAGGTCTGGTCACCTACTCAGAGAGTAGCCCCTTTTAGTTCACTTGTGCCCTTCATAGGGAGAAATATCCTGCTCACTGTGCCTTAGGATGTACAGCTGCACCTCACTGACGAGTCCCAATGAAGGCCAAAACATGCATCTGGGGTTTGCTGTTTCTCCTCTTCAGAGTAGAATTGCCTCGTATTTTGGGGCTAAATCTCTCTATATATAGTGAGACCAGACTGATATACTGCAGGATATTTCTCCTTGTGAAGGGCACAAGTGAGCTAAAGGAGGCTGTCAAACCAGACCTAGAGAACAAACCTACTTAGGTGTTGTTCATTCTCAGATGAGTACTTCTGAGTCTTTTTGTTTAGTTTTTCTCACATTATGGGTGATAGGGGCATCCAGACGTTGATTCCTTGCTAACTGTGCCTTAGGGAGTTCAGATACACCTGACTAATGAAGACCACAGAGGCCGAACCTTATGTCTGGGGTTTGCCGTTTCTACCGTTCAGGGTAGAGTTGCCTGGTATTTCGGGGTTGGGTCACTCTTCTGAGTGAGACCAGACTGATATACTACAGTATATTTCTCCCTGTGAAGAGAAGTGAGCTAAATGAGACTGCTCTCTGAGTAGGTAACCAGACTTATAGCCTTTCTGACTCTTTTTGTTTAGCTTTAGGCTCAGGGTTAGGGTAGTGGCAGATGATAAGTTTTACATAGTAAAATAGTGGAGCGCACAGTGTAAAGTTTATCATCTGCCACTACCCTAACCATGAACCCTAACCCCTAACTCTAGTCCTGTAAAAATAAATGGAACAAAGTCTCTGTGTGGCACTGTCAAGCCACCTACTGGTGTTGCGCGCCACTGCTGGCAGGGACAAAATAGGAAAGGTCCAACAGTGTATATAGGTTATTAGTGATTTATTGCACTCGTGTTTTATTATGTTTAGACATCAACAACAGCTGAGACATCAAACACCATGCAAGCACGTAGAGGGCGTGCAAAGGTATTCACCCCTTCTCACTTTTCTAGAATTTATAGTTTTACAACATAGAATTACTAATAATTTAAATGAGATTTTATATAACTGATCTAAAAACAGTTCATAAGTGGAAACAAACCTGGGACAAAGTTTTCACTTTCATCCAGGACAATGACCCAAAAAACAAATCCAAAACTAGACTGGATTTAAAACAAAATAACCTGAATGTCTTAGAATGACACAGTCAAAGCCCAAACCTAATTCAATGGAGTATCTGTATGCAGCTTGAAAACTGCTGTTCAACAACCTGACAGCTTGTATACTTTTGCTATAAAGAATGAGAAAACATTTCAAGATCCATATGTTGATATAGACTTACCCCAAAATACTCATAGTTGTATTTGCAGCCATAGGTGCTTTTACCAAGAATTGACTCAGAGGGTGAATACTTTTTCAACCAACACTTTTGTTCTTTCTTACTTAATTAATTCTTGTAAGTTCATTCTCTGATTGAGCACCTCTGACTTTGTTGTTTTGTTCATGTAAATTAACCTTAGGGATTAGTCTCTGTAAGGGTGATAGGGGACTTCAGACATGGACCCGTTTGCTTACTGTGCCTTAGGGAGTTTAGCTACACCACACTGACGAGGCCCAAGGAAGGCTGAAAAGTATGTCTGGGGGTTGCTATTTCTCCTGTTCAGGGTAGAATTGTCTGGTATTTCGGGTCAAGGTCTGAGGGGCACAAGTGAGCTAAAAGAGGTTGCTCTCAGAGTGAGTTATCATGTCCATAAAACTAACCTATTAAGGTTAGTTTGTTCTCTGATTGAGCACCTCTGTTTTTTTTTTTTTTTTTTTTATTAATTTTTGTGTCACAATAAATTATATTTTAAATTGTTTAGTATATTGCGTAAATCAAATGACAAAAAAATGCAATTAAATAAATTTTAATTCCAGGTTTTAACTCTATAAAATATGGTAAACTTCAAGGAGATGAATACTTATGCAAGACACTGTGGGCCTCATTCTATTATCGGCAGTAAAACGGCCACAAGGCTGCGATTCCTTGCGGGGGTTCCGTTATCTTGGAATTCAATTATACGGCCCCGCAAGGATCTCCTCTTACGGCCGGCCGTATAGCTTGCAACCGGCCGTAAGCTCAGAAATCTTTAAACACAAAAATAAATTCAAGACTGCACTGTAAAGCTCTGTAAATGCTTTGGATCATATTGGGGGACATGAGGATTAATAGTAACTCCCTCTCAAGCTTGCACATCAGCCCAAACCAGAGTTTACATTAACTGTTTATTTTCCGGCCGCATCGTGGGCGGGTCTGAGGTGCTCCAAGCACTCTGGACTTTTTACATGGATATTTGACATATATAAAAAAAAAATATTTACGGATTTGAGTATAGGGGAATGTTGCTATTTTTGCTAACACCTACAATCACAGAGAGGCTTCCCGGAGCAATTGAATAGCAACCGGGATTTTCTTGCGGCCGAATCTCTTGCGGCCGTTTTAGATCAAAGGCTTTCCTCCGGCGCGAGCGGCCGCAAGGGATAGCAAGGCGTCGGCCGCAAGCCTGCCGGAACCCCCGGCCGGAGGGGAATAGAATAGCCGAATAGCTTGCGGCTGGTCCTTGCGGCCCCGCATCTCCTACGGCCGATAATAGAATGAGGCCCTGTATGTGCACTGCACTAACAATGTGATGGTTCCTTTCAGTAGAAGTTACGTAAAAGTTCATATTTACATATTTTGGATGGTAGAAAGTTAAACTGCAACTTATTAAATGCAACCCTTTCGTCCAAATTTGACATTAATGATTACATTACCATAAACATACATGGCTAAGACTATTTTGTTTTCCTAGGATTTTAGTGGATATACATGAGAAATTTTTACTAAAGCATCACAGACTTCTAGCCTCAGGTAGCGTCCAACCTTACCCAGTCTAATCACATTTTGGAATACTGTGTTTATCACCATAATGAAAAGTTCTATACTTGCAGAATTTTTGTCATTTAATCACTTTTAACCTCCAGCAAGCACAAGTCTACCATTAAATTGGCTGTTTGAATTCACAAATTTCTCCGGAGGTAGTTTAAAATTGATCTGTTTTGCGATAATGTATTACAGTAAAACTTAACAGATAACAGATGTTAACCCTTATTATCCATTTATGTAAAATGTAAAATTGTAGTGTTTTCCTTTTTTTGTAATATAAATATTACGATCTCCGCAATTTAAAAGACCACTGTGATATTTTTTTCTATATTGTTTTTTGAATAACTTAACATGATAATGAGAAAAAATGTTTTTAGAAAGCAGAAAAAATTAAATAACCTTTATATTTTGCTAGTTTTGTATGCAATTTTATTCTTACTGTGAGAATCCATTTTGCTGTTTTTCCTTTCTCTGGTAGGTATATCTTTGTAAAGTAATGAACTTCTGTTGAGTCCTGATGAGAGCAATGGCAGATGCCTTTCCCTTTGTGCTGACAGACACTTGTGTCTATTCAATGTCTCCTCCTACCTCAGGCTGAGCTACTTAAGTTTGAATGATACATTTCACAGCAGCATAAATGATCATTAGGTTTATTTATTTATGTTAACATTCTAAAAACAAGTTGCATATTTTTAAGGGTAGCTCTTCAAAATAGTAAATGTCAAAAATATGATTCTTTAACGAAGACAAATGCTTATACGGATATGAATGTGCATTAGTGGAGCCATTTATAGTCTTTTTGGCACCATCTTTGCCATTATGCCCCAGCTAGCCATGTGAAAAAATAGCATTTTCTTTTCTCCTGCCTCTCTTTTTCTTTCTTCCTTTACTCTTTTCTTCTGTCACCCTCTCTGTCTTTCTTCCCTTTTTCCCTGTTACCTGCGCCTGCAGCCTGGCGTACATCTCGGTTGCCGCAGTAAGGCTGGCGGGGGTCTAGATCTCTAGCTGCCCATGGAACCGGTGGCCTCTTCTGGGTCACTGCTGGCGGCGCAACAACCTAGGAATCGGGCAGGAAGAGGTGAGGCAACAACCCTCAACAGTACCCCAGGCTCCGGAGTACAGCACAACACCATCTGTAGCGCTGGGAGCCCCAGGGGATTTTGGGATTTGTAGTCTCTCTCTTTCAAGCATGCCACACAGCGATAGTACAGTGCTGGCTGACCGCAGGGAGACTGAGCAGCACCATCTAGACTGCTCCCACTTACTGCCTCGTATATTACCCTGTGCCACTATATACAAGTGCAGTGACAGAGTCACACTGCATCTAAGCATAGTACCCTAATACTAGTACTGTACCTGTAAAAAAAAAGACTGCTCCCACTTACTGCCCAGTTCCCCATTAACCCTCATCCCCCTCAGGATTATGATTGCATCTAATGGGTTGTTCTTAAGGGGCATTTTAACTGCGCTTCATTTCCGGTTTCACACTGTTCCCCATGACCTGGGGGTGTGCAAATTCACATGTCAGTGTCTAGCAGTTAAATATGTATGTTTATTCTACATTTTAGTATAAAACATAATTTCTCTAATTAGTGTTGGTAGGAATCATTTCACCCAGGATCCTGTGGAGCTGTACGTGTGTGGGGTTCATGGCTAGACAATACGACTTATCTTGTTCTTGGTGCCCGGTGTCCATAGTGCTTTTCCTAGATTTTTTCTTTTAAACCCCCGTATTTTTGTATTCACTATTCATAAAGCCGTAAATGTTATATTTAGTCCATGTGTTTATTGAATGTATTAAACATTGATTGCCGGCCATATTCCTGAGATGTATTAACACATTGTTCTGGATCAGTATTCCTCGGTACTTATCCATAATATATCTATTGCATATTTCTATCTGCAAGCCTGCAAATGTTGTGCTATTAATTTGATGCCTAACATCACTTTCCCCTTCATGATTTGTGAGTAGTGGGTTTATATTTGCATTCAGTGCTACGGCATCCAGATCTTTTCATACCGTAGAGTTCTTTCGCTCTGAACCTGTAGTCGTTTGCAGGTAGCTTTAGTAGGCAATTTAGAGCCGTAAGTTTTGCGGGCTTCGTTACGGGTTTTCGGTTTTCATAGAGGGAGTCATCGTCTTTTAGCTTTCATCTGTGTCTGTAGTGTCTTCCCGATCTCCGCGTTAGTTTATCGGCGTCTCAGTTTATCCTTTTCACCAGTACCATGTCAGTGCTTGCTAGTAGCCTGCTTAAAGTATTGTCAGCTTTCCGCCCTTGTGGAGCTGCCTGGCGGATGGGGGCCAGATGACTATATATCTACGTCAGGTTACTAGGTGCTGTCCAAAGGGGCTAGTTGATAGGGGGAGGATAGGCCTTAGGAGTTATAGGGCCAATTCCTGCCTGCCTCCTTGGTGTGACATGGCGCAAGTTTTTATGTTAGTGTCTATTCCTTTCTATGTTGGGGGGCTTGGGCATTTTATTGTTTTATCATGCATTTTCTGTGCCATAGGCGAGAACCCTGATGGCTCAGTGGGTTAAGGCATTCTAGTCTGGTGCTCAGGATTGTGTGTTTGAACCCTGCACCTGCCTCCCTAGTTGTATATGCTCAACTTTGGTGTCTGTTCCTATTTCCTTTACGCTCTATATCTTGTTTTGTCATCTTTCCTATTGTTCTGGGCCCCATTCATGGAGTAGTCAGTTTCCATCCACTAGTTTCATGTTTGGTACTGGGATTCTGGCTGGAGTTCTTTGGGTGGCATCCCAGCAAACATAGTGGTGATTCCAGCACAGATGGGTCCACTTTATGCCCTGCCGCAGAGGGTCAGGCTGAGAGGTATCCTCTCTTGGGTTTTTTAGTCCGGGCATGTTGTAAAATCCTCAGAGGATTGAATCGCTACAGGAATACATCGGCGGCGCAGGGACAGTTTGTTTTGTCTTCTGTTGGATCAATCTTTTATCCTTCAGCCTTCTCAGGTGTATCATAAGCTAAAGGAAAGTGCCTAGTTGTACAAGGTACTTGGCTCCGGAGATTCTTCAAGGGTTAATCAATGTCTTTCTTCTGGAGATTGCGGAATCAGTAGATCATTTTGTTCAGATAATACGGCTGTAGTGCAGACCATTTACTCTCAGTTATGCATCATGCCTCTCAGTACTACGACGTTGGAAACACTTGGGCTCAGTACCGACGATGGAGCATTAATTTAAAGGAATGCAGGTACCAGATTCCAGGAAAGGATGACTGACTGGTCCTTTTAGGTGCACACCCCAGACTGCTGGCCATAGTGTGAGGACGGGGCAGTTTGTGAGCTTGGTTTGCGCATAGGTGCGCGAGTGGTGAATTGGTAAGGTTGGGGGTCCTCGGTAACCCAAGGCTCGAACGAGGTTTCCCCCAAAGGTGGGGCGTTATGTAGCAGTCGTGGCCTTCAGAAACGGGACTGGTGAAGGACCTGTCAAAGGAATGATTGGTAAAGCAAGAGGTTCAAGTTTAACAGAAGGTCGGCAAAGGGATGGCAGGCAACTGGTAGCCTTTTCCCAAGGGCCAGAGATGCCACTATTTGGAACGAGGTCTGTTATAGCCTGGTAAACAGAAAAGGTATGGTGACCTCAGTTGCTTGGTCTTGGGATTCTAAGGTGATCATGTGACCATGTGGCTGCGGCGTTCGAAGTCTGACCATGATGGTAAAGGGAGGTAGTTTAAAGTGTGCCAGGCACACTGATTGCTCCCCCTTCGTTGGTATTACGGTTTTCTTGGACCAAAACTGTGGTTTGTTTTGCCCCTCCTTATTGAAATAGTATTGCTTCTCTACGATTATGATTCTGCAACTTTGGTAACTTGCAGGCAGCATATGGGTCTATTCTGCACCGGAACTTGGTACCTACACAAACAGCTGCCAATCCATTGCCACAGCTGAGCGTGGCCCAGGTTCAGATGTAAGTACAATCAGTATGTTGCAGAGATGGGTAATGACATCAATCAGAGGAACAAGTAGCGAGTGGCACTAACCACTTCCTACCTTGGTATTAATCCAGGTGGTAGTAATGTTCTTGGTAATACACCCAAAAAATAATAAAAAGTATATAATAAGGACAATTTGGAGGTATCATCTTGGCTATTGTCTTAGCACTTGTTCTGAATGTATTTTGACGTAAAAAAACATCTTTAATGAAAACTTACAATGAATATAGCTGGTTTTCTTACCATATTTAGCCTCAAGCTCCTCCCTCCCTTTTCAAACTGTAAGTGTTTAGCTCATATCCTTACATTTTGTCACCAAAGCTATACTCCAAAAAGTAGCTGCAGGTAAACCACATTCCTGAGTCTACAACATATTGGAAAAGATGGGAGCAGCCTAAGTCTAAAGATAGTGGAAAAACAGACAGACATATTCAATGTATTATCCTTACAAAATGTCAAAAAATGTTATCCTGATAAAGGAAAAAATTGCTTATTCTGATTGTTAGTATTTCAAAGTCATGAATGCTAGACCATTACATATGTAATTTGATCATATTAAATAGCTATGTGCAGATTAGACAGTTATATTAATGTGAATCTTCTTCTGAAAGGATAAATTGTCCTAGGGAGACCATGGCCAGCTAGTGAAGACAGCCCATGTGCATGTTAATGAGCTGTCCACTAGCCAGAGGTAAAAACAGCACCAAAAAAAGCTGACCACTGCATCAAATTGAAATCAGAGGGCAAGGTGGACCTTTGCAGAAGCTGTACTACATAACACACAGTACCTCAAATAGCCACGTCCATATTGTAGAGGCCCAGAAAACTAAATATGCAGGAGATTGAAGAAGGATCCTCCAAAACCTGGAAAAGCATTACATTTAAAGATATTCCAAAGTGAACCCATTACATGGAGAAATTCAATAGCAGAGTGATTCCAGCTGTGGGAAACATTGGAACTGAACAGGAGGAAAAGTGGTTACCCAAGATTCAATAGCTCAAGACGCTGAATACCACCCCGTGGAACAAGTAAGAAAAATGGTAAGAGTCACCTGTGGGAGATCATTGCTTCCAGAAATGCATAGATTATGTTCAGGCTGCTTCTAAAAGTAAAAAGAAGCCATCTTCAAAAAGGTCTGACTACCCAACACCACTATAGCCAGGTCACATTGATATATTCCTAGATAACGGAGGCATAACTACAATAAAAAAAGTAAAAAAAAAACATTAAAAAAGGACAAATACAAGTAAAGCCAATTGGGAGGTAACACTACTCACATCATACATTTCCCCCTGAAGCCCATTCTCATTACAGAAGTGGATGACACAGCCATTGCTTATGGGCTAAAATTGCCAGAGTCTGCAGACACTCAAGAGAAACAGTACTCAACATGGAGATGCTCCAGCAGAAAATTTATTAACTCATCAGCCAAAGCTTTCTCCAATATTTTGACTGATATTCTCTGTTAAAAGGTGGACCTAACTAAAGGCCTACAGGAATCTACATCTATCTAATCTAATCTATCACATTCAATTTTCTCTGTGAGATCTTAAAATGGCATTACATATGTTGGAAGAATGGCCATCAGGTGGAAACTAATCTGCTGGGCGCTGTTTATTGAATTTTTAGATCAATAACTGGTAATATTTTATATTGATGGGGTGGTTTTGTAAATACTTTATTGCTTTGAGAGAAATCATTGTATGGCAGGAGGTCTTTCTATTAAAGAAGCTCTTAAATGTTATACTTAGTATGTTTTTTTGAAGAATTTGACTTGATTTTGACTTGACCCCTATTTTGTGAGTTTTGCTCTAAAATAACAATTTGCTTGGAATTAAATACTGGTAAATAGTCAGAATATCACGTGCATGTTTCCAGGAGAAATATTCACTGCTACACAGTCATCTGCAAGCAAGGAATTTACCCTTTTGAACTGCTGAATTTTACAAATAACTAATCTAAGTTTGAATAAAAACAACCTGAAATCCACAATGTTACATAGAAGTAAAATCATGATTCATATCTGTTCTGTAAATGATTATCACAACATTGATCACATTTTAAAAGAATATCAGTCTGAGAAGTTTGCTTGTCACAGCAACTATCCATTTTATTTCTAAACATGTGTTGACCTGATGGTCGATAACAGTCTAATAACTAAAGGTCAAGAACAGAACTTTTTGTTATGTCTACAAACAAATAGGAAAATATGATATAAGTGCACTCTATTTTTGAACTTCAACAGAAAACTTTCACTAAAAAGTAGCAACATTGCTATTAAAAGACACTGGCCATCATAGTGTACAGTATATTACACATCAATAATAATAACAACTAAATATTTGCTAAAATGTGCCAAAAAAGATGTGCAAAAAAGTGTGAAAATCATATTTTTAAAACCTTAGCATACTTCCGGATCTTCAGTTCAGGAATGAGTGAGGGAGTGATCTAGGATTCTTTTACTATTCCTTTATGTCTCTAGAAGTCCAGAACACATATTTTCCCCTCAACATTTATCACTAAAAAGAGATCTTAGCACAACAAGTTTTTTTTTCGGATTGATTGACTATAATTAGCTATAATAGTGATTAGCTATGATACAGTGTGATTATATATCAATTTAAACTGACTCTTAATCTAGAGCAGAGACTGCTAAGTAGTATAACAGCTGAGATGCTTCCTCTCATTTTTTTGTTTTATAGGATAAAATAAACACATAGATCCTTTGTTCCTGGATATCATCTGAACATGATAAATTTCCAATTATTCCAATTATTTTATCCAAAGACTGGTAAAATCGTATACCTATACTGGTTATACAAGACAAGAGACATACTTTCTACAGCAGGGTTGGGAAACGTCCTGCCTGCAAAATATTTTTGCCTGGCCCTTCCACACCTGCGTAGGGGCCAGACATTGTTAAGTGATGTGCACATGAGCTCTCCACCACTGGGTGGCCAGGAGGAGTGCATGCACAACTACGAGAGACACAGCATCAAGAGAGGGAGAGCGACATGACAGAGAGACACAAGAGAGAGAGAGGCAGAAGAGAGAGAGGTAGGAAAGAGAGACAGAGTCAGAAGAGATAGAGACAGGAAAGAGAGAGACACAGAAGAGTGAGAGACACAGAAGAGAGAGAGAGAGAGGCACAGGATAGAGAGGACAGAACAAAGAGAGAGATTGAGAGACATGAGAGAGAAAAAGAGAGAGACAGCATAGAGACAGGTGAGAGAGCGAGACAGGACACAGAAGGAGCGCGCTCCTTGCCAGCCGCAATGCGAGCCCGCAAGCGTATGCAACAGCTCCCTCTCTTCGCGAGGGCCGCAGGCTCTCTACGCGAGCCCGCTAGCGTGAGATACGGCTTAAGCAAGCTCGCCTGCTCACAACTATTTATGTGATGGAGAAAATTTCTTTATGCAAGCTTAAGAATAAGATAGAGGCATGCCTTTATATGTTAACATTTTGTCATGTAATGGAAAGCAACATTTAAATCAATTGATGTTTGAAGACAAAATAATGTGTTAATGTGAAAGAGATCTTATGTATTATGAGACTCGGCAGTATCCACATGTACAGCCTTATTAAATTGCATAACAGTAAATTTAAAAGAGCTCTATTTAAGCACACAGCATATTTTTTTTACAGAAATTTTTAGTTAGTGAACTTCTATCCAAAAGCAAGGTCTTCACTAACTAAAAACTTCTGTAAATAAAATATGCTGTGTGCTTAAATAGAGCCCTCTTAAATTTACAGAATCGCAATTTTATAAGGCTGGTAATGTCTATCAAGAATAACTCCACACTTATAGCACAGTTAAAATACATACTTAAAAATTATTAGAAATATATATGAAATAATTCATAATATCATGGATGAGGGGTGTCTCACTCCCCATACAGTACAGTGAAGTATTTGTCCCATCCTGATTTCCTCTCTTTATCGAACTTTGGACAAAATCTAATATTAGATAAAAAAGAACAAATAGCACTTTTACTTATTTCATTAATTTAATGAACAAAGTTTGCACTAATTGACACTGTGTAAAAAATAATTGTTCCCTAGTTAAATTAAACAAATTAAAGGGATAAATGGATTGAACACAACCAGTTTTTTTTTACAGCTAGCTCTGCTCAATATTAACCTCACGTACTTTGATCCATATCTTCAGGGTGAAATTGCCATCACAAAGATTCAACAACCACTTTATACCAAAATCAAAGACAGTTTCCAGAAGAGATGAAAAATAAAAAGGTTCTGTCCTTTCCTGTTATGAGTGCGGCGCAGGGCCGCCAGCACAGGCAGCAGCACGGCAGTGAGCATCAGCTAGATGTCGTTGCCAAAATGTTGCTGCTTACATCATAGCTTTATGGTTAGGTTTAGTGTTATGGAGTTAGGGTAAGGGTAAATGTTTAAGCTTGGAAATTGTATATGTTCTAAGCAGTGCTTGCAATATGCACAATTTTGGCAGCGCCATTTAGCAGCTCCTTGCTGCAACTGCTGCTGCCAGTACCAGCACACTCATAACAGAGGTGATCCAAAGCTTTTGATATTTATTAGTTTGGAAAGGGTTTCAAATGCATTTCTAAGGCTCGGGGAATCTGTCAAACCATACTAAGAGCCATAATCTCCAAATGAAGGCCTGTAAAAATGTATCCAAGGAAACAGTGTAAAATGATCCAGATAGTGGCAAGAGACCGCATCCACCGAATTGCAGGCTTCTCCTGCCTCACCTGTCAGTGTTCATGATGCCAAAATCAGAAAGAGTGTGGGCAAAAATTGGTTGCACGTGAGAATAGCACAGTGGAAACCACTGCGAATCAAAAACATAAATACTTATCCTTCCATAGAACATTCTTCCGAAAATACTTGGAACATCTAAGTGCTTTATCACAAATGATAGGTAAGCCAGAAGTGGAACATTTTGGAAGATGTGTCTTATGTCATGCAGGTTCTCTTTAATTAACATTAGATTTTGAAGAGAAGAGAGCCTAACATGTTATACAATCCATTACCAACAATCAATTACCAACGCAGTTAAACTTTACACTGTTGAAACCACTGCAAGTATTATCCTGTTAAAATGTTCCGTATCAAATAGCCAGTCCCCATGAGTATTATAAGGTGACCATCCAGTCCTTGTGACCAGCTGGTCCCCATTAACACTGGAAGTTGAACAGTCAGTACCATAAAAAGGTTTAGAAATACTGCACTAGAGAATATGTCAATACATCATAACCTGTTATATCTAATGACAACCATTATATATATGCTTTTAGCAGTGTGCCAGACATTGTACCATCAGAACAATAGTGGAATAATTGGCATAATGTGTACTGTTTTGAATCTGCAGGGGATAAATTATATTCTGCAAGTAGTTAAAGATTTAACTTTTCCCAGCAGAAGCATGAAAAACTAAAATAACTCCATGATAATCATATTTATATAGTTCATGAAATTCATATAAACACATACATGCCAAAATACTTGTAAACATATAATTTCACTGATACACAGCCTTATTAAATTGCGATTCGGCCAATTGAATAGGGCTCTATTTAGGCACATAGCATATTTTTTTTACAGAAGTTTTTAGTTAGTGAACTTCTATCCAAAAGCAAGGTCTTCACTAACTAAAAACTTCTGTAAAAAAAAGTATGCTATGTGCTTATATAGAGCCCTATTCAATTAGCTGAATCACAATTTAATAAGGCTGACAATCGCTGTACACCGTTAGTTCATACCAATCATATTTGTCTGTCATTAATTGATAGGTAAGCAAATGGTTTTATAGCCTTAGTACATTTCATGCCCTTTCCCTCTGTCCAAGAATTTGGTGAGAATGTGAATGAGTGTGTAATATGTGCTATAAATCTAAGGTCACATTATGTCAAAAGAACTCTATCATCCCCAGGTCATGTCATTTTTTAAATAAAATGTTTT
Organism: Discoglossus pictus; assembly: GCA_027410445.1. Classification (NCBI taxonomy): domain Eukaryota; kingdom Metazoa; phylum Chordata; class Amphibia; order Anura; family Alytidae; genus Discoglossus; species Discoglossus pictus. The sequence continues at coordinate 130,543,335 of CM050170.1, forward strand.
TCAAATAAAATGTACACACATTGTACTGACCATTTTTTTTCTAAAGTTAATTAATAATCTGATGCTATTATCAACCTAAAACCCTTAACTGTGTTAACACAATTAACACAGAGGCAGAGACACAGTTAACACTCCAAAGAGGCAACTCTCCGCCAAGAGGGTCACTTCTCTATTCTAATTCTCCTGGATCTCTCTGTTGCCTTTGATACAGTTGACCACACTCTTCTAATTCAAATTCTAATTCAAATTCTCCACTCTCTTGGCATCAAGGACACAGCTCTCTCTTGGTTCATATCATACATTTAGTGTCTCCTTCTCTGGCACCTCTTCTTTTCCTTGCCCTCTGACTGTTGGTGTACACAAAGGTTCATACTATACATCCTCCCTTGGTACCTTAAAAAAAATATTTTGGATTTCAGTATCATCTATATGATACTCAAATCTCAAATCTACCTCACAGCACCAGGTCTATCGCTCTGAAGAATACCCTCCTGTCCTCCTGTAAACTCAAACTCAACAAGTCAAAGACTTGGTTACTAATCTTCCCACCCTCTACTACAGCTTATACTCCAGATATGTCTCTAACTGTTGACAATGCCATCATCCCTTCTACCTCCCAGGCCTGTTGTTTTGGAGTTCTACTGGACCCTGCCCTCTTTCATTTCTAATATACAATTAAAAACAAAATCTTTTCATTTTCACCTAAAGAAACATTTCCAAAATATGTCACTATCTTACATTAGACAGAGCTAAAATTTCATATCGACTACTGCAACTCACTTCCTGCTAGCCTCCCTATCACCTGTCTGTCTCCACTCTAATCCATAATGATTGCCTCCACTAGACTCATTTACCATACTCAGCGCTAACTCCACTGATTCCCATTGCCTCTACAATAAAATTAAAAATCATGACCTCAACATATAAACTGCATACTCTACAGCCTAATATCACACAAACCCATAATCTACAGTGCAACACACAACACCAGGATTGGAGCTACCGCCGGTGCAGCCGGTGCGTTGCACAGGGCACTTGCTCTGTGAGGGGCCCCTCAGCAGCATCATTCACCCCCTCAAAATCCCCAGGGCCCCTTGTCACACTATTCACACCCCTCCCCTCCTCTTACTTGTGCCTTGCAGTCCCTGTACCGGATTCCATTACTCGCAGGTTGGGTATCCTTTCCCTGCCGGAGCTTCATACTGCTGGGGATGGAAAATCCTAATGACGTCACGTGAGCCTGCAGTATGAAGCTCCGGCAGGGGAAGGATACCAACCTCTGTGCAATGGGATCTGGGACAGGGCCTGCCATGCACAATTAAGGGGCAGGCTACTGAGGGTGAATATGGCTGCTGGGGGGGGGGGGGCTGGGGGGTCAATATGACTGCTGAGGGGCTTGGGGGGATGAATGGTGTGATAAGGGGCCCCTGTTTTTTTGGGGGGGGAGTAAATTATGCTGCTGAGGGGGCCATGGGGATTGTGGGGGTGAATGGTGCTCCTGGAGGGGGCCTGGGGAGTTGGGGAGTAAATATTGCTCCTGGGGGGTTGGGGAGGGAATGTGGCATCTGAGGGTGTTGGGGGGATGAATGGTGTGATAAGGGGGCCCTGTTTTTTTTTGGGGGGGGTTGGGTGAATGATGCTGCTTTGGGGGCCCTGGGGGTTGGGGAGTGAATATTGCTGCTGAGAGGGCCCTGGGGGATTCAGAGGGGTGAATATGTCATCTGATGGTGTTGGGTGGTGAATGGTGCTGCTGAGGGGGGGGCTGGCGGTGTTGGGGGTAAATAGTGCTGCTGAGGGGGCCTGGGGGGTGAATATTACTGATGAGGGAGTCCTCCATTCACTAGCTCTGCCACTGCACAACACCTCCACACTGCCATTGTGCATCACCCTACTGAATCACACTCAAAACACTTTAGAATGTAAATTTGCAAGTTTTCAATATTGTGTCGGTGCTTTGGGAAAAGCACTGTGCAAGTTTGATTTTAGGCTCAAAAGGTAGGACCCTAAATGTGCAAGGTGTTAATATTGTTTTTTGCCTTGTTATAGGCTTGGCTTTGCGAACAAAGATTTAAGAGGCGTGTCAACATCTAAGGGCTCTTAGATGGCTGAGGAGGCCAATGCGGTACAGGAAGTCTCAACCACAGTGGTTGCACTGGAAGGTTTGTTCTTGGTTGGGTGATGTAGTGACACCATTTTTTCTACGTTTTCTCTTGTCCTCAAGACCAGCCCTGCATGTGGTCTCGAAAGAGGAGACAGCCTGGTGAATGGTACTTCTCCATGCCTTTCGGACTGAAGCTAAGGCAGACCGTCGATGATAGTCAATATGATAGGCATTAAGGGACTGTTTCAGTGAGTTCTTGTACCTCTTCTTTGGCGCTCCTCTGTCACGATTGCCAGTGGTGAGCACAATCTTTGGAAGTCGATCATCCTCCATCCTAGAGATGTGTCCTGCCCAGTGTAACTGCTTCTTCAAGAGTATGGCCTCAATGCCGGTGATTCCTGCCTGTTCTAGGACTTCAGTGTTGGGAATGTGGTCATTCCAGTGAATGTTGAGGATGGTGTGGAGGCAGTGTTGATGAAAGCTCTCAAGAAGTCGTAGGTGGTGGCGGTAGGTAACCCAAGACTCAGAACCTTACAGAAGGGTGGTCAGCACAACAGCTCCGTACACGTTGACCTTTGTGCACTTATTCAGATGCTTGCTTTTCCAAATTCTTTTATATAACTTGCCGAATGCACCATTTGCCTTTGCCAGGCTTTGACTCGCCAATAGTGACGCCAGGAGGACAATAATCTTCCTGAGGTGCGGGCTGGTGGAGAACTTCAGTCTTCTTCAAACTGACTTCCAGACCGAAGAGCTCGGCAAAGCAAGATGTAATTTGCTGCAAAGCTGTCGTCGTATGGGAAAGGAGGGCAACATCGTCGGCGAAGAGTAGCTCTCGAACGAGTTGTTTCACTGTCTTGGTGTGGGCCTATAGTCGCCTCAGGTTGAACAGACTGCTGTCTGTGCGGAATCGGATGTAGAGTCCATCCTCAACATCAAGGTCTGTTGTAGCCCTTTGCACCATCATACTGAAGAATAGCGTTAATAGAGTGGGTGCAAGAACACAGCCTTGCTTCACACCGTTGCTTATTGGGAAGGGCTCAGATGGGTCATTGTTGTGCCATACTTGGCCACGCTAGTGTTCATGTAGCTGGATGATCATGTTGAGGAACTTGGGAGGACATCCTATACGTTCCAGGATTTGCCATAAATCCTTCCTGCTCACAGTGTGGAACACTTTGGTAAGGTCAAACATCACATAAAGTCCCTTGTTCTGTTCTCTGCATTTCTCTTGGAGCTGCCTGAGAACAAAAACCATGTCAGTGGTGCTCCTGTTGGCTCTAAAGCCACACTGACTCTCGGGGAAGAGTTCTTCTACAATAGTGGACACCAGTCTGTTGAGGAGTACTCTTGCGAGCATTTACCCTGCGAAAAAAAGCAGAGTTATTCCCCGGTAATTGGAGCAGTCTGAGTTCATGGAGTTTAGCGTGAAGTGCTGGGCCCCCAGGTTTCCAGATCTCACCTGAGATCCTATCAACTCCTGCAGCCTTACCATTTTTTAGCTGCTCAATGGCTTTTACAGTCTCTTCGAGAGTAGGGATTTCATTCAGTTCTGTTTTCATTGTTTGTTGTGGAATGCGACGGAGGTCTGAGACTGAAACTATGTGGTTGGCACAGAATAGAGTCTGAAAGTGGTCAGACCATTGGTTCAGAATCAACACCTTGTCTGTAAAGAGTGTTTGACCGTCTGTACTGCGCAATGGGCTTGGACCAGGTGTGAAGGGCCATACACAGCCTTTAGGGCTTCATAAAACCCTCTGTAGTCACCAATATCTCCGCAATGCTGAGTTCTCTCAGAGAGGTTGGTCCATCACTGCTTCTAAATTTCTCTAAGCTTTTGTTTGCTGGATACAAGACAGAAAGCTGCTTTCTTTTTAAGGCAAGACGGCTGAGCGAGATGTGCTTGATGGGCGGATCTCTTTTCCAACAGTAATTCATGGATCTCCGGACTGTTTTCGTTAAACCAGTCTTTGTTTTTCTTTGTGGAGAAACCTAGAACCTCTTCAGAGGTCTGCAGGATGCTGGTTTTCAGATGTTCCCATAGAGCATCTGAGGAGGGATCCGTGAAGCATCTTCGATCTTCTAGTTTTGACTGGAGATTCACCTGGAGGGTAGCCTTTACTTCAGCTGACTGGATGTAAGCAATCTGTAACTTCTTCTTTGGGGCTCCTTTTCTCTTTGGTTTAGGATTGAAGTGGAGTCAAAGTTTGCAGTGCCCCAGGCGGTGTTCCGTATTACATTCTGCGCTGGGCATCACTCGGATGAGCAGGACATCTTGAAGGTCTCACTGGCGCACCAGAATATAGTCTGTAAGATGCCAGTGTTTGGACCGAGGATGCATCCAGGTTGTCTTTAGTCTGTCATTCTGCTGAAAAACTGTATTGGTGATGGTGAGTTACTACTCAGTGCAAAACTCTAGCAGAAGGCGCCAGTTGTCATTGTAGTTTCCAACACCATGATTGCTAAGTACGCTTTTCCAAGCTACTGAATCCTTGCCTACTCTGGCAATGAAATTGCAGAGGATGATGACCTTGTCGTCTGCAGGGATGTTTTGTACAAGATTGCGCAGGCCGGTGTTTTGAAGTGGGAGGCGCAAAAAAATGATGCAGTCAGAGTGACCCTTTGGCAGTTTATCAAGTTTGGAGGCAATATGGTTCCTGACCATGAAGCCCACACCAGAGAGAAATTTTTTTTTATTTTCTGGCTTCCCTGACCAGTAAAGGGTACAGCCTGCCCCATGTTCCTGGAGACTTCCTTTCTCTGGGAAGCAGACTTCACTGAGGGCAATGTCAATAGCCAGCCTACTAGAGCAGTGCGTCATTCTGGGCGACCGCTGTCTGCAGTGTCAAGCATAGTTCCAACATGCGAGTTTCAGTCCAAGTATACCTTGTGAGGCAGGTTGGAGCCTTTTATTTTTTACTAAGTTTCGACCACGTTTGGAAATACCCGCTGACCGCGGCTAGCCAACTGGATGAAGATGTAGAGACAAGGTTTCTTTAGGCCACCTTTTAATAGGCCCCTCTCCATGTGGAGCAAGCAGTGCTGTCTCTAGAGAAGGCTGCTTGGTCGTTCAGGGTGCTGCCAAATGATGGCGTCGTCTCCTGGGTCAGCATCAGGCAACCCATAAACCTAAACCACCTTGAGACTACTGCTTCCAGTGACATCTTCCACCTGCCGTTTCGCTCTTTTCCCTTTGCTTTAAAATGTTGATTGTTCTAGATGTAGAGGTGCCCCCTTGGGCCTGCGCAATAGAGTTTTTAGGTGAGATGCAGGGTGCACAGTACTGGTCCCACCCTTTACACTCAGGGTTCATCTGTTATGGCCTAGCAAGCTTGGACAGTGACAGTAAGGTCCTGGAGTCGTAGGTGTTATATTGGAGTGTCCTTTTCCTAGATGGATGGCCTTACAGGGCTAACGAGCTGCATCTGGGGTTTTAAATCAGAGTTTTCCTTTTCCTAGGCTCGCTGCCAACCAAGGCTAAGGAGTCCAGCCTACCCATCTGGTTATACCGCCAGACATTCGGTAGCGCTATAACGCAGCAAACGCTGTGAAAACGGGGGGCACTAACGAGAAAGTGTAGCTATGGACACAGTAATGTCGGAGAGGCCATATGCAATGACCTCCTGATTGGCGTTACAGAATATTTTGGCTCATTACATGACCCCTATAGCATCTAGCTGTCAACCTCATGTTGCAGAAGTCCTGCGGCATCTAAAATTTATTCTTGTACCTCGGAGGACTTTTACGGACACCTGTAGCACCTATCGTTAACCCCATACCATTGACCATCCATGAATTATTTTTATTTTTTTATTTTTATTATGAATATAGAAACTTACATAATCAAATAGAATTACATTTATTTCATGTTATTCACATCTACTGTATTGTTTTTTAACAGTTAGCTAAGTCAACCAAATGTTTAAATGATTTGAATTTAGATGTATCAAGACAATCTACATCCAGGTTACTTAAGTAAGACAATACAATATTTTTAACTTTTTAACAAAGAAGAAAGAAGGAAAAGAAAAAAACAACAGAAAAAGAAGAAGAAAGAAGAAAAGAAAAAATAAATAAATAATACTGTATAGTGAGTTTTGCCTGGGGGATAGGAAGTACGTGGGGAGGAAGACCAGTTATTTATCTTAAAATATTGAAAAGCGGCCCTGGGTAATATTCCAAGTTAAGGATTGAGTAATTCACTCCAAACTTTCCATTTCAAAATATCACTCTTAATTAGGTCTAAGGAAATAAAGTTTTTCTCCAGCTCTCAAATTGTATTCATTATAGCTAACTTCACACCATCTTTTTTAAAAAAAAATTATTACAGTGGTGGATGTTTAAGGTGGAAGTCCATTTCAACGGCCAAAAGAAGAAGAGAATCATGGGCCCCATGTCATAGGGGTTAAAGTTATGTGGCATGAGGGTCTTTAGAGATTCCCCATGATATAGGCCTTAACTTCAGTTGCCATGTCTATTGGGACCCCCATGGCTATTGTTAGATGTGCCAAAGGGTCTTTTGTAACCCCATGGGATGGGACTTAACTTTAGGTGCCATTAGGATCTATAGGATTCCTATAGATATACTTTAAATGGGACATAATAGGGGATAGCGTGTGGGAAGGCGGAATCCCTGGGACTCCCCCAGCTAATGGCATGTGGGAAGGGGGAATCTCCAATGATCCCTAGCTCATAGCCAGTATTAGGGGGAATCCCTGGTCTCATAGGGAGCAGCAGGTCATAGTCAGAGGGGTCATAAACCCCCTCCATAAGTTTTATAGAGTTTTCATGTAGTGGGTACCATTCTGCAGCAAAGCTATGGAGACTGCTGAGCTTCAGACCAATGTTAGAGCTAGAGATCAACGAACAACAGCCCTTGGTATGTGTCACCTACGTTGAGGGGATTTTTTTAGATGAGCCATACAATGGCTGGTGAAAAACAAAAGCTTCTACAGTTATGAATGAGCCTTTTCTCTCAGCTATATGCCCACCTGAAAGTAAACCCATATTCACCAGTTATTCACCATTATTATGCAGGGTTCACAGATACTAATAAACTGCCTTAATGTGCTAACTATTTACACACTGCTTTTGCAAACACATAAACTAGCAAGCACAACTAATCCCACAGTTATTATACAGTTTTATCCATGAAACACAAATAATGCAAAATATCTCAGGAATTATTCACGATAGAGGTAAACGGCTAGTACAATATATAGGTGAAAAACATTTGTTAGGGTGACAGTGTGCCTTTAAATAGATACCCAGTGGAAGCCTGTCCTGATAATGTGCAATCAAAATTGTGGGAGAGTGAGAGAGTGTAATCATGCAATGTTTGTTGTAAGTTCAACCTAAATTAGATAGAAAGCTTTAACTGCCTAATCCCGTCCTGGTATAAGTGTGAACAAGGCATCATCTTACAACAGACATGGAGCACTGTCTGACCATGCCCAGATAATGTGCTGTCAGAAGGTGGTCAGGAGTATGTTAATAAAGCATACACATATGTTAAGTGATTAGAGATACCAGCACCTGCTGAATAAAAATTGCCTCACTCATGCATGTTATTCCTAAATTCAGCCTGTTTGTGGTTTCCAGAGGACATATTTTGGAATCATTGGATTAATTTAGTTTATTAAAGCACAACCTCTAGATATAGTTGTATCAGCTTTTGTTATAACTATATTATTATCAGCTCAATTAATAAACTCTCTCATTGCTTCATAACTCACAATATTAGCTCACCGTTCTTTGCCAATTTGTATTCTCTTAGTCTGATTGATGGGAGGCTTGTGGAGACTTGAGAGCCTTCTCTGCTCACTACTAGAGCTTTATATTCTCTTAATTCAAATAGTGTGAGATGTTCATGCTCCTAACTGCTACATACAACTATTCATGTTCAATAGTTATTTAGCCACATTACATTCCCTCTACTTTGAAAACCGTAGCCCATAATGTAGCTGCAAGAATTAAGGCTATTAAATTGGCCTCGTAAAGAAGCTGACAGAGACTTGCACGGTAGGAGCGAGAAAACCCTGAGAATTCGACTTGCGAGCCCGCAAATCCTTTGTTCTTTCAAGCCAGTAACTATTATGTTCTAATCATGCTATTAAATTGTATCGAAATCACTGTCGTTCAAGCCTGTGATCCGCAAATAGAGCCAAGAAGCCTACGTGTGTTAGAGAGGAGCCGCAAGGGGCTAAATGTCCAATCAGTAGCACTGCAAATGCACATATACACACACTACTGTACTCATAGTAAAAGGGAAAGTGATGTTAGGTATTAGAATTAATAGCACAACATTCTCAGGCTTGCAAATCGGCAATATAACATACTTTATTTTCACTTTTATTTCCGTGATATATCTATCCCGGCAATCAATGTATTAAAACATATAATGGAACTCGCCTGTAATAGAATATCATATTTACGGCTTTCTAAATCGTATTTGAAACCCGTAAGACTTTGAAATCCCACCTGAATTTTTCAGTGATGTGATTCTGACGCTCCCTGTTGCCATTGGCTCCATCTAAACCCGTAACTACGGGTTTGACTAATTGACGTTCACGAACGCGTATCCAATGTTCGAACGGTTACGGGTTTGCCTCTCCGTCCCGTAGCTCGCGCCCTGCTCTAATTTAATAGGTCCGTAACTCAGCAACATTTCAGCCCGCAGCTGTTGTGGGTCTCTCGTTGCACATACGGGCTTGGAATTTAATGTGGCTAATTGTCTGGTACAAATGTTCTACACCTTCTTATAATGGATATTCATTACCATCATGTGGTACAAAGCTGTAGATCTTTTAAAAGGGATGTATGGGGGAGGCCGTATTTCATGTACTGCAATTGCATGACAACATGCTTAAAGAAGGTAAAGATTCAAGGGAGTAAATATAATCCTGCCACTATATAAATCCCTGGTAAGACCTCACCTGCAATAGTAAGCACCACATCTATATAGTTGTAGTATATCTAACATCCACATGGTGGAGGGATAAGCCATTGGTAAAACTACCGAAATTCCTGGTATACATAGGTCCATATTCAATTGCAAGCCCGCAGGGCTCGAAATTTACAACCGTTATAGGGTGATTCAACTGATCAAGCCCGCAGCTACCTGGCCGAAAGCCTAAACTGTAAACCATGCAACCTACGAAATAACAATAATCTGGCAACCTACAAAATAATAAAAAGGAATTAAAGAAATGTTCTGGTCCATGTGAGTGGCCTGATAAGTATTAACTCCTTGATTCCCGAGATTCATAGATCACAGAAATTAAAAATAATTTTTGATTGCAGATTTGCAAGCTTGAGCCTGTTGTGCAATTAATTCTAATGTCTTTCATAGCTTTCCCCGTCTTTTAAAGTGAAGTATTGATTGGTACTCGTTGGATTTTCTTCTACATTTGCCATTTAGAGGTGTGAAAACAATTGCGGGCTTGAGGAATTATAGCAATTGAATAGCGATTTGTGGTTGCAGGAAGTAATCCAAAAGAGGTTGGAAAAAATAAATGTTAATAAAGCACCAGGTCCTGATGGAATACAACCAAGGGTACTGAGGGAACTGAGTTTTGTAATAGTCAAACCATTATATCTAATTTTTCAAGTTTCACTCACCACAGGGTCTCTACTAGATGACTGTAGAAAAGCAGAGGTGATACCTATATTTAAGAAAGCAGCAAGAGCAAATCCAGGGTTAGATATATTTTTGAATAAAGAGGGCATTCAAGGTTATCCTTGTTAACTAGTGAAGGAATATTGAACCAGGGAGAAGTTTGATTGCCAGTATCTGGGGTCAGGAAGGAATTTTACTTTCTTTTACTTACTTTTTTCCCCTTATGAGACAACTGGCAAAGTTTCAATTGTTTATTTTCTGTTTGCCTTCCTCTGGATCAATTAACAATTATTAACAAATAATCCACATATTAAAAGGATCAGAAGAGATCTAAAAATGTTGAACTTGATAGACTAAAAGTCTTTATTCAACCTCAAATACTATGTAACTTTATTTTAGAAGGAAACATAGCAAATGCACAGAACTATACGCTGGTAAGCCTCATATGGGTTTCTAAGAAATCATATTAAGGAATACATCCATCAAAATAAGATAATTAGAAGTCAGCATGGACTTATGAGTGATAGCTAGTGTCAACAATAGTTTCTATAAGGAGTTAAGTAGGAACTTGGATCAAGGAAAATCAATTGAGGTCTGTTTGGACACGCAAATGTATGGTCAGAAAAGCCAAAGATCAGGGGCCAGCAGAAATGCAATGAGGTTAGTAACAATTTGGGTCAGCCCCAAAAGATCAGTCCAATAGGGAACAGGAATGGAGAAGGAACTGTAGCAAAACAGAGTAGGAAGACAGAGAAGCAAACATAAGTACTCCCAGTCACAGGGCCATATAACCAGAGAGGAGGCCGGAACAACCATAAAAGGTCCCAGATGAGGTGTTGTTAGTTGATAGAAATACCAGGACTTAACAAAAACAATAAGGAAAACAGCATCAAAACCTAGAGAGGTACTTCTGAGTTGATTTGTCTCAAGGACACATAGCTGAACATGTCAGACATGACATATTTGTGCTACTTGTGCTAAGCAATGAGATCTTCCATGACATTGAATCTGGATGTGGACCATGACAATTAGGTTTTCTCTTTTAAACATATTTATGAAAGATTTAGGAGCAGGAGTGAAGAGCAATGTCTCCATAGTTGCGGATGACACATAACTGTGCAAGATAATTCAATAAAACTGAACTGAATGTATAGTTTGGGGAAGGGACAGGCCTCAGGGGCAGGTCAGGGAGGCAAGGGTCCCCGTCCACAGTCGGGAGGGCAAGAGGCTAAGGGCAAGCACAGGGCCCACGATTACTTGCACCGGGAGAATGTGGTCCTCCTCAGTGGTATCCTTGCAGCAAGGCTTTTCATATTGGCATATGCATGAGCATTCCAACATATGATGAAATAAAATATTTTTTAATGCCTATTTTTACTGCAGGATTATTGTGCAAGTAATTGTAATGCCTTTCCATGCTTTCCCCATATTTAAAAGTCCACTGATGTGTTTCTATTGTCTTTTTCAGTGTTGAGTGTTGCCTATAAACCATTTGCGAGTCCTATTTGGAGACCGTAATGTTTTTGCCTCCATTTGAGTATTACGAGCTTGAATGTCAGGGCGTCTTTGGAAATCTATGGCAATTTAATAGCGTGATTAGTTACGGGCTTGACAGAAGAAAGGATTTGCGACCATGGAGTTCAAATTTAGACATCCCATAGAGTTTTTTCACGGGTTGCTTTACGGGGCCAATTTAATAGCCTTAAGTCTTGCAAGTTACGTTACAGGCTACGGTTTTACACTTTCAAGGAGGTTAATAAGGCTACATGTGTGTCAAATGCACATTGTTTTTTGGGTAATAGTGAGTGGTTACAGAGCTTAGGGATACATGTAGAAATTTAGCAAGAGCAGGGAACAAGTTATAGGTAGTGGTCATTTGCAAAGGGTTACTTGATAGTTTTTTTCCCCCCTTGTTCAGCCTGTCACAGCAATGCTGTCTATTACATGCACATTTTAACATGTAAAGATTTAGTGAGGGCCATGCAGTTGAGGCCTATGTCTGCTATCAGGAGAGTGTACCCTTGTAAAATGAACTTTCCATTACTCTTATTGAGAACATAGTAAGTTTTAGATACCACACTTCCATTATACAGACATCTCCTCTCACCACAGAATGTGGTTCAGCAGAAACCAAAATGGTAGATTTCATGGTTTCATAATTGCATATAAAAGATAAGAATATCTCAATGTTTGTATTATTGTTTCACGTTCTAAAACATTTGACCTAAGTTTAGCTTGTCAGAAGAGTACATTTTAAATATATAACTATTGTGGTCCTTTAAAAGAGAATGTACCAGTAGAATATGATATCTGAAGTATTAAATGCTGGCACTAAAAGAAGTCACACGTGTATTCTTACACACTGTTTGTCAATGGTTTGGTAATATGATATTTGCTCAGATTCTGCAATAGTTTTTTGAAAAGAAAGTAAATATTGAGAAAGGATAGAAACCTATATTTTGTAATGGGTTTATTCTCCTCTTTATTCTCCCTTCACTCTTATTCAAATTATATTCTAATGCTTTAGATCTTCTCAGATGGTGAGTGTCGAAAGGGATTCAAACTGCAGATAGCTTTGCGGCACACATGGGGAGGCTTAGAGAGACAAGCTGTGGAAACACAAAACCACAATTTCTGTCATATATATATATATATGTGTATATATATCACATATAAAAGTTGTGGATATACGGCCATTGGTAACGCTTTGCAAGCCTCTCAAAGCGAGGCGAGCCGTTTACGGCTGAAGTACGCGGGACCAAAGGTGCTCAGTGCACTACGAGCCTCGCGAAGCAAGGCGAGCAGTTGAAGCAAGCGGGACTTAGATTGCCATAGTAGGGCTTCGGACATGATTAGTTGAAACGCCCTGGACTTAGCGGTGGCAAAATTACGGCCCGTATGACTTAGTCCATCTACATGCTTCGGGTCCTGCGGGGCTCATAAAAATAAGACTTTAACGTCAGAACCACTGAAATGAAAATACCTGCACAAAACACACAAATATGCCTCAAGTTAACTTACACACTCACACACTGCACAGGGGGGAGAGACTGTAAGTGAGGTTGCAAGTTAATTTTAGGCATATTTTCGAATCGAAAAAAATTGCTGAAGCGAGAAAAAAAATGGCTGCCAAAAAACTTAAACAAGACTAAAACTAGGCCGAAGGATGTAAAAAGAGACCGAAGGACATAAATACGAGCTCTAAGCACTAAGACTCAATGCAAACTAGTAACACTTAATACAAGGCAGTAAGATTTAACTAAAGCCAATAAGACAACCCAAGGCAGTAACACTTAACCCAAGGTAGTACACAGGGGAAAAGGCTAGAAATGACCGCCGAAGGGGCTCAGAGGGCCCATATCCTCGCATCGTGAGGTAAACAGCGTTGCCAGGCTTACAATTTTACTCCCGTCCCGTTGCTAGTATATATATATATATATATATATATATATATATACATATATACATACACACACTATTAATTAGCAAATACATCACATATATAATATTAAATTACATTATCCACACAGGAAACAGTTCATGATATTTAATCTATAGAGTAACAGGTAGAATGCTGCTGGGCTGGAAGACCTATGAGGAGCAAGATGCAGTAGTCTAGGTTGGTAAAGATAAAAGTAAAGTAGCAGTTTTGTTGCTGGTATAAGAGGGTTTAATTTACAAATGGAATTGGAAAAGTAAGAAGAGGTGAAGGGTTTATGAACTGTGAGAGAGAGGCGGAGATTAAAGATAAAACAAAGGATTTGTGCTGTAGAGGATTGTAGGATTTTATGAAGTAGATGACAGGGTTTACAGTTGGGAAACTGCAGTAATAGAAATATAGGATTCCCATTTTGAAGGTTTCATGAAGAGTAAGTGATATGTTGTCCAGCATTGAATGGCAATGAGGAAAGAGGAGATATGAGGAGATACAGTGGGCATGAATTCAGGGAAAGAGAAGAAGCTCTGCATGTTAACAGCAAATAAATTACAAGAAAAGTTAAAGGAGAAAATGCTGTCTCTTTGGGTTGATACAAAGATAGAGAAAAGCATGGGTTCTCTGAGTGACAACAAGAGAGAAAATGGGAAGGGGGATGTTGAGTGTGCAACCAGTCAGATAGGAGGAGAGTGACAATGCTATGCCAAAGGCTGCTAACAGATCTAGCTGGATGAGGATGGAGTCGAATCCAGACTGAGATACATCAACCAAGTCATGATCAGAGAGGGATACAGTCTCAGTGGAATGGATAGAGGATTGATTGAAGTGGAGCATATAGTGGATTGAAAGTTAAAAAGCAGTTCCAGAAGCATGGGAAAGTAGGAAACATTGTAGTTTGATTGAATTTTATACTGAATTTGTAGGGCAGCTGGCATTTTAGGCAGCCTATAATTTTGGATTATCACCCTATCACCCAATGGCTTTTGCAAGTTCCAAATCAAATCCATACCCCCCAGGTTGTACAGAGTGCACCATGTTTATTTTTATAGATACTATTCAAAGGTAAACATCAATTTCCTTTTTTGACAGTAAAATACTTTTAGTCCATCAAGTTCAACCTTTTTAGATCTCCTCTGATCCTGGTAATATGCAGATTATTTGCTAATTATTCCAGAGGAGGGCAAATAGAAAAAAAATCCTTCCTGACCCCAGATCCTGGTAATCAGATTCCTCCCTGGATCAATACAGCTTCTCTAGTTATCTAGAATAACACTGAATGCCCTTTTTATTCAAAAATATATCCAACCCCTTTTTAAAGTTATCTATCGAATCAGCTGTCACCACCTCCTCTGAAGAGAATTCCACAGATTAACCACCCTTACTGTGAAGAAATCTTTTCTTTCTTTAAGGTGGAATCTATTTCTATCTCAGGGGATGTCCTCTTGTCATTTGGAAACCTCTTGACATGATACAGTCATTTGACAAAGCCTTATATTTACTATATTTTCTTATTATTATTATTAGACTTACCATATATTGATTATATTATCATCATTATACAGTGCTGCAAGTGCATTGCAAGCATAAAGACAAAAGGTGACAGTGAGAGAATATGGGGAGAAGAGGGTTGACTGGATATGGAAAGAGGGTGGATATGAAGTGTATGTAGTCCAATAAGATGCTTAAAGATAATATGAAACTTATCCAGTAATATTTAGACATATTTGCCTTTGTCAAGTATCAAACACACTTTACAGGGGTTAGGAGGACTAAATATATTTTCCAGGGTTTCACCAATTTATGTTATGCTACTGTCCAAGACCCCTCCTATATCTCTACCTTGTAGTGGTGAAGGGGCTTGTGTACCTCAATGAAGCTGTGAGTTATACCATGTAGGGTCACCCAAGATTAGCAGGTTATAGCGGAGGGGTCAGACAAATCATGGTCTACTGGAGAAGTAACTGGCACCTACTCCAGTATCTTCGCCATGAAAACTTTATGGATTAGCACAAACAGAAACACAGAAGATGTGCCTGGCGTGCTGCAGTTCATAGGGACACCGAGAATCGGACACGACTGAAAAACTAAACAACAACACTGTCCAAGAATATGAAATTCATTTTGAGTATTTCATTAAAGTGAATTTGCCACTGCAAAATCAAGTTGTTTTTATGATGAAACCAACTTGTTAGAGTTACAGTGTCCCTGGAATGGCAAGTTCTATGAACAGAAGTATTCAAACAGCAGCATCAATGAAATACAAACCTCTTCTGTTCACATATACACTGCTATATCGAAGTAACTCAGTTTTGATTTGTTTACAAAATTCCTCCCTCCGTTAGTTGGTTAATCTCTCCAGGGAGGAGTCTAAATTCATTACTTTTCAAAGTGCCTGGAACATTTTTTTGGCTCTGCAGCTTGCAAACGGAGAAGTAAATCATCTGCACAGCGAAAGGAACGCACAGCACTGGAGAGACCAAGAGCATACAATGTAAGTAACGTAATGATTCCAGATGGCTCAGTGAGTTATTGAACCTGATAAGTGTATACATTTTATTCCTACGTTTTAAATTCTTTAAGTTTTTCTTTAACATTTATTAAGAGTGTCAGTTCTATCCCTCTCAACATGTCCTCCCACTTAGTGGAATGTTAACTGAAACAACACAGCTTATACTAAGAGGCAGGAGCTGGTGCAAAGCACAAGGACCCATGACAATGTACCTTGAGTAAAGAAGATCTCTTACTTTATTAGGATAATTATTGCTATAGAAAGTTGATCCAAGCCCTTTAGGGTTGATTTGACCACCCACATATATTATTTGTCGTGTTTATTATCCTCAATGGGCACTTGACTAATTCAGACACATTGCAAGTAGTACAGTAAATAAATAGTACATTTGTGTTCACCGCATATGCCCGCTGTATTACACAGCTTTTTTTGCAAAGTTCATTATGGATTATACACAGGTCAGGATTCCAGAGGTTATAAAAATAATTTACTGTATATACTCGAGTATAAGACGACCCGAGTATAAGCCGAGGCACCTATTTTACCACAAAATACTGGGTAAAATGAGTGACTCAAGTATAAGCAGAGGGTGGGAAATGTGCTGCCCCTGTGTCCCTTTTGTGCCTTCTGTGTCCCCCTTTCTCTCCTATGTCTCTTCTCCCCTCTCCCTTCCCTGTGTCACTTCCCCCTTCTCCCTTCCCTGTGTCTCTTCCCACCTCTCCCTTCCCTGTGTCTCTTCCCCCCCTCATTCTCAACCTCCCTCCTCAACCCCACTCCTCATCCTCAACCTTCCTCCTCATCATCCCTCCTCCTCCTCAACCCCCCATCCTCAACCCCCTCCTCAACCTCAACCCTCCTCCTCATCCTCAACCCCCTCCTCAACCTCCCTCCTCATCCTCAACCTCCCTCCTCATCCTCAACCCCCTCCTCAACCTCCCTCCTTAACCTCAACCCCCCCATCCTCAACCCCCCCATCCTCAACCTCCCTCCTCAAACTCAACCCCCTCCTCAACCGCAACCCCCCTCCTCATCCTCCCTCCTCCTCCTCCCTCCTCCTCCTCCCTCCTCCTCCTCAACCTCCCTCCTCAACCTCCCGCTCAACGTCCCTCCTCAACCCCCATCCTAAACCCCCATCGTCAACCCCACTCGTCAACCTCCCTCCTCATCCTCAGCCCCCCTCCTCATCCTCAGGCCACCTCCTCATCCTCAGCCTCCCTCCTCATCCTCAGGCCCCCTCCTCATCCTCAGCCCCCCTTCTCATCCTCAACCTCCCTCCTCAACCTTCCACCTCCGAGGGGGCCCTTTTTAGCCTTAAAAAAAGGGCTGAAAAACTCGGCTTATACTCGAGTATATACGGTAATTCAATAATCAAGTAATTGTGCTATGTTGTGTTATGATACACAAAACGTCTTTTTCCATGTCCAAAATCATTGCACACAAACCTTCCAATTAAAGACAATGTTGTTCCTGTAGTGATAAGACAGAATTTGAGAATGTGAGATAAACATAATCAAATGGGGGATACCGAGTAGAGTACACCATCTACAGCCTACTGGGAGATAAACTTTTCCATCCTCCC
The DNA here is from genome assembly GCA_027410445.1 of Discoglossus pictus. Lineage (NCBI taxonomy): Eukaryota > Metazoa > Chordata > Amphibia > Anura > Alytidae > Discoglossus > Discoglossus pictus. The sequence goes on from CM050170.1 coordinate 130,560,578, forward strand.
AGTGGACAAAGCGAGGTGATACTCTGCCCGGATACGGGAGCGCACCAGGGCCTGGAACATGGCCTCACATGACAGAGGAAGCCCCTCAGCCAAACACTGCTTCCTGGACTTATATGTAATGCCAGGAGCAGGTTGACAAGGAGGTCCTGTGGCCCTGTTGCTCTGGGACACTGGGTGCCCAAAAATAAAAATATATTGGAGAAATGCAGCCAGAACTGCAGGTGGAGGCCTCTCAAAAGTGACAAGAGGGGCTGCAGTCTGGTGCAAATAAAATAAACATGGAACACGGGCTCTCCTTTGCCACAGAATGAAAAAATGGCAGGAGAGTCCATGAAATTAGTCAGGTACTCTCTCGTGCTCAGTGCACCATGGAGAATCACAGCCTCAAATTCTGAACTGAGTTCAGCACTCCGTAATTACCGAGCCTTTAATGTGAAGCTTTGAGCAAATTGGTCTTTGAAATCTTGCAATGGTTTTAATGTCTATGTATTTGATCTCTGCAAACACAAAGATAGAAGTCTACAATAATAAACAATTTAAACAAAGGCTTTCTGACACTAAAAATTTAATTTTATAATTAAACAATAGCAGTGTAAGGCATTTTCTCAATATGAAAGTAAGGGTATAAGATCAGTTCACAAATATATTGCTTTTTTTCATATTTGTGAGTATGTAATCCACAAAATGGGGAGAATTTATTAACCACTTTCATAATAGAGATGAAGAAAAACTATACTGTTCAGAAAAAGATTAGGAAAGTAGGTCCCATGTCAGGAGCACAGTCCACTTCCATGTTTGCTTTATTATAGGGGCTTGCACAGCATATCACTCTATGGGGTTTGGCTTTTTTTTCCTCTGGATTGATTAGTCATGGATACTAGTACCTCTTACCTCACTGTTATTGTTCTGCATGGTGTAAAAGAGCACAAGATTTTGTGTTAAAATTACCTATTTTTTTAATTACACTAATAACAGCTAAAACAAACTAAAGTTTTAAGTCTGTTTACAAACACAGGGACAATATTCTATTGGCTGCTCACAAATGCCGCAAACTTACAAATTTGGCTGCAGGCGTTTTTTTTTTTTTTTTATATATGTATAAATGTTTAGATATATTCTATTGACTACAGCTTGCAAATACCGACCTCAACGCTGAAATTTTAAACTCTGCCCTTTTAAGACTGATTTCAGGGGGCATGATCATATGATCTGGCAATATTTAATCAAGCCCGTAATCTACTTTTTAAACACACGCAATACTTCTAAGACACAGCCAATAAAAAACAAGACTGTTATCTTGACGTCACTTAAACATGGAGTTTATACTTAGACTTCCCTCAGAGACTGCAAATGTATTCGTGTCAAGAAGTAAATTTAGAGATTGGACTTGCAATCCAGCAATTTAGACATCAATAAAATGCATTAAAGCAACTGTTCTAGTCCATCCATACATAATATGTATTAACCCCTTATGTCCTGAGACCCATTTCACACACACACAAAAAAATAATCTTAATTACATATTTCGGGGTTTGAGACTTCTGCAATTAATTCTAATTGTATACTTTCCCATATTTTTTAATTACGGTATTGTGTGTTTAATTGCTGTCACAGCTCTAATAATTGATTGAAAAAGCCCTTGCGAGTCCTCTTGAGTACTCAATTTTTTGACAGGAACGTTATACTTTTTTCAATTGCAGGTTAAACTCTATTTGGGATCTAGTGCTATGGGTCTAATAGAATATTGAATTTGAATAGCTTTAATAATGTTCGAGCTGTGCTAATCCCAATGAAGTTCTAAGGCCGATTTTGCATCTTTGGCTGGCCCACAGTGATTGTGGGCGGGTAACTTATAATTGGAATGCAAGTACTGTAGCTAATAGAATCTGTGGTAATTTTCAGAATGGTTTTAAGTGTGTATAACTTTGAGAACAGGCCAATAGAAGAGGGCCCACAGTGTGTCCCTCCTACTGACAAGCCACACGATGAGGACTGAATGATAACAGTTTCTCCCTGAACTCAGGAATGCACTCAAACTTTAACCCACAACTAACCTGTCTAGGTGAATAAAGTACAAATTGATTTTTTAAGGATTAACTCTTTTATTTCACTACATGGAGCTTAAACTGCATGCCTGGGACTGGGCGGTCAGTGACTCATGTACACAAAAACGTAATTAAACCTCATTGCGTTCCGGCAAGCGCATGCGCGATCACTTTTGGCCTGCAGAGCCAGGACGCGCTCTAGCGCAAGCACGCGCACGTCTGGTCGGCGTTGGCCGCGACCTATGCGCGAGCACGTCACCGACGAGTGACGCGACACTGCAGCACGCCAGCAAGTGGCGCGGTATACAAACGTACCTGCGAAATCTACACACAGGCTTACTTTTGAGTTTGGAGACTCGGGACCTTCACAAAGGTGGGTACTTCTTGTATTTTCATTTATATAGACGCACATATTGCCTTGCGACACTATAGTGTCTGTCAGTACCCACTATTGTGCTTGTCCCGTGTATCCCCCGTAAGGCACAGAGGTCTTTTTAGTTTTTCATCTATAGCCTTCCCTAGAGATTTATTTCCTTTTTTCTATCAGCATTTATTTGCAGCACAAACCTGATTTAGGTCTCTGGCGAGATCATTCAATGTGTGAAAAAACTTATCTACAGTTCTAAGGCTTGGGACATTCACAATTGAGAGCACTATACTAACGATTGTACACATTGGCACATATGTTGCTTTAGACAAGACTACGTCTGTCAGTGCTCACCTTTGTGCTTGTCCCTCATATTCCTTTTAGGCGCAGGGGCTTTCACTCTCCCCACTTATAGCCTTCTCTTACCCTCAATTAGAGGCTATATTCCATTTCCCTGTTTCCCCACAATATTTGGTAGCACTTATTTGTCACATTACCTTATTTAGGTTCTGTGGTCCTGTGTGAGCACACATTATTTATATATTTTTTCTTTTTGATTACATACCCTTTTAACATATCAATTAAAAGTTATATTTTAATTCACCTTTTTGTGCCTTCATCACACCTATTCATGTTCTTGACCTTTTCTCTTGATTGTTATGCTTTTACAATCTCGTGGTCAAACCGTATGAGATCTGGGTTCCGTTTCTTTACCCTCTCTCCTATTTCGGAATCAATGTGTTTCTCATATGTATATTATTAGTTGTCGCTTTTTTCTCCATGTTATTCTCACATTTTATAGCAATTACCTTTACATATGAGCACATCCATTTAGTTCGCCTTTCTCTCTCTGTTCCAGCTTATCTGTGTAATTTGACAACGCTGGTGTAACCACACCCCCCTTTTTTTCTCATTATATATATATATATATATATATATATATTTACAAAAAGAGAATTATGTGAGAGCATCTATAATATGCTCAATAGAAAGATAAATCCCATAGTTGCTATAGTATCTCAAAGAACATATAAAGAAAAGAAAAGAAAGGGGCAACTGTAATAGGATTAGGCTTGTTGTGTCAATATCAGATTATGGAGAATAGAAATAGAAACATGGGGAAATTCCTCAGACCAGTGATATGCTAAAATAGCAAGATATAGATGAAATAAGGGAACCACTCATAGAATGGCCTAGGATTGTACACACAACATCACCTAATGTCCAAACCATTCAAATCATAGCAGACCCCCAAAGAAAACTAATTGCTATGTGCAGAATTTCATAATGAAAAATATTGAATACTTTAATTCTAAAAAATACACCAATAAATTCGAGACAGAAAAAAGAAGGGAAGAAAAAAGGAGGTGGAAATAATTAGGGTAAAGAAAACAAAAGGGGAAAAAGGGAAAGGAATATGGTAAAATATAATATGGTGCTTGAGCGGTGGGACATATATGATGTAAAAATCAGGATAGGAAGGGGATCACACTCCAGGAGAGTCCCTATCCATAAATGGTTATAATAGTCCTTGTTCAAAAATAAATAGTTGTAATAGTCATTATTCAGAAATTACAGGACAAAATCGTATTAATAATAAATATTCACCAGACAACAATAGGAGTCTCACGATGGTACATAGATTGATACTAAGGTATCAATATATATAACATACTATTGGTATAAATCTAGACCCGGTAGGTTTGTTCTATGAGGGTTCCCTTATTTCATCTATATCTTGCTATTTTAGCATGTCACTGGTCTGAGGAATTTCCCCATGTTTCTATTTCTATTCTCCATAATCTGATATTGACACAACAAGCCTAATCCTATTATAGTTGCCCCTTTTTTTTCTTTTCTTTATATATCCTTTATGTATATATATATATATATATATATATATATATATATATATATATATATTGTGACAGGGCCGGCCTTTGGCTACCAGTAGCTCCTGTGATTTTTCCATAAACCACTGAGTCCGATATACTTTTATCTTTGCTTCAATAAAGTCTTAAAAAACAAACAATAGCTTAACTTCAGCATAAATAAACATCTACACAAAATGGGCTTGCTTATTTTCAGGAACACCCTGACTAGCCCTGAGACCGCTGCTATAACAATACCTTTTTATACAGAGGGGTGATACCAGTCTCTCTCAGCTGCAATGGATCCTCTGCAGGTCCTCTGCTCTTATGGCAAACATTCTCTCTAATAAATTCTGGTTGCAGTCACACAGGCTGATCCTCTTAAGGGCAGCTTCCTGTGCTGTTCTGGCACCCACTCTGTAAGTCCCACCAGGTCCTGTTCAGGAGCTCTGTCTCGTTCTCCTCCCAGATCACGCTGAAATCCTCAGTGTCTCTTATTCTAATGCTGTACACTGCAGGCAATCCTTACTCACATGTCAGTGTCTCTCTGTATTTCAATAGGTATTATAAGCAGTCTCCCTGACTGTCTTACTTCAGCGCTTATCCCCGCTCTCAGGACCCAGCAGCAGCTGAGCTGTCTATGGTTCTCTTCTCCAGCTTCTCCAAACACACTGCAGCTCCACCCACTGCTCACAGCCCTTAGGCCAGAGCCTAATCAGTCACACCCTTCTTTTTCTGAGTGTGTGTGTCTTTAAATAAAAAGGCATTTTACACCTGCAGCTCAAATTAGCCCAGCTCCAGGGGATTAACTCCAGGTTAGCTGGATCAGATCTTCTCCCAACTGCGTGACTTGCACCATCCACTGGGGAGCAGTACACAACAATATATACACTGTGGTACCATGGAACTTGACCTTCATCCGTTCAGGACAGCAGGTTGCGTTCCAAAAAGATTGAGTTCCAAAGTAGCAATTCTTATCGGAATTAATGTAAATTGAAATACTCTGTTCCGAGCCCCAGAAATGTCACATTAGACTTTACACTGATGGTGTTTCTTGATACAAAACCTTAAAACTAAACAGGCATAAATAAAAAAAAAACTGTAATTACATTAAATAACATATAATTTAACTTCACTTTAACTGTATTGAGAGGACTTGAGGGCCCAATTGGAAGGGGTCAATGTAGAGGAGAAGGAGAAGGAGGAGAAAGGTTATTGGTTGGAAGGGGAGTTCTCTTCCATTAGAACATCAGACACTTGCACAGTGCTTTTCTTTTCTTTCTCTTAACACCACTGTACACTGCTAGAGACTATGATGTAGGGAGTTCCACTAGAAACCTATCAAGTGAAACTTGATTCTGCCTTCATTGGCAAAGTGTTTCTGAAGTGAGACATTGCTTGTTCAGTAAACAAGCCCACATTGTGGCTTGCTAGAGCTTTGTCAGGGTGATACTTTACAACAAAATATTTTAATTCAGCCCCTTTAGCACACATTTCTTTGGTGAGTGCAGTAGGTGCTTCCTCCCTTCTCTTCTCTTCACCTGAAGAAATTTCCTCAGCCATTATCTGTTACTGCTCCCTGTGAATTCCTGCAACTCCTCAGTGCTGAGCTCTTGTCTGTGCTCTTGTTTGAGACTAGTATCAGCTTAATTTTTGATTCCCACTAGCATTCCCACACCAACAGAGTTAGCCTTTCATTCGTCAGCTTGTGCGATGGCAAGGTCTTCTCTTTTTGAGCGATATAGGTTCTGTTTGGCATTTTCTTCCAAAATAAGTCTCATCACAGCTGAAGAGGAACAAAAGCCTCAGCATCTGCAAACTCTCTAAACTCCCTGACAAAGGTTTAAGCAACTTCATTGTTGGCACTGGCTGATTCTGAATGCCTCACCACACTGTGAATGACTGATCTCTATTTAAAATTCTCAAACTAACCATGATTGGCTTTAAATTCTTCACTACTCTCTCTACTTGTTGTGGTCTTGTCTTTTACCAGATCAGGATGCAGTTGCTTTGCTTTCTCGCATATTAGTGCCTGGGAAATACTATTACCCACTAACTGTTTTTCGTTAATCTGAATGTACAACAATTTCTCCACTTCCTCCAATGTCTGGGACCTTTGTTTACTCACAATCTTAACAACTCTAGCTACATCAACTATTTTAATAGTATCCTTATTTTTTTTCAGTATTGTAGAGATTGTTGTTCTGGGCATTTTGTACTCAGCAGCGAGATCACACATGCTCATATTTGGCTATTTATTTTCTGCTGGATGGTATCATTTGCCTTCTTTATGATGTTAGCACAATCTACACTTTGGTTCTTGTAAACACAGACTGCACTTTGGTTCTTATAGGAACAGGCTTCACATTGGTTCTTATAAGAACAGGCTACACTTTGTTTCTTATAGTCCAAGTCTACACTTTGGTCTTGTAGACTCAAGCTGCAGGCATAGACTGCTCTTGGGCTATTGCAGGCACTAACTCCACTACGCCACAGTATTCCACTTCCTGAAAGACTGGATTCAGAGTGACGCGAGTGTGTCGAGTTCCAAGCAAGTGTCGAATTCTGAGGTAATTTTTGTTGAGACACGTTGATTTATCCGACTTTGAAAAAGGGATGTTCATTGGGCTTCAGTCCAAGGGTAGTATTTTTGAAACAGTGGTTAAAGTGTACGTGACTGGAGAATGTTCATACTGTACCTCTGGAAGGCACTCTCAGCCAATTGGTTTATCTATCCATCCTTGCAGTACATGTTGACTTCCCTGGCCTCCAAATTCCCTGGATTTAAACCTCATTGATCACCTGTGGGATCACCTTGATCTCCATGTTCGGCATATGGATCTTCCACCACGCACTCTTTAGCAGCTGTCGGATGCACTGCAGTCTGCATGGCTCCAGATACTCTTGCCAACCTTGCAGCATCTTATTGACTCACTACCACGCCGTATAGCTGCACGCGGCGGTTATTCTGGATATTAGCTGGTGGTCGAGATAATGAGACTGGACCGTGTATATATATATATATATATATATATATATATATATATATATATTAAAGTTATATAAAAATACAAATAAAATGTAATAATAAAAAAAAAAAAAAACACAGCGAGGGATGGAAAATGCCATAAGCTTGGGGATAATAAATCAGATTCCTTCCTTCCTGGTTTATTGTTCACAGAGAGTACTCCACCACTCCAATTATTATAATTTACTTTTTAATCTTTTTTTTTATCTTTTGTATGAGATGGTAATTGAAATGTTGAATTAAACGGTGATTAAGAATACCTTTAATATTGTAATATTTTCCTTTTTCTAGTTTTAAATTTCCTAGAGATCTGGCCCACATACTGCAGGGCACACACACTCCACTATAATTAAAATACATGTTCAGTTTCACATGTAAAAGAGGAATTACGATTTTCAAGTACTTTAGTAAGAAAAAAACTTTTGACACATATATCCATTTTGTTGTTGTTCTAGAGCCTGTTTATGGTGGAGGACTCTTTTGCCCACCATATATTAAATGATTGTTGTGCTGAACTACAGATTGAAAATATCCACTACACAAGCTGGAATCCTACCACACGCTGATGATAGGCAGTAACCTTGAAACGGCTGTCCGTGGGTAGGATTCCCAGCTTGTGTATAAGCCAACCTTGGCTTTGCATAAAAGCTGTGTAATGCAGCGGGCATAAGCTTAAAAGAAGCCATGTTTAAAATGGTTATGGATAGAAGAACAAATCATTTGTGGGCACATTTGCATGTCCCTGCTCAGCTTTACCATGGAGGTCCATAGTGACTCCTATGGTAACAGATTAATATTTAATGCCATGGTGGTCCATAAGGATCCATGCTTCTCAGAGTAATTTTGCTGTCCTTATCATGGGTTTGAAAGTATCTGTGAGCTTTTTTTACATTTTCTGTCACTGGAAGAGACTTCCGAGTAAACTTAAGTGAGGTAGGAGTTTGCTATGGGAGGCAATGATTTAAATTTAAATGTTTTAAATAGTTATGGGACAGATACTCAGGGCTTAGAATAATAGGGACATTTCAAGCACTCAGATATTAGATTTAGGTGTTTGATGTGATAGCTCTGTAGTGATTTATGACTGAACTTCAATTGGTTCTATTCTAAGGAGAGCCATGGAAGGATGTATTCAAAATCTAATGAAGTTATTAATATCTATAATTGTTTAAAATTTGTAGGAACCTACAGTATCCTAAGCCTTCTTTTAATACTAATTCCTGTTTCATAAAACGTTCTCCTGGTAAATTACAGTAAAGACCACTGTACAATCAAATATATAATCCGAGTCTCTCTAAGAGTATATTCGGGCAGTTAAAATGCTTAAAGCTAAAGCTAATTTAGGGTGACTCTGTAGGAATTACTGATATGTTGGTGGAGACTGTTTATCTGAGAGGGAAGTTTAAACTATGGAGGGGCGAGGGAAGGGGAGTGGCACCAAATCCAATTATCTAACAAATCATTTTGACCTCTCCCTTTTCCATGCTCCCCCACCCCTTGTAATTGAGCTCTCCAGAAGTGATACAACTAAAACAAGACTGAATACTTTACTCTAATAATGTTTTTATGCCCATGGCTTACACAGCTGCAAACATTGTTAGTTTGTTATTTGTTATTGATGGCTGTGGTAATACATAATTTTTGTTTTCTAAATTATATTATTTTGCCTTTTTATTTACACTAAATTGATGGTGTTTTCATTCACATCAATGTATGTGGTGGCTAACTGTAACTAATTACATATGGGGTTGAATAGTTTTTAAGTTATATATTAAGACCTTGTTATCTACATTCCTGAGTTAACACTGCACAATGACAAAACATATGTTTCAGAACTTTGAGTCAGACTAAGGACATAATCCCCTTTTGTACTGCTACCTCATCGTGGTGAAGGGGCTTCTGTAATATAATGAAGCAGTGAGCTAAAGCATGAAGGGTCACCGAAGATGGACAGGTCATAGCAGAGAGATCAAACAAATTGCTGTCCACTGGAGAAAGAAATGGCATCCACTCCAGTATCTTCGACAAAAAAACATTATGGATAGGCACAACTAGACACATAGGGTCACGTAGAGTCAGACATGACTGAAAAACTGAACAACAACAAGAACATAATAAAGCATTAAAAAAGTCATACAGATTTTATTGAGAAAAAAAAATATGTTTTGTTGCCTCTACAGGACCCTAGGGGGATCCATGATACAGTGGTGGAAGTTGTGTGTGAGTGGGAAGTTAATATTTCTAAAGAGCTATGACTGCATCCTTCGATAAAGCCTCCTGCTTCTGGGCCAATATTTGAGTCGGAAACATGTAGCTATGTTGCGATATTTACTTATAATTTCTAACTTTACTGGGGGTGCTACCGGGGTTTATTGGCTCTGACTAGCAACTTCATACTTGCAAGGACCCTTGAGAGAGCTCTCTAGCTATTTCCCTAACATACAGACCTCTTTAGCTATACATCAGTTAGTTCTTTTGTGAAATAGTCTGCAGGGAAAAATTAAAGCTAAATAAAATTTCCTGCAGGGCTGAGTCTCTACTGGAGACATGTACAGTGCCTTGCAAAAGTATTCGCCCCTTGACATTTTTCGTGTTTTGTTGCCTCATAACCTGGAATTAACATGGATTGTTTGAGGATTTGTATTATTTAATTTACAGAACATGCCCATAACATTGAAGATGTAGTTTTTTTTTTATTGTGAAGCAAAGAACAAATAGGACAAAATAACAGAAAAAGTCAATGTGCTTAACTATTCACCCCCCTAAAGTCAATACTTTGTAAAACCACCTTTTGCGGCAATCACAGCTCCAAGTCGCTTTGGATAACTCTCTATGAGCTTGCCACATCTTACCACTGGGATTTTTGCACATTCCGCCTTGAAAAACTCCTCCAGCTCCTTCAAGTTGGATGGTTTGCGCTTGTGAACAGCAATCTTTAAGTCTGACCACAGATTTTCTATTGGATTGAGATCTGGGCTTTGACTAGGCCATTCCAACACATTTACATGTTTCCCCTGAAACCACTCAAGTGTTGCTTTAGCAGTGTGTTTGGGATCATTGTCCTGCTGGAGGTGAACCTCCGTCCTAGCCACAAATCACTCACAGAGTGTTTCAGGTTTTGCTCAAGAATATCCCTGTATTTAGCACCATCCATCTTTCCCTCAACTCTGACCAATTTCCCAGTCCCGGCTGCTGAAAAACATCCACACAGCATGATGCTGCCACCACCATGTTTCACTATGGGGACAGTGTGTTTTGGGTGATGTGATTTGTTGGGTTTGCACCAGACATAGCGTTTTCTTTGATGGCCGAAAAGTTAAATTTTTGTCTCATCAGACCAGAGCACCTTCCTCCATACATTTTGGGAGTCTCCCACAAGCCTTTTCGGAAACTCAAAACGTGCCATTTGCTGAAAGTAATGCCTTTCTTCTGGCCACTCTGCCATAAAGCCCAACTCTATGGAGCGTACGGCTTATTGTCGTCGTATGTACAGATACTCCAGTCTCTGCTGCGGAACTCTGCAGCTCCTCCAGGGTTACTTTAGTTCTCTGTGCTGCCTCTCTGATTAATGCCATCCTTGCCCGGTCCGTGAGTTTTGGTGGGCGGTCGTCTCTTGGCAGGTTTGCTGTTGTGCCATGTTCTTTCCTTTTGGTTATGATAGATTTGATGGTGCTCCTGGGAATCATCAAAGATTTGGATATTTTTTATAACCTAACCCTGACTTGTACTTTTCAACAACATTGTCCCTTACTTAATAGGAAAGTTCCTTGGTCTTCATGGCAGTGTTTGGTTAGTGGTGCCTCTTGCTTAGGTGTTGCAAACTCTGGGGCCTTTCAAAAAAGGTGTGTATATGTAATGACAGATCATGTGACACTTAGATTGCACACAGGTGGACATACTTTCACCAATTATGTGACTTCTGAAGGTATTTTGTTGCACCAGAGCTTTTTATGGGCTTCATAACAAAGGGGGTCAATACTTACGCACATGCCAATTTTCTGTTTTCTATTTATAAAAAATAGTTTTATGTATATATTTTTCTCATTTCACTTCACCAACTTAGATTATTGTGTTCTGATCCATCACATAAAATTCAGATTAACAAAACATTGAACTTAAGGCTGTAATGTAACAAAATAGGTAAAAAGTCAAGGGGGTGAATACTTTTACAAGGCACTGTAACCAAGCTCTAAAATGGTTGATTCCTCAACAGCATAATTACATAAAAAACAATACATTTGAGGCTAAATTATACATTTTTCATTCTAAAAACATGTTGTCTATTTTCAAGTGACATTCTTTAAAATAGTTTATTTTAAATAAGGACCACACTGAGGACAGACATTACTTAATTGTGGGTCCTGTCAGATAATGCAGTCCTTTTTTGCTTAATCTACAGTCCCTTCTGGATTAGTATCCTGTGGTGGTAAAGGGGCTTATGTACTTTAATAAAGCTGTGAGTTATACCATGGGTCACCCACGATGGTCAGATCATAGCAGAGAGATCTAACAAATTGTGGTCAACTTGAGAAGGAATTGGCAACCCACTCCAGTATCTTTGCCATGAAAACCTTATGGATTAGCACCACCAGACACAATATATTTACATAGTTACATAGTAATTGAGGTGGAATAAAGACATTTATTCCATTAGGTTAACCTTTTTTAGATCTCTTCTGATCATTATAATATGTGGATTATTTATTACTCCGTAATAATTGTTTATTGCTAATTATTGATTGAACCAGAGGAAGGCAAACAGAAAAAAAAACATTGAAACATTTGCCAATTGTTTCATAGAGGATTAATATGAATTCCTTCCTGACCCAGATACTGGTGAACAAACTCCTCCCTGGATCAATACTCCCTCTCTAATTATGCTTGGATAACTCTGAATGCCCTTTTTATTCAAAGATATAGCCAACCCTTTCTAAAGTTATCTATCAAATCTGCTGTCATTACCTCCTATGGTAGAGAATTTCACAGTTTAACCACCCTTGCTGTGAAGAACCCTTTTCTTTCTTTAAGTTGGAATCGTTTTAATTCTAACCTCAGGAGATATCCTCTTGTCAGTTGAAAAACTCTTGGCACAAAAAGTACACTTGACAAATCTCTATATTGACCCTGGAATTTTTATATAAGGTAATCATATCCTCTCTTAGGTGTCTTTTTTCTAGGGAAAATACATTTGATTTGGTTAGTCGTACTTTATAACTTAGCCCCTCCATTCCCCTTATTAGTTTTGTTGCCTTTCTATTTACTTTTTCAAGCTCTAAAATTTCCTTTTTTAAGAAGTGGTGCCCAAAATTGTACACTATATTCCAAATGAGGGCATACTAAGGATTTGTAGTGTCAGAATTATTTCTGCTTCCTTTGCGTCTATACCATTTTTAATACATGCTAATATTTGACTTGCCTTTGCAGATGGTGCTTGGCTTTGATCACTGTTAACTAGGTGGTTGTCCACAACAATCCCAAATCCCTTTCTATATTGGATATCCCTAGAATTGCTCCATTAAGATGATAAATTGCATGGCTTTTTTTCCTTCCGAGATGCATAACTTTGCATTTATTCATATTAAATTTCATCTGCCATTTAGTCACCCATTTCTCTTATTTCTGCAAATCCTTTTTCTGATTGAACTACCTTGCACAACTTGATGTCATCATCAAAAATTGAGACAATACTTTAATTTCATTCAACTCATTAATAAATATGTTAAAAAGGAGAGGACCTAATACTGAACCCTGAGGAATCCCACTTACCACAGTAGTCCAATGTGAGTATGTTCCATTTGCAACAACCCTTTGCTACCTGTCTTTTAGCTAGCTCTCAATCCATGTGCATCTATTTAATGCAATTCCTGTATCCTTTAGTTTACACAGTAGTCTTCCATGTGGCACTGTATCAAAAGCCTTTGCAAAATCCAAAAAGACTACATCCACTGAGATGCCCTGATCCAAGTTCATACTAACCTCCTCATAGAAACTAATTACATTTGTTTGCCATGACCTATCCCTCATAAATCCGTGTTGACTCCTACTTATAATCCAGTTTAAATAGACATAGGCCCCTATTCAGTTGAGCACTTGTTGGTTACCGGAAGACCATAATGTAGCCAACTTTTACCTACCTGCAAACTATCTGCGCGTTACAGGCTGAAAATCCCTGCGGTTGCCAAAATCGTAAAGCCTTTATCTCTCAAGCCTGTAAATGTCACAATAGCAAATCGCTATTCAATTGCTACAATTCCTCAAGCACGCAAATGCTCACACACCTGTTAATGGCAAATGTAGAAGAAAATCTTACGGGTACCAGATAAGACCCGCAAGGGCGTTAAACATTCGTTCGTAGCACTGTAAATGCAAAGAAAAAAATCAATACTGCACTTTAAAAGATGGGGAAAGCGATGAAAGACTTTATAATTAATTGCACAACAGTCTCAAGCTCGCAAATCGTAAAAAGAAATGTTTTTGTTTAATTTCGGTGTCATATCAATCTTGGGATTCAATGAGTTAATACATATCAGGCCACCAACATGGACTTTGCCATTCATTTTTAATATTTTGTACATTACCATATTGCGAGTCCGATCACATATCTAAACGCTAATTGATTGACAGTTAACCTCCATGTTTTACTGACGTAATAAGGATGGTCTCATTTACTATTGGCTGTTTCTAAATTGGTAGTTACAGCCTTGTTCAATTGAATCACTTTGTAACTCTAGCAAATTTCAAGCCCGCAGACTTACGACTGGTATAAAGGCAACTGCGGGGCTTGCAATTGAATAGGGGCCATATTCCTGTATACTATCCCTTATTAACCATTCTAAAAGCTTTGCAACTACAGCTGTGAGGCTTACTGGTCTATAATTCCCCGCATTTGTTCTTGCTCCCTTCTTAAACATAGGTATCACCTCTGCTTTTCCCAAGTCATCTGGCAGCGACTTTGTGGTGAGGGAAGCTGGAAAAATTATATATAATGGTTTAGCTATTACAGAATTCAGTTCTCTCTGTACCCTTGTATGTATTCCATGAGGACCTGGGACTTTATTAACTTTTAAGTTTTTCCAACATATTTTGGATTTCTTCCTGCGTTAACCAAATATTTGGTGATGGTAGTGTAGCCACATTATGTTGCCGTGTCGCAACCACTGGCACCTCCCTTGTGTATACCGAAGAGAAGAATTTATTTAGCCCATCTGCCTTTTCCTGGTCACTAATTATCAGACAGCCTGTTTCAAATTGTAATGTTCCTATAGCTTCCTATAGCTTCCTTCCAAGCCTTCTTCCCATTAATATATTTAAAACATAGTTTAGGGTTAGTCTTACTCTCCTTTGCAACTAACTTTTCAATTTCTATTTTAGCCAGTCTAATAGCCCTAATTCCCATGCTTTGTGTCCATGATGCAAATACACCCCTGCGGCTTCTTTTGTTAAAGACCAGTTTCTGTTTAATTATCACCAGGATGTTATCTGAGAAGTTTCTTTGCTTTGTTGTTTATGACAGATAACATCTCCTGTTGGGAGTAATCCTGAGTTTCATTTTGCTGCCTTGTTGGTTTCCTTGTACTCACATAAATCTGCCTCTGTTCCCTCTTTTTTTGTATTATTTAAATGCCTGTTTTTCCTTATCATGATTTTAATCATTGTTAAGCCACAAGGGATGTGATTTACTCCTTTTACTTTTATTTCCACATGCATATGGTAATAAGTATGTATAGTTAGTAATGATTTGAATGTTGTCCATTTATTTTATGTAAGTTTATCTGTCAGTTCTTCGTTCCAGTCTATACTTTCTAACTGCCCTTAGCCCATTCAAATTTGCCCTTTTAAAATTAACAGTTTTTGTTGGTCCCTTACAGTTTAGTTTTTTTAATTCAATCTCAAATGAGACTGTGTTGTGACCACTATTCCCCAAGGGTTCCCCTATTTCAATACTTGATATTATATCAATATTATCTGTAATGGCTAAATCCAAGATAGTCTCATTTCTAGTAGGTTCTTGTATATGGCTCAAATAATAATCCCTGAGTGCACTCAAGAATCTTATTCCCTTAGCTGAACTGCTGGTCTAAATCATCCAGTTAATTTCAGGGTAGTTAAAATCTCCAATTATTAGATCTTACCCATGCTTAGCTTCATTTCCAATCTGTAGCAATAATTGCAATTCCTCACCTTGAATTATATTTGGGGGTTTATAGCATATTCCTACCAATATTTTTTTAGGATTTGTACCTTCACTATTTAACTCAACCCACAAGAATTCAAGATTATCGCCAGTTCCAGTAAAAATATCTTCTCTGACTATAGACTTAAAATCAGCCCATGAGTAAGCCCCATTAAGTGGGGAAACGGACCGTCGGGAGCAGGGGGGAGATGGTACACTTAATTCTATGCTCTTTGTGAGCTACAGCAGAACAACTATACCCCTGTGTGGTACTTCAAAAAACGCAAGTATACATGTATTGCTTTATGTCCTAAAGGGGAGACTTAAGATACTCCTATCCTTTTTTCTCACACTTAAGCAGTAAAAGCCTAACTTTATGCAGTGGTTTGATAATGCTAAAAGTGATACATATGTCTATTTAAGGATTGATGGTAATATCTGCCTCCCCTCTATACTTCAAATTAAATTATAGTATACTGCGTTCATACTTATATTTATACTAGGTACCACTCTCTACCCCCTGCCTTTTTGTTGTTGTTTTTAAACCTTTCTTAGTTCAGTGCACTTTTTTACAAATAAACAGCGCCTATCCTCAAACTTTTCATCTATAATATATGTTGCTGCATCCCTATGATTAGCAAATACCTATTGCATATGAGGCTTGCATACCAGCATCACTTTATTATTATTATACCATTATGATGCTTATTTTTAAGCTCTAGAAATTAAATATTATACCACTTCATCTGTCATAATAAAGGTGGTCACTAATTTCTAATCCCACAGTATTATGGGACAGTGACACCCCATTTTTCTTGACTTACAGCCATTATTTCAGGATAGACGCTTTTTAATTTTGTAGTTACTTATCTTGCTTTATCCTGGAGAACACTAAATTATCCTACTTTTTTCCTATTAAATTATTTCCCCCTTTTTTTGAATTTAGTGTTAAGCACTAGGAAATTGCTTAGGTCATACATTCATATCTAGACTTAAAATCAGACTTAACATACAGACAAATCCCTCCTCCTCTTTTACCATTGCCCCTATCTTTCCTAATTCGGTAATAACCATGCAAATTAACCATCCAGTCATGAGATTCATCCCACCATGTTTCGGTAATGCCTATCAGCCCACCACTAATAATTCTAACTCACCCATTTTCCCTGATAAGCTTCTGTCATTACCAAGCATACACCTTATGTTGCTATGACTTTGAAGTTTCGAAGTGCTTGCCACTGTATTTGAGTTACTTAGCAATACCTCCCTATTGTCTAAAGTAACCCTGCCTCCTTCTCCTCCCCCATGGGAAATTAATTCATCCCTTTCACCCTCTACACTTTCTACCCCATTATTTTCATCTTGTCCCTCCCTACCTACTAGTTTAAAAACTGCCCCAGCCGTTCTAACATCCTTTCCCCTAGCACACAAGCTGCCTCATCACTAAGGTGCAATCCACCACTGCTATAGAGATTGTACTGAAGTGAGAGATCAGCCCAGTGCTCTAAAAACCCAAACACCTCCTTAATCCACCACTTTTTTAGCTAGGCATTAACCTCCCTAAGATCCTTCTGTCGCCCTGGGCTAGTACGTGGCACTGATAGTATCTCAGAAAATACTACCTTGGAGGTCATTGCCTTAACCTTATTTCCCAGTTCCCTAAAATCCTTTTTTAGGACACTCCATCTTCCACTTACATTGTCATTAGTATTAATATGTACAAAGACCGCCGGTTCATTTCCAGCCCTTCCCAACAATTTATCAACCGATCCACAACATGCCGAGCCCAAGCACTCGGGAGACAGCAAACTGTTTGATCGCTGGGATAATAATAATAATAGACTCCACTACCTCAAAAACCTTACTGTTGCTCTGCCTATTCTGCCCTCCCACTCCTCCAGTAGAACTGTTCTCCCAGCTGTTAGAAGGAACAGCTCTATCTGGCACTGCCATTCCTGAAAGGACATCCCCAACAGTCTCACTCAATATGGCAAATCTGTTGGTGTGTGACAACTCAGAATTGGCTTGCCTCCTCCTCCTGATCCCCCTGCTTCCCCTTGTAACTGAAACCCAGCTACCTCCATGGACATCCTCACGAGTCCCAGTTCCACTCTCCATGCTCGGCCCAGCTAAACTGTGCTCAGTGAGCACCAACTCCCTTTCCAGTGGAGCAATATCATGAATTATTGCAATTCTCCTCAACAGTTCTCCAATTTGAGCTTCCAGAGAGGCAACATGCTCACATCTGTCACAGAGGTATGGACTCTGTATCAGCTGCTCCAGCCGTGCATACATGTGGCATGATGTACACTCAGTGAGGTTGTCACTGGACTGACTCATTATTACCAGTTACAAAAATACAGTGAGAATTTTTTTTTTAATAATATACTTGTAAAAATGTTTTTCTAAAAAAAAAGTTTTTTCTATCCTTTTTAACCCCTTTTCTTTGAACTCCCTCCTTTTATTTAAACTCCCACTTGCTCGAACTGCACTTGACACTAAAACTGTTTGCAAGCTCACAAGTTTGCTCTTTCTCCGGTTTAAATTAGCTTCTGACTACTCACCTGGACAGAATCAGTGTACACAGCAAATAAACAAACTTTACTTGCTAGAAGTAAATCACAGTTGCAAACAGAGAGTCAGATATGACTGAACGACTAAAAAAAAACAACCGCTACAGAGGAGAAACATTATGAAGAATACATGAAGTCTATATCTGACACTAAGGAAGGCCAGAACTGCAGCTGATAGAGGCAGACAAGTCTCCCCTGCATGGGAGAAACAACAACCCCAGACAGGTTAGGTTAGGTTTAGGTTTTAGGGTTAGGATAGTGGAGATGATAAGCTTTACATAGTAAAGTTGTGGGGCGATGTGCGCCACTATTTTACTACTAGCGACTTGCCCTTCAAAAATGACAGGGCAATAAAATTGTAAGGCAGGTAATGCTATTTGCCCCAGACTGTAAGTGTTTTGGTCATCTGAGATCCTTCGGTGCTCATTGCGAGCCTCGTGCTAAGCGCCTTTGGTGCTCATTGTGTGGCTCGCAATGCGAGCCCCTTGGTTGGTGTATTTTTTGTTATCAGAGCGGCTTTTGCTGTCATTGTAAGGTCCGCGCTGATCTCCTTTTTGCGCTTATTGCGAGCCTGTCCTTTGGTGTAGTTTGTGTCCTATGAGAACCGTTGCCGATCCTTGTGAGGCGCGTGGTGAAGGCCTTTGGCGTTTATTGCGATAGTGTTTTTTTTTTTTTGTGTATATGTAGGTTTTCATGATAATTAATTAATTAATTAAATCATAAATTTATATACTTTACCTATTTGTAATGAATATATGCAGCAACCAATATGCTAAAGAGCTGGCAATCTGTTTTGATGTTCCTGCAGCATCCAATGTAGATTTGCACTGTTGTTGAGCTGAGGTGTAAGTGTCAGCAATGTGTGCAGTGTGTAGTGTAAATAGGCTGCGTGCGCGAGGGGAAACCGTTACTGTAGCTGGGTACTTCCGCATTCTGTAAGTTAGTGTAAAATGTGTATGTGGTACGCGGGTGTGGATGGTTTAGCGCCTTGTTAATAGTGTATCTTGTACCTCGTACGGCTTTTTGTAAAAGTCGTATGTGCTTGGTGGTGTTTTGCGTCTTTAGGGGTCGTGTAGCCTCGTTTTCGTTTTTCGGTGGCCATTTTTCCTCTCGCTTAGGGGATTTTTGAGTGTTTAAACTCTGTAAATTGGACTTAAATTAAGGTGTAACCTCACATGCACATGTCCTGGCTGTACCCCCTTGCTGTGGGTAAGCTTTTTATTTTCTTTTTGTGTGTATTTAGTCTTTTTTTAATGTTTTCCGCTGTGCATGGTTCGGCCGTTAAGGTTCGTAATCGGAAAGTAGTAGTCCTTGTTTTGAAACAGTAAATTACATTTAAAAAATGTTTAATTTGCAGAAAAACAATACAAACACTGAATGATTGTCTCTTTGTAAAAAGATTAGAAGCCAGATGGGGGAACTGTGGATGCTAATAATATCTGTGTTCACTTCTGTTAAGAAAGGTCCTCTACAAATAGCACCTTTACAAGAACTGAATGGGAAGGTAGGACTCCATAGGATACCCCCTAAATTACAAACAGACAGACAGTCTAAAATGGGATGCCACAATGTAATATTTCCTCTAAAATGCTTTTATGTCTTTATATGTTTTGCATGACTGCTAATGTTGATTGTCGCAACCCAGGGGAGGAGGGTTTGCACCAATCACCAGTGGGTCACTTTCCTTGGTAAACATAAGTTTGACACCTCTTTGAACTACACCATGGAGGTCAGGTCTATCTCCAAGGATCTTGTGCCAGCCTGTCTTCTTTCCCAGCAAGGTCCCAAAGGATCTACGACCCCAGCTATCATCTACCTCCTGTCAGGGATCTGGGCACAGCAGGGGTTAATAAGATTATGTGAGCCCTGGAGCCAGGATCTATCGGTGAGGGGTTGAGGTCCAACCTGAGTAAGGGAATATTTTTGTTAGTTTAATGCAATAGATGCTATAAAATATACCCTACACACAAAATAATTGAAGATGTCCATAGAGCCCTCTATGCTCAAACAACCTGGGGGCTAAAGATATCCAGGCCATACCACCAGTGCTTGGGGAAAAAACACCACATAGGAGAGTTCCACCCTGGCCCCAAAAAGCGGGTTGTGTCATTTATATATGTTGCAAAATACGTTAAAACTTTACAAACTACAGTTGTCCTTTAAATCTCACATGAAATGAGTCACTACTTAGAGTCATTTAGACAATTAAAGGGACACTATCACTTGAATAACAACTGTCACAAGATCTGTCTTCGTAAACAGAAATACAATCTTGCTATACATTGCACTGGCTATTTTTCTCTACAATTAACCATTACAGAGATATTCAACATTATTTGTGAAGTATTATAATGCTAATGTCCTACTCACTATGCTAATTTGGATGCTGGAGGGATCTAAATGCATAATAACACAGTAGTTTATGCTTGATTGTGTTTAGTGTTTGCATTTATCAGCTCAACAATTAGCTATTTAGTATTCATGAGCCACATTTTTGTACGATAATGCAACACAAGCAATAATGAATGCCTCTGCATTTTTTACTTTACAAAAAATACTATTACACTGTGTATCCAGTTAGTCTGGATCTTTAATAAGAAAAAGTGAAAAAACTACTTAGCTTCTGGGTTAAATGATGCAACAGATTCCAAAGAATAAAATCACTTGTTTTAGTAATTACATATGAAATGTAATCATCTCTTGTGTTTAAGGCATAATCAGAACATTTTCAGGCTTTTCCAAAATTACAAGTACAGACAGGATTCATAGTAAAAAGAAAAACAAGTGCTGTTTTTCCATGTAAGCAAAATGTTGGAAAAACAAACCTACCAATACCATCCTAGCAATGATTACGGGAGGAACAATGCACTGCAAAGGGAAGAGGTTAATAATTAAGTGCAGTTAGAGGAATGAGCAGCTATTGTTTTTGAGTGCTTGGTGATTTCTTAAATTACACAATTAATTCATTAATTTATTTTCTAAATGTATAGTTGGTATCTTAGTACACACAAAGTGTCATATGTTCTAATGCTAACTTGACTTGTTAATGGACAAACTGATTTTGGGAAGTTTAAAGGACCCCAAGGACACAAACGTTCTATATGGTCTTACGAGTAATTAAATTTGATAACTGGGTGAAATGTTTTAAGAAAATAAAAAAACAACAACTTTGCAATTTAATTTTTATACCAAATTACTCTTTATCACAGGTGTGTACTTTAAAATGTAATACACAGGATCAGCTGACAATATAAAGACAGTATGTTCTTGTCAGCAAATTTAAATTTATTTTACTGCTGATGAAACCTTTGGCACTTATAGATGCTTCATTCCCACTATGCAGAAATAAATTAGTAACGCCAGGTGGAATCCCAGTTGCAGAGTTAGGTACAAAGGGGCAAAACCATAATTGTAGTCAATCAACAATCAGAGAGTAACGGTATATAGTACAGGGGTCAGTAATCCAGAAGACAGAGTAAACAATGAGACAGGCTGTGTAAAGCACAAAATAATCAAATATCACACGCGCAGGTATAGTATAAGTATGAATAAAACTTAGCTTTTCATAAATGTGGCTAAAATGATTAATGCCAAATCTAAACTGTGTAATATAATAATTTCCCAGAATAAAATATATTATCTCTTATACCATCCTGTAAATTTAAGATAATCTGCTGGGAAATGCCTAAAATAAGGACATTTTCATATAGTGCCTATTATAGGCATTATCCTTTATGGTTTAGGGACTAAACTCCTACCCCACTAAAACAATTAAAATATATATAAAAGAAGAATATAAAAGAAAACTATCATAGAGGTTGATAGTTAGAGATGTTGAGATCCCCTCCATTGAGACCCCCTTGGCATCTAAATGTTAGGCCCCACACCGTTTAAACCTGATACATACCTCTGAGGCCCCTAACTATTAAACCTTGCAATAGAGGTTGATCAAGGACCTCTGCGGCATCTAAAGATTAATCCTGTGTTGTGGAGGTCGGTAAAGGATTCCTGCAGCACCTATTCTATTAACCACTGCAGCAGAGGTCCTTAAAATACCCCAACATCAACTAATCTATTATTTCCCTAACTTGGGGGTCTGTAAAGAACCCCCACAGTATCCCCATTTACCAATAATAAACCATGGGGGTCTGTACAGATGCCATGGAGTCCCTATTGACTTCTAACTGCCATGGTGGTCCTTAAAGTACCCCCATGGAAACCTAAAATTAACCCATGTAAGCAAAACAGTACATTAAACTAAACTAAATACAACCCCTACCAATAATTTACTAAAAATAGAAAATAACTAAATTATAGAAAATAAAAAACCTACACTTACCAAAAATAACAAGAAAATACAGAAAAATTATAATCATAAAATATTACATATAAAATTTAAATGATCACAAATAAAATAAAAAAGTTACATTCAAATAAAAAAAAAGATTAAAACCTGTCAAATACATATAAATTAATAATACCTTCCTACCACAAATGATTATCCAGCAATGATCAGTGACACCATAGTCCTCACTTTTCTGCCGTGGACCATATGAGCTATCCATGTTGATAAAAGAGATTTTGGTCCTCTTCTTTCTTGATTAAAGACCATGCTCCTCTCTTCTGGGCCAGAAAAGTGCCCTCCAATAAAAAAAAGTCCCACCGCCACCTAGGAAGGGCTCACAGCAAATGGCCATTGCCACACTTTCTGCTGCATAAATAGAGATTTTAAACATTTTGATAGTCTTAGATAGATGTCATGTCATATTTTAGCCAATCAGAATGGCTTTTTGTTTATCACCTTGCTCAGTATAAATTTTTAAATATTTTGATAAATCAGATTACTTCGCTTTTAGATCATCAATCTGAGCAATATATAGACCCCCATAGTGGTTAGGGTGTTATTTTAGGCACCATGTGAGTGCCCCCCATGGAAGTTAGGGGTTAATGGGGATACCAACAGGGTCTGTTCATACCCTCATGGTATCCAAATGGTTAATTTAAGGCCCCCTATGTATGGGGTTAATTAATTAGGTGTCGTGGGGGTCATTTAAGGACCTCCGCAGCATGGTGTTAATCTTTAGATGCTGTGGGAATTCTTCTAGTACCCCTGTGATTGGGGTTAAAGTTTAGGTGCTACAGGGTCCTTTAAGGATCCCCATGACACAGGGTTAATTGCTTAGATGCCATGGGAGTGTTCATAGACCCCATGGCTATGTGGATGGGGTGATTTGCGAAGGGATGTGGTCTAGGTGGGGAAGGGGGCGATCAGGAGTGAACAGGAAGGGGATACCCAGGGATTTGCTTCACCGCGTGCATGAATGGAGGAAATTCCCAGGGATTCTCATTAATGTCAGTGTGTTTGTACACAGTAATATTTCTGTGTGGAGCAAATGTGTAACATTACTGAAAAAAGTTCCTGCAGTCAAAATTATGTTTGAAAGTAGTTTAGTTGTCTCAAATAGAATAGGGCTCATAGTTACTAATGTTAGTTTCAAACTTCACAAATGTGAATTGTTTTGCAAATTACAGTGATTCTATTTCAAATTTGGATTTAATTCTACTTTTAAGATTTGCATTATTTTAGCCAAATTAGTTGATTTACTTTGGAGGTGTTTTCAATAGAATATTAATACGGTCTATTTGAATATGTTACATCACTAATATTTAATGTGTACACTATTCAAAAGACATCATGAGTTCATTGTACTGCACATATCCTAACCTTGGCTTGTTTACTTGCCTTCTAACCCCTAGCATTCCTTTTTCCTTTCTGACCTACTGTCATGACCTAATTGATTGCCTTCTGCCCTCTGTCATGCCTTTTGTCCCATGGCCTGTTGTCTGTCCCGTGGTCTGGCACCTGTCCCATGGTCTGTTGTCTGTCCCGTGGCCTGGTACCTGTCCCATGGCCTGTTGTCTGTCCCGTGGTCTGGCACCTGTCCCATGGCCTGTTGTCTGTCCCGTGGCATGGCACCTGTCCCATGGCCTGTTGTCTGTCCCGTGGCCTGGCACCTGTCCCTTGGCCTGGTTACACACACTACATTCTCAGATAATCACTGAAGCAACACTAGCACACATCATCCTGATTAGTGGCTTTGTGATTAGGGTTGTATATTTAAACTGGTGGTGATTAATTGCAAATCACCTTCATTGTTACCCAGTAAATATAATCATGGAACAACTTCAGATGAAGTGCTGTCCCTTCCCCTCTGGTATATGAAATTATCTGTTGCATGGTGTGTACAGTGCTGTATATACTTTGTTTATACGGCAGTGCTGTGTTAAGCCTGTGCTTGTATTAATGTGGGCAGATCTGTGTGTTTATTGTTTATTCAATTAATTTCTTATTTTATTGAAATTATTGCCTAAATATAGAATTTGGACTATTCATATCACCTATAATAGTTAATAGTTCTGATGTGCGTAGATCTTACTAACATCCTTATTGGTGGCAGTGCAGGAGAATTGTGCAACTGCACAGATGTAACGTTTGAAGCCCTGCGCGGTGCAGCCACTCAAATGTGCATGCGCTGAGTGGCGTCCAGGGGGAGAGAAAGAGAGAAATGGAGGGGAAGAGAGAGAGATAGGGACAGAGGGAGGGGGAAAGAGGGGGAGAGAGAAGGAGGGGGAGAGAGGAGGAGGGGGAGAGACGAAGAGGGGAAGAGAGGAAGAGGGAGAGAGAGAAGGAGGGAGAGAGAGGGAGGGGAAGAGAGGAGGAGAGAGGAGGAGGGGAGAGAGGGAGGGGAGAGAGGGAGGTGGGAGAGAGAGAGGGAGGGAGAGAGAGAAGGAAGGAGAGAGAGAAGGAGGGAGAAAGAGAAGGAGGGAGAAAGAGAAGAAGGGAGAAAGAGAATGAGGGAGAAAGAGAATGAGGGAGAGAGGCAGAAAGAGGGAGAGGGAGGGAGAGTGAGGCAAAGAGGGAGGGAGAGTGAGGCAAAGAGGGAGGGAGAGAGAAAGAGAAAGAGAGAGAGAGAGAGAGAAGGAGACAGAGAGGGAAGGAGGAGGAGGAGAGAGAGGGGAGGGAGGGAGAGAGGGATGCAAAGAGAGGAGGCAGAGAGAGGAAGGGAGAGAGGGAGGGAGAGATATTGTAGGAGGGAGGGAAGAGGAGAGAGAGGAGAGGGAGGGAGGAAGAGAAAGGGGAGACAGATAGAGAGGAAGGCAGAGAGAGGGAGAGAGGGAATAAAAAGGGGGGATGATGGGGTAGAGGGAGAGAAGAGATAAAGGGGAGGGAATAGGAGTGAGAGAGAGAAAATCACTATAGAATGTTCCTTGTTCCTTTTCCCATGTTGTCATAATTTTAAATCAAGAAATTATAAATATTATGTGTAGTAATAATATATTCATTTGTTCTGCCCCCTCAGTCTCTCCTCTCAATTCTCTCCCCCTCCCCATCCCTCCATTTTCTTGCTCTCCTCTTACTCTCTAACTCCCTCCTCTCCCCATTTTAATTATCCCCCTTTCTTTCTATTCTTTTGACCTCCATTGTCTCCCACTATCCTCTTTCTTTATTCTCTTTCCTTTACACATGTATCTATCTCTCTCTCTCTTCCTTTCCTTTTTTTCAGCCCATTTCCTCACTCTCATTCTCTTACCCTCCTTGTTCTCATCCCTTCTCATTCTCCTCCCCTCTCACCTTTTCTTCTTTCCCCTCTCACAATCATCTCTCCTCTCCCCATTATTTCTCCCCCCCTACCAAATCTTTATCTCATTCCTCATTTTTCTTCCCTCTCTCTCTGTCTCCCCCTTCTCTCAATTCCTTCCCTCTTTCCAATCTTATCCCATTCTCAAGTTACTTTCCACCTTTTCCCCCTCTATATCACAATATATGTCTCTACCTCTCTATACCCCTTTCTCTCTCCCTTCCACTTTCTCCCTTCTACCCCTTTCATTCCTCTCCATCCCTCTATCCTCCTTCTCCTCTTATCTTCCTCTCCTTTCTATCTCCTTCCCTCTTCTCTTTCTCTCATTCTCTCTCTTCCTCCAATTTTTCAGTGACCTTTGTCATTCTATTCTCTTCCCCCTGTTCTCCCTATACTCTCTTCCCAGCCCCATTGCTTTTCTCTCTCTTCTCTGCCTCCACCAACCCCCCCCCCCCCCCCCCCCACACACACACACACACACACACCTCGCGTGCTGAGTGGAGGCCCAATTTTTGTTGCCACTGATGCAAATATCACCCAACAGTTCTATAAAGATAAGTATGCACCTAATTGTGGTTAATGTGACGTAAACAATATGAGTACATATACCTGTATAAGTGAATATAATTGCTATTGATGGTCGTTAAACATGTTTAGTCTCCTTATCAAAGGCCATTAGTTTACTCTTAGAGGACAATAAGCATGTCATGTTCAAGAATTACAATAGTAACCAATGTATTTAAAGGGACACTATGGTCAATAAATTTCAATGTGGTATTTTAAATAACCAAACTTCATAATGGCCACAATATTTTAGAAAATAAAAAGATAAACACAGCTGACTCTGCCTTTTACTTTTTAAGAGGTTGTGTCCGTGTAAATGAATGAGAATCCCATTACTGCTGCTGAAAGCTCTGGTACTTCCTGATGCCAGGGCACAATTATCTAAGTAGGACTTCCAGTGCAATCACTTCAGGAAACCAAAATGGCAGATTCCACAGTAGCAAAATGACATATAAAAGGCAATATATTACAGGCTATATTATTTTATTTCATACAACAGGGGTGAAACTTTCCTGTTTTAACCCTGCTAGCAGTGGCATGGCAGGTGGTGCAACTGGTCACACCAAGACTTGGTTCAATTTGTTTTTAGGGTTAGGGTTAGGGTTAGGTTTAGAGTTATGGTTAGACATTAGGTTTAGGGTTAGAGTTAGGGTTTAGGGTTAGAAGTTAGGGTTTAGGGCTATGGTAGTGGCAGATAATAAGCTTTACATAGTAAAGTACTGGTCCACTTACCCTAAACCCTAACTCTAGCCCTCACTCTTAGGACAAATTGACTGCACGCCACTGTGCTGGATGGGACACCATAGGAAAGATCCCAGGGGAGGGCAAGTTTGGTCCCAGAGGGCCTCTAACAGGCCTGCATTTAAGGATTTCCTTTCTATACACAGTCAAGTCAATCAGGATGACTGAAGAAGCGATAGTCTTGCCTGTGTGTGGCCCTCCAGGACTGTACTTGCTCACCCCTGTTCGAAAACCATTTTCCCTGTTTTCAAGTGTAGTTTTTCAAAACATTATATTTTCAAAATGTGACCACAATGGCCCTATAATTTTTATTTTTCATTATGCATACTTATACCAATTGGGCATACTTGTCTTTCTTACCAGTCCCCGCTGTCGACCAAATTAATGATCAACCCAATTAATGATTAACCCGATTAATGATCAATTTTGATAAGTAGACCTGAAGAGAGTAATTTTCAAGCTCAGTTAGTTAACACGTCAACTCAAAACAACCAATTATAATAATACTTATGTTGTGTACTTTTAATTCCTAAAATAAATGGGCCTTTGGTTCCTTTCCCTTTTTAAATTCGCCAGCAGTGGCAGCAGCAGTGGTGGCCACCAACCTCTAGATGGCGCTGCTGATTTTCAGTGCAGATACCATAGAGTTAGGGTTAGGTAGACTGTTAGGGATAGTGTGAGGGTTAGGGTAAGGGTTAGGGTTAGTTTAAGGGTTAGGGTAATCTTCTAAGGTTACAACTTGTCTCAAATATTGTCAGTGCAGCAAAATATTGACAGCACCATCTAGCGGCCACTTGCTGCAACTGCTACTGTCACTGGTAGATCTGGCCTTTGTTGTGCCACTGTAAAAGTAATGGATTGGTCTTAATTTAGAAAACTACATTTATTAAGCATTTTCTATTATAACATACTTTGAATTTAGGCCTGCGTTTAAATATCATTATTGAAGTTCCTTTTCTTGACTTGATGATTTATTTCATCATGTGCTTCTAAATACCCACAATGCACCTATTTTTTTAATGAGAAGATAGCAAAGAAAAAAGAATAAAATAAATATGGTTGCAAAAATGTAAAAAATATATATATTTTAATCTAATAACTTTACAAATAGTATAGCAACAAATACCAACTTTATTTACATTTAATAACCATTCCTCTGACAATTAGGAGTTTTACAGTTACATTTGTTTCAACACAACAATGATGTAAAATACACTACAAAACTAATCAAAAGGTGAACGGAGCATGCCGGATAATTTCCTGCTTAAAAAAGTAATATTCAGATTGGTGACTTTAAAATGAAATAAGTAAATCACTACTGCAAAATTAAGACAACATACAAAGCAATAAGGAGTAAAACAAATATGCAGCATAGACAAAACAATTGGAAAAAAATATGGTAACACTTACAGAAAGACTTAATTTGGGTAACTTGGTGGTCCCAGGTGATCCTAATCAGCTGAATAATTAAGGAATTTTATTTGAAAAAAAGCCAGGTCCATGAAATAGAAATATGTTTTCTGTAGCAGCGAAAGTTATTATAAATTGGTTGGTAATCTCTGTGTTACTCCCAGGAGAGAATGCTGTATCAGTCTGACTGACTTATATATAACAAGCCTTTGAATTACAAATGGATAGGTGTGGAACCAAAACATGATTACAGGATAAACAACAGCCAATCAGTTCCTAGGGATGTTAACAGACATAAAAAAAGGCTGACATCATGTTGACAGATGTTGTAATCTACCTGTGTCACCTATAGGTACTATAAATGTGCACTGTATACTGTTAACCCCTAACATACCACCTAGTGGTTGCAAGTAATATTCTAAGTAATATACAGTAAATACACTGTCACAGGAGGTGAAGCATACTGGCATAGGCGTAATTAGATTGTATGATGCCCTGGGCCATTCAGATTTGTGCACGCCACGCCTCACTTGCACTTCCTTCTTTCCTGTTTCTACATCTCAAATCATAAGTTTATGTGTGTTAATGCATTTAAATATATGGTATGTCAGAAAGTGTCAAGTACATTTACAAAAATATCACTGTTGAAATGTCCCACATATTGACCCATACAAATAAAACTAATTGTGATTAGTTATACAGTTAAATAAATACTACAGTGGTTTCAAATATGGTATCATTTAAAATTCTAGGTTATACCAATTAGTTTATCAGTTGACTGTTGGGATCTTTCCTGGTTTGAGAACGCCACTAATGGCAGCAGCAGATGCAGCAAGGAGCTGCTAGATGCCACTGTTAAAATTGCTGAGATTGTATACAATCTCCAAGTTTAAACCCTTACCCTAACCCCCTAACCCTTACCCTAACCCTGACCCTAACCCTAAAGCTGTCATCGGCAGCTAAGTTTGGCAGTGACATCTAGAGGATGCTCACTGCCACTGGAGCTGCCTCTGGTAGCAGTGTGCCGGCATTCTCATAACAGGAAAGGACCGAATGGTGTTTAAAAATGGTTGTCAGTTAAAATGGAAATGGAAATTCCAAATATGAGAAAAATGGAAAATATGGAAAATATTGGAAATGGAGATTCCAAAATATGATATAAATAAAAAAATATAGTTAATAAGTACTTTATCAGTTGGATGTTATTAAAAAAATCTATTTTCCAACAGAAAACTAACCTGAATGTTTGCCAGTCTAGCTTTCAGATCCATCCACTATATATAGTTATTTCTGTCCATATATAAACATATCTCAATGTACTGCACTGCATCATCAGGCAGCCTGCTCAAAATTTACAGCCCTAGGCCTAGGCCACGTGGGTTTAGGAAGAAGGACACACTTGCATACTGATAGAATCCCACTTAAAGGGCAAGTTATACCAAAAGTCCTGTGTACTGAGCTTAAATATTCTCTTTTTTTGTTGATGGCAATGGACTCAATGCCTCATGGAATAATCAGTAATGAATGTCATGATCACTCATTAACAAAAGACACGTATCTTGGTTTGTGGATGGATCTGAAAGTCAGACTGGCAAATTTTAATGTTATTTTTCTGTTGGAAAATAGATTTTTAATAAAATCCAACTGATAAAGTACTTATTACCTATGTTTTTAATTTATATCATATTTAGAATATCCATTTCCAATATTTTCCATATTTTTAATTTATATGGTATATTGAAATTCCATCTCAAATATTCTCCATATTTTTAATTAGATTTTCCATTTCCATTTCCAAACATATATATATATATATATATATATATATATATATATATATATATATATATATATATATATATATATATATATATGCCACTGGAGCTGCCTCTGGTAGCAGTGTGCCGGCATTCTCATAACAGAACAGTCGTGCCTGATTCTCCCTGAACCTATGGAGTACAGCACATCAGGCACATTTTGTGTCTGCTTGTGCTTATCCATAAGTTTATCTTGGCAAATATCCTGGAGTGGGTTGCCAGTTCCTTCTCCAGTGGACTATGTCTTGTCTGACCTCACTGCTATGACCTGCCCATCTTGGATGATCCTACATGCTTCACTGAGGTACACAAGCCCCTTCACCATGATAAGGGGGCAGTAAGTTTACCTCTTTCCAAAACCAAGTAAGATGATTGCATTAGTCCTTCGAATGCATTACCTTTGTATGCATTTTATGCTGCTGTGCTGTGGATTTCAGTTTCCAGTGATCTACTTCCATTGTATACACAGGAAGTTTGCATTTGAACAAGGGAAGATTGGAATCCCCAATTGCCAATGTACTGGGTATGTCTAATATGATTCTCATTATTTACAAGGACACATATTATATTTTTTCATGCAAAAAACAAAACACCTTTTGTAATATTTAAAACACTCTTCTAAATGTTTGAAAAAAATCAGTGAATCTTCCCTGTTTTGTCCCCGCCAATGCAGTGGTGTGCAGTGCCCAGTAGGTAGCGGGCATGCGACTGTGGCGCACCAAGACCTTGTTCAATTTGTTTTTACAGTGAGGGTTAGAGTTTATGGTTATGGTAGTGGCAGATGATAAGCTTTAGATAGTAAAATAGTGGCGTGTACAGAGTAAAACGTATCCTCTACTACTACCTAACCCTAACCCCTAAACCTTGGACCCAAACACTAAACCTAAACGGTCTTAGTCTATTTCAAAGCCGCATCCCGTCAGAACATTGGGGTGTGCGGCTGCGCCACAGCACCTCCTGGTGGTGTAAAAAAATTACTGCAGGCAAAAAACTATTCCATCCTCAAATCTGGCTCATTAGGCCTGCTGACAGAAGAGGCCTTGAGCTATGAGAGGCGCGCCCGAGGCCCTGGTGGGGCCAAGTGCCAGCGACTCAGCACCGTTCGAGTTGCGCCATGTTGGAGGATAGAATAGTTCTTTGCCTGCAGTAAAAGAAATTGCACCACCAGGTGGTGCTGTGGCGCAGCCACACACCACAGTGTTCTGATGGGATGTGACTTCCAAATAGACTAGATCCCCCTAAACTCTAACCCTAAACACTACAGTTACCCTAAGACCACTGTGCCACCGTTGCACCACCTACAAGTTGTGTTCCATATCTCTTTAAAATGTTTCATGATATATTCTAAAACATGATGTAAATTTTCTAGTACGGTTCCCCAAAAAAGATAATTTTGACCATAGTGTATATTTAAAATAAAAAAATTAAAAATGGAAAATGAAATACTAAACCCAGGTCTACAGATCTACATAATCCTGTCCAGGTTTTCAAACTCTATTTATATTATTGATATTGAGAGAAAAAGGGTCATTTCAGTATAAATCAAGCTGGTAAAATAAGTAAATGTATTTATAAACACTCATATATTTTAATCAAATGGTATGAACACTCCATAGTGACAAGACAAAAGCATAGTATATTACTCGCCATGTTTTGTCTTGTGAGGGGCTATTTTGTATCAGGTGACAGGAAGAGATTTGTTAGGCCTGGTTTAGAGCCGCTCCTCACAGACGGCATTTGATTAGTAGACATTGACCAGAGGGTACTGCTGCTGAGCTTTGGTCTGAGCTGCCCAGTCACCGTGACTTTTTATTTTAAAGTATTTTAAGAACTACATTTATTTTAAATATATAATGGCTGTAGGAGCATATTTTATGAGTGGGTGGAGGCCATTTCTCTTACATTTCAATTTAACAGATGATCAAACCCCATGGCAGGTATGTTTCCTTTTCTAATGTTGGGAAATTATTATTGCTGAATATATTCGTGTTTATTTATAAAGTGTCAACATAAATCCAAGAGATAAACACGACAAACGTATATATACTGGTACAGAAGGTGTCAATGGCCCTTTTTGTCTAAGTGGATTAAGGGTATATGAAGTAAAAGAGAAATGGAATTGCTTGTTGGTGCTCTAGTGTGGCAATACTGGATATTTATATTGTTACTGTTGAGGCAACAAACAGGTTAACAATACCTAGATTGATTTTATATATAACTAGCGAATTGCCCGTCAAAAAATGACGGCAATGAAATTGTAAGTGAGCTAATGCTGTTTAGTGTGTAATAATGAAATATATAATACATTAATAAATGAATATACTTTACCTATTTTAAAGCATT
Organism: Discoglossus pictus; assembly: GCA_027410445.1. Lineage (NCBI taxonomy): Eukaryota > Metazoa > Chordata > Amphibia > Anura > Alytidae > Discoglossus > Discoglossus pictus. The sequence goes on from CM050170.1 coordinate 130,593,150, forward strand.
GTGTGGAAGAGCTGTGAATGTGTTTTGATGTTGCTGCAGCATTAGTGGTGTGGATCTGCTGTGTCTGCGTGCTGAATGTGTGCAGTGTAACACTGTGCGTGCGCGAGGCCAAACCGTTGTCGTGTACTTCCGCATTGGCGTAAAATGGCGAGTAATGTGTGTTATACGTTTGTATCGGAATATCCGTAGGTGTTTTGTGGTGTTTTGCGAGTTTCTTGTGGTGTTTTGCGAGTTTAGAGTGCTGTAGCCTCGTTTTCGTTTTGTTCGGCGGCCATTTTTTCTCTCGCTTCGATTTTTTTTTTTTAGTCTCTAAACTGATTTATTTGAAGTAAAATCGAGGTGTAAGTTGTATTTTTGAGGTGCTGGGTGCTCCCTCTTGGTGTAGGTAAGTTTTTTATGTATGTGGTGTGTGTATGTATTGTGTTTTACATTTTGTAATGTTCGCGAGTTGCGTCCGAGTGTTGCGAGTCCGTAATGTGTGTGAACGTGTGTCGTATGTTGTTTGCGAGTGTCGTAATGTGTGTGTCGTACTGTTTGGGTTGCGACGTGAAGTTTGCGAGGGTCGCAGTTGCTGGCAAGGAGCGCCTTCGGCGCTCCATGCCAGCAACTGCGGCCCTCGCTTTGCGAGGTCCTCAGGTGCTGGCATGGAGCGCCTACGGCGCTCCATGCCAGCAACATGTATGTTGTATACAAATTTAACAAAATAAGTTTACAAGGAACAGTATTTATGGTTCATGGGCACAAAATCCGGACCTTTCCTTTTAGTAGCTGCCACCAATAGCATGCAGCGGAGCACCATCTAGTTGTTAATCGTTTTAGGGTTGGGTTTGGGGTTGGGTTTCATGGTTAAGTTAGGGGCAGATGCTAAGCTTTACATAGTATGTTGAGTGTGCTCTCTTATAATCTGCCACTACCCTAACCATGAGCCCTGATCCCTAAACCATAACTGTAGTCCTCAATCTCAGAATAATTTGAAGAAAGTCTTCTGGCAGGGCAAAACAGGAAAGATCCCAAAATCATATTGATCTGCTTCCAAATAATATATCATAACCACCACTAAACACAAGATACATGCATTTATCAAAATAAGGAATTTAAGCAAGAGAAAAAAATTTAAAGGCTAAATCATGATCCCCAAGGCAAAAATAAAAATATAATTTAGAAGTTTATTTTCCTTGTGTGCCAAAGCATGTGATATTGTCTTAATATGACTTTACCAAAATGATGTCAATACTGGATAGTTCATGTATCTTTACTGCAAAGCCGTACGATTATATTTTCATGTATTTTGCTTATGGTCTACGCATTTGTTCATGTTTTTGACAGATGGACACAAAACGAAATGTGGCAATAATTGGGGCTGGAATCAGTGGGCTTGCTGCTCTTAAATGTAGCCTTGAAGTTGGACTTCGAGCCACCTGCTTTGAGAAAAGTGACAATGTGGGGGGACTATGGAATTTCATGGTAAGCCTACTTCTGTTCTAGAGAAATTGTAGATTTTCTATTAATTACAGGATAAGATCAGAAAAGTGATTTTATGTAGTATAGGTTTACGTGAAACCTCTCATCTTTTCACATGTCCCTATATATGATCTTAAAGGGCTACTGTAATGGCCCAGCTGCAATGACTTTTAGGTACTGTAATAAAAAAATAGAGCCTTTCTGAGAATCTATCCACAGTGTTGCATCATGTTACTATGGTACATATGAGACACTGCATAGCAAGTACAACAGAGTCTGCGTCTTCATGTGCTGCAGAGGGCAAACCCAAGCAAATCTTAATAATAAAAAAAAAAAAACATACAAGTTAATGCTTACATAGGTATATTATATTCCTAGTGAAACTTCCATATCCCATTAATCTGACAGGACTGTAAATTAGTCATTGTTTGTGGCAAATGGTCACACATGCACACAGCAATATTAGAAGATAAGGGCCAACTATGAAATAAACAACTGCTAGGTGTTTTCAATGGCAACCACAACAGTGGTGAGTCATGTGACTGGAGGGAGACTGACCCAGCACATCAGACAGGTGTCATTAATTTAAAACCATTTTATTTACAAATGGCTCTATTGTTGAGTTTATAAATATTTATTGAACTAAAAAGTGATGAACTAGATATTCACAGTCCTTTCTCTGGTGCTTACACTGGCCCATGAACTTTTTAAACCATGTGTATTGTCTTTGTATGAAGAAAAATCAGCATTGATTATTATTGTCCAAGTCATCTATCCTGTATATCTGAAGGGATTATGTATTTGTATATATTTTTGGCACATACCTATACGATTGTTTTTGTTCAGTCCTTCAGTCGTGTCTGACTCTTGGTGACCACATGGAAGCATGACATCAGACATGTGGTTGTGCTTATCTAGGTTTTCTTGGCAAAGATATTGGAGTATGTTTTCAGATCCTCTCCAGTGGACTGTGATTTGTCTGACAAATCTAGAAGGGGACCTATATAATACACAATATAATAGTTTATCTCTCAGATAAATTGTTTATATGCCATTTATTCACAAAAATATTTTGTCTATATTCAAGAAAATTAAAATTCTGTCTTATTAAGGTGGTTTAGTGCAGTGGCTTTCAACCTTTCTGATTTTGAGATGGACTAGCTACTGTACAGTAGGGATTGATTGGAGGGCAATCAATATTTTTAAATATCATAACCAAGCTTGTTTTGTCTTTGAGCTAGTATTTGGTTATTCTATTACACATATATGTTTAAGCAGTTTTGGTCATATGAAATACATTTCACTACATTACAAACTATAAAATGTATAAATAAATGTCTGTTTCTCCTCTTAGAAAGCGAAAAACAAATGCACATTCGTACTTCTCTATTAGTTATGTGTTAATATTATTTTTACCGTATATATCTCTAGGACCATGCAGAGGATGGGAGAGCCAGTATCTATCGTTCTGTCTTCACCAATGCTTGCAAGGAGATGATGTGCTACCCAGATTTTCCTATTCCTGATGAGTACCCCAACTTCATGCACAACACCGTATTCCTGGAGTACCTGCGCCTTTATGCTAAGGGTTTTGACTTAATGCGACACATAAAGTTTCAGGTATGTTGAATATGATCATTTTTTATTCATAAAGTAGTGCAGAAAGTAAAGATTTTTAAATGATGAATTTCTAATATATATTTTTAAATAAATAGCATTGGGACAAGTCTCCTGTTGTAAGCATAACCAAACTAAAACTCTGTTGTTTAGTCATTCAGTTGTGTCTGACTCACCATGACCTTATGAACTGCAGCATGCCAGGCACATCTTGGCACATCTCCATAAGGGTTTCTTGGCAAATATAGTGGAGTGGGTTTCAGTTTTTTTTCTCCAGTGGACTGCAATTTGTCTGACCTCTTTGTTATGACCTACTATCTTGGGTGACCCTACATGGTGTTGATAACAGCTTCACTGACATACACAAGCCCCTTTACCACGACAAGATAGCGATTCAGAAGGGGTAAGGAATTTTAGCTTTACCATATTGGATAGTGTCTACTTGGTGAACTATTTTTGCTCATTTCTACTGTTGAAGAGGAGACATTATTACTGAAGCATATCATCCTGTAATCACCCTTAAGGGCAGGGTGTACATCCACCTCTTGTAAGTAGGAAGCTTCAGATCTTCATAGTAACAGCAAGGGAAACATATCTGAACAGGGGACACAAGAGATTTGTATAGAACAAACACTTTTAGAGAATGACAAACCATGAAGCACAGTTAAGGGAAAGGAATTGGATATGTGCCTGTGTAATAGCATGCACATATGTTACTGGGTATATTTGCCCTCTTCTCATACAAGCCTTGAACTACAATCAGTACATAAAGAGCTATAATGCAGTGTTGCATATAAATTGTAAGTTAACAGTGTAAGGAGTACCCTTTTATGTGGTATGTACATCAAGGGCAAGCACACAGACAGTCACAAAAAAAGGGGCAAGTCTACACTGAAATTAATAATATTTAGATGGCATATAGTCATAACAACATAAGTACAAAACGACAATAGGTACTCTCTTGCCTGCAGTGATTTGCATATCTAATATGTACCATTAATCAAATACGATATCCCCTCACTATAGAGGAACACACCAACCACCAATTTAAATGGCCTTCCTGAGTCATTAGTCGTCCGTACTTGCATTTAATAAATTACTGTAAAAGTACAATATAACTCTATTTAAGAAATCATTTTTTATATTTTCCTGATCCACAATGAGCGTATTCACTAGATGATACATCCTAAATTAGGGTTATATATATATATATATATATATATATATATATATATATATATATATATATATATATTGCAAGGGTTGAAAAAAATACCTTATTAATCAGCATATGTTAAAAATCTACTGATGTAGACATGTCCCAGCTCAAGGTTTTGCATACGTACACAATGATCCTGGATTAACTGAACTAAGAACCAAATTCTGCAGAGATCATTACAACTGTGTTAGTGTGGGTCATTAATGTGTAGGAGTCAAAGAAAATCTGTGGGGGGGGGGGGGGGGATACTGCATATAGTATAAAAATACTACACAACTGATTCTCTACACATTGAAAAATCTGGGGGGGGGGGGGGGGGGGATTTGTGTGTGTCCCCGTCCCTCCGAGGTCCTACACCCATGGTGTAGGGTAACTTCTGGAGTAATTGTACACTGTATAATCTATTTGCTAGACAAGTCTTTTTTTTTTTTTTTTTTTTTTTACTTTTTGTTCTGTTATAGATCAAATATAATGCATCCGAGTAAATCAACTGTATATGATGTAACTTCTCTGTGTTGTTAAATTGAGGACAATTTGTTCATGTTGATAGTTTGAGATCAGGAAAAATATACTTCCTCTGACGAAAGCATCCATGACTCTTAAACCTAGATTCAGGTGGTTCTGATGATAAAACTTCCAGAGCCAATGTAACATTCCACTGATTAATACATCTTGGCATGGGTTCCGATACTTGGTAGTGCTTTGAAGAAGTGATTAAGGGTTTATTGCAATAATTTCAGAGACTTGGACCTGAATATGTTGTCTGTAAAATATCTTCACTGTTAGACAAGATGTGTTTTTGGTTTTATTGACCTTCCTAAATTATCTATGTCTGGAATCAATACTTTTGTGGCAACAATTTGATGTAGAAAGGCACGCTCTTATAACTTTTCAACCTCTGCATCTTTAAAGACAGAGTTCTTGTTAATAGATGACTAACACAATTTCGGGGGCAAAAAATTAGAAATTGCTGCCAGCATCCATGGAGTTCATTTTGATGAAAATACTGTCTTTTAAGCCAATAGGGAAATGTTATGACTTTAGTGTGTTTCTTCTGTATGATATTATCGCTTTTGGTGTTAATCAAGAAGCAAGAAACACATGCCAACTGAAGTTGCATAATCAAATAAGGCACCAAAATACTTTTATTTTATTTATGTTTTTACCGTTTTTATTTTAATAATTTGTAATCAGATCAATGACTGTCGGGGGTGTAGGAATAATTCTGGGTGGCATACAGCTCATTGTATACACAGGCCCTAAAATAGCACATACATACACCCATGCTGGCTTGATGTTTATGATTCCCTGGTTGTTATTTCAGTCGCAGTGAAGAATTGTATCCACCTGCTGGTTTCTTACACCTTAAATATGTCAAAATCTAATTTTGATTTGCATTTTAGTTGAGGTCTTTATCTGCCTTTCTAACAGTGGGCTGCTCATGAGGCATGCCTGTCTATGAGTGTATGAAAACTTTGTACCTTATTCTGTAGTAAACCTAGACTTTCCTGAGATCCAAGATGAGTCTTTCATATTCTCAAACATTCCCTGTATATATGTTCGCTTCCTCTTACCGTGAAGCAGATGGCACAGGCAGTTGAGTCCAACCATTTGGGTTCTAGAAAGTAAAGCACCAGCTCCATGCACCTAGGTAGAGAAGCTGAGTAGGGCTCTAGTATTATCAAGACTATTTGATTATAAATACAATACAAATTTAGCTGATGCCATTCCACACCACACAGGGATTGCTGAAATAGTATAATAGTGACCCAGAATACACTGCTCTTGTTACTTTGTTTTAACTTCCAGGGCAAAGGGATGCAGCTCTCAGCAATTGGGTGCAAGAAATACATCTACTTGGCTGTTGGGCGACAGGATCATACACACATCATCTTCAAATTAACTGCAAGTAGGTTAGACTTAAAATGTATTATGGGACTGACCCGTGTAAAAGTAAATATATATGATAGTACAATGATAGTACAATGACACACTAAATGCAAGGCAATTTGGAAATCATATTCATAAATATCCATTTTCCTGCATGATTTCCACTAGACATTTCATTGGTAGAACCATTATCCATTTGGATTAGACCATTATTCTGATTCATTATGGTATCCCCTTCCTCTGTTTCTAAATAAGCATATATCCATCACAAAAAAATATTTTGGTTGCCTTTAGCTTAATACAAAAAGTCACATTTATAGTCCTCTTAAAAATAAATAAAAAAAAACAACAAAAAAACAACACTGTAATGGTCTAGCTTCCATGATTTTATAGTGAATATTAGTATAACTCTCCACTATCTAATAATGGAGAGAAGGTTGGGGGGAAGGAGGAGGAAACAGAGAAATGTCAGTAGATAATTGGATAAGATCGAAATGAACCCCCCCACACACACACCCCCCCCACCCCCCCCACAATGGACTTTGATTTGTCAGACCTCTCTGCTATGACCTGCCCATCTTGGGTGACCCTACATGGCATAGCTCATAGCTTCATTGAAGTACACAAGCCCCTTCACCAAGACCAGGAAGAATCCAGTAGGGACTAACAACATTAGCAGCTGTGTAAGACATTAGCATTCAAAGATAAACAGAAAACCTTCATTTTAGCAGTTTTGGGGGGTTAATCATAGTTATCATATGTATGTATTACGCAGGTAGTGTGTGGCCTTTATAGGCAGGAATTATTAGTTAAATTTATTGATGTAAAGTTGGTACCCAGGCATGGTTTGGTATGGAAATCCTCCATTACAGGGGTTACGTGTTTAGAGGGGCAGAAGCTGACCAGCAGACACCTTGGCTGCAAGGAAGTGTTTACAATATTACCCTCTCTGTGGTGAAGGTTTCCTGACAAAGGAATGACAACGCCTAACATTAATGTGTGAAATCTTTCTTTTCCTGGACAAGAAAGAATTCCTAATATGAGCCTAGGGGCTAACCCCCTCCTAGGGGGAGGTTTGGCATTGTATCCATTGCCTATAGCTGAAATAGAGTAGTTACCCATCACTGTTGAAAAGTTGCTTTTACTACGTTCATTGAATAAATCTGTGATCTATGAATTAAACAGTAATTACTTCAATAAAGGTTGGCCAGGGAACAGGTATACACACCCATCATTCATTCCCCCAGGGCACCATTGGCCTGATAACCAGCCCATTACCCTCTGATACGTTAGGTCTTTGGGGAGAAAGTCTCCCCTAATTGTCAAAGCCAGTCTACCCTGGATTCATGGTTCCCTACTTTGGTTGGTTAGACCCTGATCCCTCGCACAGACACTCTGGCTCCAGTGTTGACAGTACCGTAATGAAACTTTGCTAGTTGGAGCTGTAGACTCCTCGGCACCTAGACATGGAAGTAGACAGGCTGGTGCTGGGCCCTGAGCGGAAGTCCTAGCCCACATGGGGCAACTAAACACCAAAAATGTTAACTTGTGTTTGTTTTGGGCAATAGCTCTTTGTTGTGTTGGATGAAAAAAATGTATAAGCCTGAGAAGAAGTCGCTGAGGAGGGACAAAACAGCCCGTTGGCAATCCATTTTTCACTCCAGTCTGAACCGGAGACTATTGAAAGTTTAAGTTTAATACCTTTTTGGTGTTACCTTATTGTTATTTCATTGTATTATTACACTCCGTTAATGAAGAGCTCATCTATTGAAGAGCTTACTCATTGAAAAAGCAAGTATATTGCTATACTGCTATATGTATTTTAGCTCTGACCTAGTAGTGTTATCTCTTATAATATAATATATTTTATATATATATATATATATATATATATATATATATATATATATATATATATATATATATATATATATATATATAAAATTATAATTATATTATTATATATATATATATATAATTATAGTGAATTACAATTGATCATATTGACTTTCAGTACCATTCTAAGTATCTCTGGTTACAGACTTATTGTTTTTATTATGTATATAGATACACGTGTTTTTATGCCCTTTGTTTCAATCCTGTGATTATCAGTATATCCTGTATCAAACAGGATAATCAGTATATTCTGATTAATGAGGATTGTTTATAGAAAGTCACTTTATAATGAGGGAATATAAGTGTATTCTATACCTCATATATGCTTAAACACTTATAGTATCTCTCTACATTTTTTATAAATTTTAAGTGGCGTAGTTTTCGGATCTTTAGTATCCAATTAAATATTTTTTTTGTGAATTTTCATATAAAAACTTGAACAAAGTAATAAAGATGATGCTCTGTTTGGAACTCATTTACATAATGTTTCATTTAGAGGGAATGTTATTTAATTTTATTTTAAAATTCATTTTTGCAACTTGTTCAAAGTCTATGTATTGTTTATGTTTAAAATCTTTTATTGTTTAACCCTGTATAAAGTTATCTGTTTTTTGAGTAATAAACCGTTACTTTCTGGTTGGAAAGAACAAGTGTGTCTTTTTTTACTTTGGAAAAATGATTAAGCTACCTGTGGGGATTTTATTACAGAAGGCTATGAGCTTGTAAGGCTGACTACTATGAGGTCTATGTGCTGTCCCCTTCTTTAAATCTGGAACATCCCACATCTTTGGGAACTTCAGTGCTTTTCTGTGTTATGCTACCACACGTGCACGTGAATATGTTATGTGCACGCACACATGCTGCACTGCCCTGCGCCGATGAAGCTGTCTCCTTGTGGCCGGTAAGTGGTTAGGGGGTTTCTGGCTAGGTTTACAGGGATAGGGGGTTAGGGTCGGGAAGGGGTGTAGGGGGTTAGGGACTTTGTTTTAGGGGGTTAGGCTAAGAGGGTTAGGGTTAGGGCCACCAAGGGGTGTAGGGGGTTAGGTACGGCAAGGGGTGTAGGGGGTTTGGGACTTAGGGATAGGGGTTTAGGGTTAGGCCCGGTAACTGGTGGGGGTTAGGGCTGGCAAGGTGTGTAGGGGATTAGGATTGGGGTTAGGGCCGGCAAGGGGTGTAGGGGCTTAGGGAGTAAATTGGGACGCGAGCATAAAGCAGGAAAGGTACGGAATTTCACCTTTGCTGGTCCAGCTAGCTGTGTTTCGTGATATGGATCAGACTGTAGATAATGTTAAGTTTCACATCTAAGAATAAAGGAAGACTTTGATCTACTGAGTGGGGAAAGTGTTAGACATCAGACGTCCTTGAAGGAATCAAATGGCCCCACAGTGTTACTGAGAGATCTAACAGGAGCTGGTTCACTTTATATGGAGAAAAATGAAATCAACTCCCAATAACTATTTAGTCCATATCTTAAGGTTCCAAAATTCTGCATGATTTTGTATTGCCAGATCTTTTTGTCTCTCTATGCAGAAGTTCACCATAAATATTTTGACCCTGATATCATTGATGTGTCTCTCTGTATTGTTTATACGCACATTATAACTGTCAGGATTCATTTTTATTTTGCTTTGAAATCTGCCCCATTTTACATACATTTAATATTTCAGGACATTTAACATACACATTGAAGTATACCACCTTTTGATGATTTTAATGAAAAGTCACCCATCACTCTATGATGTTGGACAAAGTTTGGGATTGGGACATTTATATACTGAAGATATGCTAGTTCATGTTGCACGTCTTTTTTTTTTTTTTTTGCAGGGTAATGGTGCCAATAGTTAAACAAGAAAAAACATTTTTTTAATGCTCTGTGTACATTTCAGTTGATATTTTTGATTGACCTATCCATCCAGGATATTGTTGACAACCCCAGAGGGTCTTCATTATATATCTGTAAGCGTTTCAAATACATTTCATATTTTTTATATTTCTTGTTTTAACTGATGGTTAGTGTCAAGCACTTGGGAAAAATAGTAAGGCTTTTTCTATTTTTGTATAAGTGCCAATAGCAGTAGCTTTCTTAAATTTTAGGTCTCTTAAACTTAAAATGAATGTAGGAGGAGCAAATTATTCTTTCTATTTTAAATCAATTGCTAATGTGTCTCATTTGCACTAGTTTTATTGTCTTACCATATTTTCATTATGGCTTATTGTGCATTTATGGGATACTACACTGTATACTGTAAAATAGATAATCTATATAACAATGTATTTAACTCAATATTGCAATATTGAGAATTGCAAAAATAATGTATTCATAGGAGCTTAGAATCCTTAATTGTTTTTCAGGATTTAGAGCATCTTTTTTATGTGATCTGATGTATTTTCTCCACAGACAGCCGTTGTCAGTGTAAAGAAGCGTCCAGACTTCACTACTACTGGTCAATGGGATGTAGTCACTGAGAAGGACGGAAAGCAGAAGTCTGCTATCTATGATGCTGTTCTGATTTGCACTGGCCATCATGTGTACCCCAACCTCCCACTGCAATCCTTCCCTGGTAAGTAACATGTGACGTCATTAGCATATACCGGTTCAAGGCATAAGACCTTCTGTGGGGCTCTGATCAGCAGCAGGAGCTGATCCCAGGCTAGTAAGAAGAGAGGGGAAAGGGATGTTATTGAGAGGAGGGGGGAGGAATGGCATGCTGAGGGGGCCCAGGCAAATTCAGTAGCACTGCCCCCCTCCAGATGCTCCCTGTGGCTTGGGGTTACCAGTTTTCAGGAAGAGAAAATCAACCCTGAGTCACTCTCGGGATTACCTCTAGGAAGGCTAATAAAGCCAAATGGGGTACTATTTTTTTATTTTTATTATAAACCACTATAAGCCTTTTATATTTATAAGAAAAGATGTAGAATTTAAACCCTTCAAACTCAATAAAGGAGAAATGTTCTGGTGCTGTTCAAATGTTTGGTGCATCCCTGAAATGTAAATGTCTCCCCTTTCACCTGCTTTCCAGTTTTTTCTGTACACTTTACAGGCTCAATATTGTTTGTTACTTTATCATAACCTAGAGTAATCTACCTTTTTTTAGTACCACTTCTAAAGGGACTTTCCAGCTTATTGCAAAAATACTGTGATAATAAAAAAAACAAAAACATATTTATTTCAATTTTCTAACTTCATTACATGTTCTTCACATGACATTTGACTAAAATATTAAAACCTTAACTTATGCTGGAGAGATAATAGCTATCATTCCATGCATATAGATATGATGCAAAAGTTCCCCAAAAAATGGATTTTCATTTTTTTATTTAATTATTTAACTGGCAACAGTAAAGCAGGTAATGACGATGCATTTTAGACTTTGGGAAAAGGTGAAAATATAGTAATTGAAGTAATAAAGATTGTGAATTTTTTGAATGTCGGGCGGATAATGGAGGCAGGATCGGAAATGAACAAATCTGTCGGCTGATGTGACTACGTGGTTGATGGGAAGGAATGCCGATACAGACTCTGGGCGTGATGGAGACGTAGCCTTTCTCCAGAGATTCCGGAGACTATACCCTCCAGGGTGAGGAATGTTAGACCGGAGAGGCTGCTGCGGCTGACTCCTGTATTGAAACAGGCAGAAAGCATTGAAACTGGTAACTGCTATCCTGCATCCGAGTTTTTGCAAAGCAGAGACATAATGCTGCAACAGGGACACGCCGTATGTGAGGAGAGTTGGCCTACTGTAATATGGCTGTAAAGAAATTTTAAGAACTGTGAGTAACTTCTTAAAATATGTGCATTGGACAAAGCTAGTAAAAGGATCCGGATACACAGTAATGTTGAAGAGTCACAGTTATTTCATGTGATAAACAGGAGATAAAAGTATGACTTTTTTTTTTTATTTGCGCATACTGATATACAACCTGACTGCTGATTAACGGTTTAAAGCCTGAAAAGATCAGGATTGTTTCAAACAAATATATATTTGGGTGGCCAAAAAAGGCTAAAGGCTTAAAACGTAAAGTTCCTTAGCAAGGTGATGAAGGAAAAAGGGAAATGGCACCTAAAGCTAAAGGCGAGGATAAGAAAAGGGCAATTCAGAAACCCCCAACTTCTTTTCCCCCAAAAAATAAAGTGGATTCTTCTGTTACCTCTCAATCTGGTTCCTTTTTATAAGTGATTTAATCTCTCTAAATGTACCTGAGCAGGGTATGGTGAAGAGCAATTCCAAGCTAGCTTGACAGAAGATTTAAAACGTCAAACCAAAGAGAATATAAAAGCTTTAAAAGAACTACATTTAAGAAAAGCGGAAGTTGAAATCAAGCTTGATATACTAACTAGAGATCACACCCCCTTAATATCTTATACAAATAGCCTAGAAGTAAAACTTTCTGACCTTAATAATAAGACAACTTTGCTAGAAAATCGTTCTGGAAGAAAGAACCTCAGAATTCGAGCGGTCTCGAATCTGGGCAAATATATAGTGAAATTACTCTATTGTTCCACCAGCCGCCGTAGAAGAAAACAAAATAGATGTCTTTCACACATTACCTTTACCACCGAATGTAGAGAGTTCTAGACCCAGAGATACAATTGGAAGACTTTGTCTTCTCTCTTACAAGGATGCAATTTAATATTTTTTGCTTGTAGCTAGCGTTAACAAACCACCTTTTTTAAAATATAAAAGTATTTTCTGAAAATTCATCTGGGACTTTAATAAGAAGAAAAGAATACTTGGGGATTACACAAGCTATGAGACAAAATGACCTGGTTTATAAATTGAGACCTCCAGTCGGTCTGATCGTGTCAAGATATGATAAATGGCATAGAATAAACTCCGTAACAGAAGGCAATTTGTTGTCAAAATGGAATATTATCATACAGAAATGTCAGACTATAAAATGAAGAATTTTTTTTTTTTCGTTAAACAACCTGGGTGGCTATTGGTGAAACATTAACAAAGTACAATGACTTTAAAAGCTATACCTTAGCAAGGATTGATAATTTGTATTATTCACCGCTACAGTATATGATACCTGGGGAAAAAATCTAATTCTCTCTGTGCTTTCACTTTTACCTCACTATATAAAAATGAATCTTCATTGGAAGTATTGTATAGATATATAAATATAGTGGCACTTAGTAGGAGAATATACATCTCCTATATAAAATGTAATAACACAGGCTTTTTATTGACCTAGTGACTTATTTTTCACAATTCACAAACTAGTTTCTTGCATTAGGGCATACTTTACTGGGGCCCGATAATATGGAATATGAAATGATATATGTTTTGTATTGGTTGAATTTTTTTATTTTATTTGTTTGTGTTTTTCTCTTATGTTTATTTCACTACAAAGCTATCCCTCCTTGGATTGTTAGCTAGGAGACAGATATAATAGAAACACTTAGTTGGAGATGATATATCTCTTACATTTAATTCACCAATATATCATATGTATGGTTATATTTTTTCACAACTCATGTATTAGAACTATAAATATGTAGCAATTTATAGTGTTCTTTTTGTTTGTTTTTTGCATAGAGAAAATATAGCTAATTTATAGAAGAGAAAAGCAAAAAGAAGAGGGAAGGAAAGATAACTAGTGATGTCCCGAACAGTTAGCCGGAGAACTATTCGCCACGATTTTCGCATGTTCGTGTCCGCCGCTAACGGCGGACACATGTGCTTTTCGGTTCGCCCCCTATACTTTATCATTGAGGAAACTTTGAACATCATTTATTTTATTTTATAATTTTTTTGGTGTAATCTATGCCTGCCTGCCAGCGTGTGTGTGTGACAGGCTAACACCTAACAGCTTATATTGTGTTTATTTTCACTACTCATACCTGGTGGTGTAACATACATTGAAAACACCATTTTTTTCCTGTAATCTAATTTCAGTTGCCTGCCTATGTCGGGCTCACAGCTTATATTCTGCTCAGTGACATAAAACCACACTTTTTTTGACTGTAATAGATTGAATAGCAATAGCCTGCCTACAGGCGTGTGTGTGAAGCCTATTGCATCTACTCTGCCAACTTTTGCCAGTGCACAGTGACACTCATTTCTGGTGGCACCTTAGATTGCACGCGCAGTGCCCCAAATTTGCAGTGGGAGGACCGACCAAGCATCTTTTTACATCTCCCACTTCCAAAAATCCATGCCATATACATGTCACCTGATAGTGGACGTAACAGGGATTAAACAGATAGGAATAGTACTACTTAACAGTACACACCTTATAATAATGCAGACAGAGGCAACGCATATAATCTTCCATGCTGTGCAGTGGAATCCCCCAGACTCTGACCTGTGTATAATATTCCATGCTGGGCAGTGGAAGCCCTCAGACTCTGGGAGTCTGAAGAAGAGGAGTCAGAGGAGGAAGGTGGCTTTGAGAAGTTGGAAGACCAAACACAGCAGGTGTCCCAGGGGGCTTGTTGTCACCTTTCGGGGACCCTTGGTGGCTGGGTGGAGGAAGAGACCTTCAATGACATCAGTGAGGACAAGGAACATGGCTAGCTTGGTATCCATCCTTGTGCAAATGGGGAGTTTGCGGTTGTGCAAAGGGACTGTTTGCGGTGCATTAAACGGGGAGATTGGTCTGTTACTGTGAAGCGGGTGTAACCCTTACACTACCTGATCAATACAACATCATACCTGATGTTTTAAAGCATGTTATTCCAAACAATTTAGGAATGTTAGGTGATTTATGCCCTTTATGGCTTAAAACCAGACTCTGCATCAACTATGTAATTTTCCGTGGGAGTTTTGCCATGGATCCCCCTCCGGCATGCCACAGTCCAGGTGTTAGTCCCCTTGAAACAACCTTCCCATCACTATTGTAGCCAGAAAGAGTCCCTGTGGGTTTTGAAATTCGCCTGCCCATTGAAGTCTATGGCAGTTCGCCGGGTTCGCCCGTTCGCGAACATTTGATGGAAGTTCGGGTCCGCTGTTCGCGAACCGATAATTTGATGTTCGCGACATCACTAAAGATAACCTAAATTATACATTTTTGTTCATAACTGGTTTTGGTATTTGAGTTGTTAGTACGACACTGAGCCACAAAATATCTTTTTACAGTATAACAATAAATATGGGTGTTTAAGAGCTATATAGAAATTATAATTAAATATTCCTAGTAGAGGCGGGTCTAGGAAAAATACTACTTCTACTTTTAATACTAAATCTACTTTTTTACATTGTATAAATGCTCGGTTTACAAGATTGATATATTCAGTTTCAGCTAATAGTAGTATCCCTATAATGGCCTATCATTTTTGTCAACGGCTAGTTAGCCTCATAAAGTTTAGATTATCAAATAAAATCGGGACAGTCATAAGGATGAATGAATGTATGTATATTTGTTGTAACAGGGAATAAGAAGCAATTGGTGTAAACTTACCACTTGCAAAAGACGAGAGGGAAGGGAGGGGGAAGAGAAGCAAAAGAAGAAAAGGGAAAGGAAAAAGCGTAGAGGAAAATGGAGGACAAAAGAGGGGAGAAATTTATTATTCTAATTTGTGGAAATTAGTCCCTTTTTGATGCCTTGAAATGGTAATTAAAATAATCTCTCACAATGCCATGGGTCTCAATTCTTTTTTTTTTTTTAAAGGAAAATAGCTATTACTAACCATAATAAAGAAAAAGCCAATTATTATTTGTATACAGGAGACCCATTGGAAGAAGAATTCATACTGCAAATTAAATACATTTTTCAAAGATAGTTTTGATTCCACTTTCTCCTCCAAATCTAAAGGGGTATCAATCCTTTTTAACAATAAATTAACAATTTAAGAAGAATTTAAAAAAGTAGACGCTCAAGGTAGATTTATAATATGGATTGGCAAGATTAATAATTTACTGATGACCCTACTACATATATATATATATATGCACCTAATTAAATTTTTTGCACTAATTTCAACATTTTTCTCAAAATATATACTTGATTTTCAAGTGTTGCCACTATCATATGTGGAGATTATAATATGCTATTGAACCATTCTATGAATAGAGTCTCTGCTATAAACTTAAATGATAAAAAGTAGCTCCTAATATTGTTTCAAAATTTACTCCAATTACACTAGAACACAAATTATTTGATGTTTGGAGAACTCTACATCCATTTTCTAGGGATTATACTTTTTATGTGAACCGACATTCCTCTTATTCTTGAATTTACTATTTCTTAGTTCACTCTGATATATTAAATATTGCACAATCAGCCGAGATCTTAACTTCAGTATGGTCAGATGATTCCATGATATGTAAAACTATAAAATAAAAATGTTAAGGATTTATCAAAAGACCTTGGAAAATGGATAATAGTTTACTTACAAGTCCAGATCAAGTTAATGCTATAAGAGATGAGATTTAGAATTGTTTTGATGTAAATAAAGAGTTGGTTTCTTCGCCATATCTTCCGTGGTGTTCTTATAAAACCTACATTCATGCAGTATTGATTAAAAAAATGTCAGATATTAAAAAGGAGAGGTAAATATTTGAGACCTGTATGTCCAATTAGATAGATTACTAGGACAAAACAAATTGCGTCCAAATATAACACTTTTTTTTAAGTCAGATCAAGATTTGAATTCTCAGATTAAAAAAATCCTTCAAGCGCATAAATTCCAGCAAAATCACTATTTCTTGGGAAACAGATTAGGTAAATAGTTAACTAATAAAATCAAGAAACAGATAATTCAAAGTAGAATAAATGGTTTGAGAGGCGCTGACAATCTCATTCATTTTCATCCTAAGGAAATAGGTAATATCTTCTTGAAATGTTATAGTAATATATATAAATTAGAACTTCAAGATCAATTTATTAAACCCTCCAAACTTGACATAGTGGAATTACTAAGTAAAATAACCCCTTCCAAGGATCAATAAAGAAGATCTGGATTATTTAAATGGTCTTGTTTCTAGGAAAGAAATTGAGATGGTAATAGATAAGCTGAAACTTAACAAGACCCCAGGAATAGATGGTTTTGGTAATCTATATATTACATTTTTTTTATTTTATTTTAAATTAAGTGAACATTTATGTTCTATGTTTAATGAGGTTATAAACAGTGAAATGTTGGCAGAATTGTCTGAGGCTAGAATTTTGAACATTCTGAAACCAGGGAAAAGTTTGGAAGAATGCAGTATATATAGACCTATCTCACTTAATTCTGATGTGAAAATGTATTCTAAGATTTTGGCTAATAGACTTAGTTTAATTGTACCAAGACTAATAGATCTAGATTAATCGGGTTTTCTGAATAGAAGGCAGGGGTCAGACAATACTAGATGTCTTATTGACATATTGTCTTATATTAATAAAATAAATATTCCCATGCTGACTGTGTCTTTTAGATGCTGAAAAAGCCTTTAACAGAGTCAGCTAGGAATTTTTAAAAGCCGTCCTACAGAAGTTGGTCTAGCCGAGTTTGCCTTAAAGGCTATAAGCGCATCATATTCCTATCCAACTGCGATAATCTCTGGGTATGGATTTGAATCCGAAAAATTCAGGATTAAGAATGTCACGCTCCGGGAGTGCACCCTATCTCCGCTGGTTTCTAATCTTTTTATAGAACCTCTTGCAGAACTGATTACTGTATATACTCGAGTATAAGCCGAGGCACCTATTTTACCACAAAATACTGGGTAAAATGAGTGACTCGAGTATAAGCCGAGGGTGGGAAATGTGCTGCCCCCTGTGTCCCTCTTGTGCCCTCTGTGTCCCCCTCTCTCTCCCGTGTCTCTTCTCCCCTCTCCCTTCCCTGTGTCTATTCTAACCTCTCCTTCCCTGTGTCTCTTCCCCCCTCTCCCTTCCCTGTGTCTATTCTAACCTCTCCTTCCCTGTGTCTCTTCCCCCCTCCCTTATCACCCTCTTCAACCCCCTGTCCTCATTCTCAACCTCCCTCCTCCTCAACCTCCCTCCTCCTCATCCTCCCTCCTCCTCATCCTCGCTCCTCCTCACCCTCCTTCCTCCTCACCCTCCTTCCTTCTCCCTCCTCCTCATCCTCCCTCCTCCTCATCCAACCCCCTCCTCAACCCCCCCCCGTCCTCGCCCCCCCCCTCAACTGGGTAAAATGAGTGACTCGAGTATAAGCCGAGGGTGGGAAATGTTCTGCCCCCTTGGCCCTCTTGTGCCCTCTGTGTCCCCCTCTCTCTCCCGTGTCTCTTCTCCCCTCTCCCTTCCCTGTGTCTCTTCTCCCCTCTCCCTTATCACCCTCCTCAACCCCCCTCCTCATCCTCAACCCAACCTCCCTCCTTATCCTCAACCCAACCTCCCTCCTCATCCTCAACCCAACCTCCCTCCTCATCCTCAACCCAACCTCCCTCCTCATCCTCAACCCAACCTCCCTCCTCATCCTCCCTCCTCGACCCCCCTAAATACCTCCCTTCACTTACCCCCCCCCTCCTCAACCTAAACCCCCCCTCCTCCTCAACCTAAACCCCCCCTCCTCCTCAACCTAGGTTGAGGAGGGGGGGGTTTAGGTTGAGGAGGAGGGGGGGGGGGTTTAGGTTGAGGAGGAGGGGGGGGGTTTAGGTTGAGGAGGAGGGGGGGGTTTAGGTTGAGGAGGAGGGGGGGGGTTTAGGTTGAGGAGGAGGGGGGGGTTTAGGTTGAGGAGGAGGGGGGGGGGTTTAGGTTGAGGAGGAGGGGGGGGGTTTAGGTTGAGGAGGAGGGGGGGGGTTTAGGTTGAGGAGGAGGGGGGGGGTTTAGGTTGAGGAGGAGGGGGGGGGTTTAGGTTGAGGAGGAGGGGGGGGGTTTAGGTTGAGGAGGAGGGGGGGGTTTAGGTTGAGGAGGAGGGGGGGGTTTAGGTTGAGGAGGAGGGGGGGGTTTAGGTTGAGGAGGAGGGGGGGGTTTAGGTTGAGGAGGAGGGGGGGGTTTAGGTTGAGGAGGAGGGGGGGGTTTAGGTTGAGGAGGAGGGGGGGGTTTAGGTTGAGGAGGAGGGGGGGGTTTAGGTTGAGGAGGAGGGGGGGGTTTAGGTTGAGGAGGAGGGGGGGGTTTAGGTTGAGGAGGAGGGGGGGGTTTAGGTTGAGGAGGAGGGGGGGGTTTAGGTTGAGGAGGAGGGGGGGGTTTAGGTTGAGGAGGAGGGGGGGGTTTAGGTTGAGGAGGAGGGGGGGGTTTAGGTTGAGGAGGAGGGGGGGGTTTAGGTTGAGGAGGAGGGGGGGGTTTAGGTTGAGGAGGAGGGGGGGGGTTTAGGTTGAGGAGGAGGGGGGGGTTTAGGTTGAGGAGGAGGGGGGGTTGAGGAGGAGGGGGGGGTTGAGGAGGAGGGGGGGTTGAGGAGGAGGGGGGGGGGTTTAGGTTGAGGAGGAGGGGGGGGGGGGTTAGGTTGAGGAGGAGGGGGGGGGTTTAGGTTGAGGAGGAGGGGGGGGGGGTTTAGGTTGAGGAGGAGGGGGGGGGGGTTTAGGTTGAGGAGGAGGGGGGGGGGTTTAGGTTGAGGAGGAGGGGGGGGGGGTTTAGGTTGAGGAGGAGGGGGGGGGTTAGGTTGAGGAGGAGGGGGGGGGGTTGAGGAGGAGGAGGGGGGGGGTTTAGGTGGAGGAGGGGGGGGTTAGGTTGAGGAGGAGGGGGGGGGTTAGGTTGAGGAGGAGGGGGGGGTTAGGTTGAGGAGGAGGGGGGGGTTAGGTTGAGGAGGAGGGGGGGGGGTTAGGTTGAGGAGGAGGGGGGGGTGTTAGGTTGAGGAGGAGGGGGGGGGGTTAGGTTGAGGAGGAGGGGGGGGGGGTTAGGTTGAGGAGGAGGGGGGGGTTTAGGTTGAGGAGGAGGGGGGGGTTTAGGTTGAGGAGGCGGGAGGGAAAGAGACACTGGGTGGGTTAGAGAGACACGGGGGGAGAGTGACTCTAGTATAAGCCGAGGGGGCCCTTTTTAGCCTTAGAAAAAGGGCTGAAAAACTTGGCTTATACTAAAGTGTATACGGGTAGATTATCTTTCGAAATTAAGGGAGTTAAAATTGGTAATTCTATATATAAAATCATTTTATTTGCAGATGACATTATTTTAAATCTGACTGACCCCTAATCTTCATCAATGTATTTACATAGAATTTCAGAGGACTATAGAAGACTGATGTTATTTACAAGGGCATGAAAGGAGAGCAAACCGCAAGATTAAGACAACTATCCATATAATTGGAACTCTAAATATATTATGCACTTAGGAATAACATTTTCATTTAACCTAAAGAAAATATTAAAGGATAACTTAAATATAGTGAGTAATCAGATAAGAATGAAGCTCCAGGAATGGAAAGATATAAAAATGTCATGGATGGCTGGAATGGCCATTGTAAAATGTATGTGTATTTCAGAAGTAGTATATATATATATATATATATATATATAATTAGTTTACAGTCACTGCTGGATAAGTATATGTATGTATGTGAGTATATATAGTGTGTGTATATATATATATATATATATATATATATATATTTATTTATTTATTTATAAAACCTAGGATAAATTTTAACATTACAAAGAGAAAATACGAAAGAGGAGGGATATATTATCCTAGGATTAAAGAGAATAATTGTATCATGAATATATCACAAATGGTGGGTTGGAATTGTGCTTCCATAAGTTTTATATGTGGAGAGATATAGAAGAAGCTATGTTAAAAACTATCCCCATTAATCTAATCGTATGGCTGCCAAAATATGAAGCCTTAAAATTCTTAAATGTTCCAAGAGGAATAAAAATACTGATCAAATTCTGGTATAAAAATAGAGAAAAGATGAATGTATCTCTCTATCCCTCTTTAGGAGCTCCAATTGAGCTCCTGCAAATGAGCAAAACGAGTTTAACTTTCTATGTTTAAAAAGGAAAGGAACTTGTAAAATTGGTGAGTTATATTCAAATGGTTCTTTTTTAGATACCGAAATCACCAGTATAAAAAAATATTTTAAAAAGATTTTCGTGGTTAGTTTTCCTTGCTTTAAGCAAAATCCTTACACTGATGGTATAGACAAGTAATAATATGATTGAATTAAATCCATTTGAAAAGCTTATAGACATTGGCAATATGCCACATATATAATATTGAAAAGTAGAAAGGCAACAGAATGCAGGGAACAGCCAAGGAAATCTAGTAGAATGATTACTTGGGTTAACATACTATTTATGGTATAATACATTTCGTATGGTTAAGAGATCGGTTATCTCTGCTTCTATCTTTGCATTATTTTTTAAAACTATCCAGAGATGGTATCTGTTTCCACAAGAAATGAGTAGATATAATCCTGAAAATGTAAACATTTGCTGGAAGGGCTGTAGTAAACCTGGAACACTCTTACACTTGTTGTGGGAATGCGGTAAGGTTGAACTCTATTTGTAAAAAATGTGAAATACAAATCTCAAAGATCCTAGATAAAGAAATATCCCTTACTCCTCAATTAGCGATTCTACACATGGAAATTGACACAAAATTTCCCCATAATAAACATTTAATATCTCATATTTTACTAGTAGCCAAATGTCTTGTGATAACATTTTGGAAGTCCGAACCGATTTAGTCTTGGCCAGAAGCCCAATCAGTCATAGCAAGAAATAGAAAACTAGAAAAAGATTGGGATCAATTTGGCTCCAGGAAAAAATGGATACGCACGAAATTACATCTTTGGGATTTGTATTAAAGAAAGATTGTAATCTCGTAAAAATTGATGATTATTCTTCTCTTTGTTGAACTTGCCTCTACTATCCTCTCTGATAATACGAACTAGTCCAGGTAAATGATGTTGATGTATGGTGTCGGATGTATTTTAATTATAATGTATGTTATTGAAATGAAATAATAATAAAAATAAAAGATTGTGAATTTTGCTCTAGGTTATCATTCTGTTCCATACTCTCTAGCTATGTAATTCATAATTTGCAGATGATTGGTTTCTTAGTTGTGTTCTGTACGAGAAGTTTCTAATTTGAACAAACGTTTTTCTTCTGCCATTATTCTGCTTTAAACTATGATATTTTATATAATTTTGCCTATGATAATCTTTTGCTATACATTGTTTTGACTTGGGTCTTAAGTCAGTGCAGATTTATCATTTGCATTTTCTAAATTATAGTTTTGTTTTATATATTTTTGCAATCCCATCAATTAATCTTTTAATGAGGACTTTCAAATTTAACAAGACAACAGCATGCTTTTTCAGCAGTGATATAACCATATATAAGCCATTTGTCCTAGTCCAAAATTGCATGAAATGCTGATTTAATATTGAAGGTGTTCGTAACATACTACCTTAGATGAGTAATTTATTTATTTTGTCATTTGTACTCTTGACACCAATATAGGGTAATCAAGGGAAACCAATGCACCACCAAAAATATTTGTATTAAAATTACATTCCTTATTTTCTTTGGTTCAATTGGTGTTTTAATATTTGATGTGTATTAACTTAATTTTTATATAAATATTACAAATGGATCCAATTTGATTAATTATTTACAGCTAAATCCAGGGTGCATATAAGATTCTGGCATTCATTCTCGTTGTTGTTTTTTTTTATTTTTATGAAGCATTTATATAGTGTTAGATTATTTGCTTCCCCTACTTCTCCTGCCCTCTTAATGAGTGAAACTATTTAATTATCTCTGATAACCTTAAATTTGTTCAATTTAGATTATAAATATCATGTTTTTTTTTTTTTTTTTTTTTTTTCTTTTCAATATGTATAATTTTAAATTTATCTGAGATAACTCTCATGGGCCATTTATTTTCCCATTATTTGCTGTTACAGAAGAAGCCTAATGCTCTGTATAAACCATTTTCAAGCTTTAAAAGGGTATGATGAAACCTGATCGTTAAATTGCTCTTTTATTAAGAGCTAAAAGTAAAATATTAGAGGAAAGCTTATGTTTTATGCTACAAAATATATTTTATAAAACCAAATTCCGCAGTTATTAGTACTACTTTTTCTGTTTAGTTTAGAAAATATATATCTTTTAAATGCAATTTAATGCAATAATGCATATGAAAATATCAGAAAAAACATACTTGAAGTTTTGGCAAAATTCGCATCTATTGTCCCTGAAGATAGAAGTCACAGGCAACTCCTCATTCAGTGACTAGCTGAAAAGTGGAGTCCTTTACTATCCCATTACACAAAAATAAGTCTAGACTTGTCCTGGGATCCTGCTCTTTCAACATTTCTAAGGAATATTTTTGAGATAACAATATCACAATTAACTTATTCAGAATATAACTGATAAACACGTGCCATAATGCCAGACAATACTAAACCACCTGACTTAACATAATAGAGTTTATGTTCATAGGCAAGAGTAGATAACAAATATGCAGTACATTCTCACAGCTTTTTATACCATCAGCTGTAGTTGGCTGAGATGCTCTCTTAAAGTGGCCTTCATTATTTGCTTTTGTAAACATAACCAACCATAAAATCAGCGCCACATAAACATTGAAACTCCAGCACCTCCACAAATGCACATATATAAGAGTACTTGGCATAAATGCTTCCTATTAACAGATTATGTTTTTGTGAAGGTTTTACTGGACTGTTCGTCAAGTCAGATTAGTTGTAACATAAATTTGTAGATGAATAGTTCATGATGAATCTTAGGCCCTTGCACCTAAATGTAGGCCATTTGAAAAAGATGTTGAATGTTGTCTTGTACTTGCCATAAGACATCTAGGTGTTTTCTTTGGAACTATGTGGGTCATTTATTTTTTGTAGTTAAGTAAAAGTTATTATGAACTAGGATACATACTGAAGGCTATTTTTCTGTTTCCTGCAGTGTTTATAGAAATTACCTAGCATCAGTCTTGCTAGTGAGGTAGATGTAGATCTCACAGCAATTTTAGTAATTTTAGCTAGAGATTTATCAAATATGAATCAAACTATTGCATGGATTGATTTTGTTGTTTTTAATTGATTTTTTTAAACTTGCAAACCCATATAGCTCTATCCCCTTTTCAATCATATAAGATTGTCAATTTCTGTCATTGTAGTATCTACTCCTTTTCATGGAATAAGCATAGTTTCACTATAATGATAGGCTTTGGTGCTTTACAGTAGGGACCTCAGCAAGCTTTGGGGCATACAACTAGTTGAGCCTTCCAGGTATAAGGATCCTTTGGGGATCATAGGGTTTCTGCTCCTCTATATAGCAAATAGTCCATATCAGGATGTCAAGATTTGATTTGCAAGCCTTGGTACTAGACATAGCATGGCTTACAATTATACATTATGTTTTCTTGCTAAAATCCCATATATGATGTATGATTAGATATTGGTAATTTGTTGACCCTCTATATGATGAGTACATAGTACAAATGGCATTAGAGAAAGGTTTTGCCCTTTTTTAATTTGCTGTGCTGTTATTGTTTTTTTGGTTTTTTGTGTGACTAGTACCATTGTTGTTAAACACCTGCAAATCTTTGGCAGTATATATTTGCAGTTCTAGCTGGATAGGTGTAACTGTATCCTGCATTAAGAACAGAGACCAGTCTTCATTGTTTCTCCACTATTTTCCCTGTTCTTGATAATACCCATCTGGATTTACATAAAAAGCTCCCAACTGTCATTCCACACCATTGTGGACATAATCCTCTTGGTTCTCTTTTCTTTCTGTACTTTTCAGCTTTTTATGGAATAAGGAGGATATGTATTCAGAATAGAGGTACTTTGTTGTCTATGAGATCTATGTTTATTTGCATAGTTCAAGAGCATTATTTTCTACCAATATAAATGCTTACACAGCAACTGATATTATGAATGCTGTATAATCCCATATGTTTGCTGTGCTATATTGTCTTTTATTCCTTCTTTGAGTAAAATGTATTGTAAAATACCCTTAAGCCCTGCAGAGTTTGTTTTCCATTTAAATACCTGTATATCGAGTCCAAACCAAGAATGCACATTGTTTGTTTTTATGGGTCAATGAAACCGAAAACCATAACCTTTTGGCACTGAACTTGAAAATTCAGAACCTATGTTTTGTGAATCAAGGGCAGTTCTTTCTCCTAGATCTGCATTCCTCATACTAGTTTGTTAACCCTTCTATGTTTCACAGTTGGATGCCAGGGTTCAAGGTGTTTTTAGGAACACTTGGGAATGTATATTGTTAAGTATAACTCCTGTGTGCATATTTCTAACTACATATTGGAAACTAGATATTTTTGGATAATTAACTTAATTAACATTTTTTTTTGTAAATTTAAACTAATTATAAAGGACCTGGATGCACTGAAACTAAAAATACACAACTTTTAAATGACATGTATGATTCCCATGGTCTTAAACTACAAAACTACAGCTTATATGCGTATATTAAGGGAATCTGTCATCCAATAGAAAAGTATGTTTTCTTAAAGTATCCGTGTTTGTATGTTTCACAAGTGTGTGTGTTTGTGTGTGTGTATATATACACAAATAATTGGGGATATGTTTTTTTTCCCTGGTCCTTCACAACCAATTCTATATAAAGTATCAAAGATTGAGGTAAAGCAAATTATATTACATTTATTATTATTAATTTTTACATGGTTCAACAGTGATTACAACATGGTTAAAAACAATCCCTTTGTATTTATACACGATGGGTATTCATATAGGTAGGGCCTTAGTTTTAACTTCAAATTGGGACATTGTAAAAGTTAAACTAAGGCCCTACCTATATGAATTTCCATAGTGGATATATACAATCATTGATTCTTTAGACAGGAATATAAACACTTTTTTAGTTTTCTATGTCATGAAAGTTTCTATTTTAGGCTGCTAGTTGGACTGTAGCCTAAATGGAAGGGTTGTCCTATGTAGCCCTGCTCTGCAATTGAGTTGTATTGCCAGTTGTGCTATTTGGACAGGGCATTTATAAATAAAACATTAATACAGATCTTACCTGAATCCTCTGAAAGGTCCATTCCTCCTAGGTTTATAATCCTTTTAGCAGCAAATATTTTATATTCTGTCATTATCAAAGCAACATGTTAAAAATTAGGTAATCATTAAAGGCTGTGATTAATTTTAATTTGTGTATCAAAATGTTGCACATTGTCAATTCAAGTTCTTCAGAGCAGTATTTCATGAATATAACACTTGAGTGATCTAGAAATGTTAAATAATTTTTAATTTTACATTAAAGAATCACATCCATGCTCATTACAGGAAATATTCAAATTGTTGAATATGAAAGCCCAGGGTAGTCTGTCCTGGAAAGTCAAACTCTGCCTTAGTCATTATTTAAAGATCCACTTGCCTTTATGTTTAATAAACTCTGTTCTAGTGAGTGATCAAACAATATTTTTTAATTTTATGACTATATTCAACATTTTTAACCAATGGTTCAAACTACTCCATTAAATCGGTATAAATCTACAAGGGCATATCTTTCTACGTCTTAGAGAATTGAAAAATATCAAACATGCCGTAATCCACTTTTTTTTTTGGTATTTTTGTAAGTTTGCTCTGTTAGGCACATTAATTCATTTAGCAAACTTTTAATTGGCAAGCTAGAATTTCCACTGGATTACTCTGTGGGGTCTGGCTGGTGAAGAAATGTGTGTTGCTCCTGGGGTTACTGATCATAATAAAATATTGATATTGTGTCTTCTCCGCACAAATAGTGACAGCCAGTCACATCCCATCATACAATTAACTTCCGGTCACCCATCTTGAACCAAACATGAAAGGGACAAAACAAGGTGGTACTCCTGGATGCCACCTTGTGAGATAGATGTTTATATATGTATATTCTATAATCTAAAATGTAATTTTTCTTTACAATTATTCCTTTAAAGGTATTGAAAATTTCAAAGGAAAATACATGCATAATCGTGATTACAAGGAGCCCGCACAGTATTCTGGCAAGAACGTACTCGTAGTAGGATTGGGAAACACAGGAGCGGATATTGCTGTAGAACTAAGTCGCTCTTCTAAAAAGGTAAATATTACTTAAAAACTGCAAACCCTTTATTAGTTAAAAAAAAATGTCATCCTAATATTTGATTTGTTCTGTTAAGATTCAAGGACTTTTTGTCTGCCTCACACTATTTTTTTTTTCTGGTTGTTTTAACTACCATTTCAAGTGGACTTTAAACACTATAAACACTGGTGCTAGTTCCCTTGAAATAGTTTGTAAAAATATGAACTGGCCCTTAACCTCGAGCCACGATGATCAAATTGTCATAAACACCTCAAAGAAATATTTCCGTAACTGGCTAGCCCACTGGAGACTAATTTCCTTATTTTTCCCTCTGACATTGTTTCTGTTATGTATATAATGTATTTTGGAGTGTGTTGGTTTTGTACCGCTTTGACAGACCATTAGCCACTTCCAGTAGCCATACTTGATACCTAGTTTGCACCCAGTATAAAAATCTTGTCGGGTCCCTGAGCACACACAGTCTCCCCGTTGAGCCAGTTTAGGCTAAATAGACTTGAATAGGACTGTTGTAAGACTGATTGAGACATTCAAGCATAGTTTCACTAGGTTGTCAAGTTGAGAGATGTCAAGTACATTTGTAACTGATATACTTTCGATCCATTCTCTTGAGGTTCACCACTTCTTTGTATATGATTGAACTTGGCAGTCTGCCCAGACCACCCATACACTCTGTGAGAAGCCTGACTTAATAGAGAATTTCATGCAAGCCCTGACCGGCTGAAAGTAGTACCTACTCCTGGCCCAAGTTGCTTGCTCTAAACAATCTCCCTATGACTCAATAAAGGCCTCCTGGACCAAGGGAGAGCGATTTTTATTAGGGCAGTTCACCACTGCCATCAGGAGCCCATCCCTCAGGGACATATCAGGTGTACTACTCCCCCGCCAAGGTTTGGCCAATGCCTCTCTTCTCACCCCCACCATATTCTGCTTTTACCCTGTGTAACTCTTCTCCATAGCATGGTTGGAAGGCCTAGTATTGGCTACCTTCTCCCCAACAGTCCTCAGTTTATAGACCGCCAACGGCTTTAGAGGCAACAGACCTAAGCCCCCCAGAAGAGCCAAGACTAGAGGTTACACCATTTGGTGGAGAGATACAGCACCTGGCCAGGGAAGCAGACAGTCTGTTGCCCCGACTTCTGGCTGGAAAACCTGTTGCCCCTTCCCCACTCCTGTACTTGGGATTTTCACCAATCAGTGTTCCCAAACCACATGCTGTTTGGTGCAGGACTGGCCAGAGCAACCAATCTTGTCAGCACTGACCAGAGATAACTGATTGATCTATCTAGGTTAAGGGGAGAATTAAAAAAAAAAACAGATTATGCCCACGTTATATTTGACTATGTAAATGTATCACTGTTTAATTGTGTGAAGAAAATGTATAAAAATGATGGTCTTTCTGGGACACATAGTGGAGGAGTGTTTCATTTAGAGGGAAGACTTTCATTTATTTTTTTCTTACTGGAAATTCTGCAACTTTTCCTGAGAGAATGGAATCTGAACAATGGTGTCCACAGGTAGGATTGGATATCACTGGACCTTTTAACATCCACAGAAGAGGCATATCTTGCATGTTCATTTAAAGCAAAATATCTTTGGGGTCAGTTCTGTTTTTAAGATTGTGTAATTTGTTAAATCATGCTGCCTGTGGGCGTGTTCCTTTACCCTGTCTCCCCCTTTCATGATACCATATCATGATTCTGGCACTATTCGTTATATGTAACAATGATGTCAAAACGTCAAGCCTTACAGGCTACTTCAAGTAGGAGTCAACCTGTTTCCTCGAGATCCGTGATAAAAGTTGTGAAAATATAAATATATATATGCTGTATTTGACTGTTCTTCAAAAGTGTAAGAGCTCTGTGTCCAGGAGTTAATTAAATGGTCTATATAGTTTTACAGGGGTGCAGTCTTTGGCACCAGAACAGATTCCAGCACTGTTCCTTCGTTGATTATGTGAAAGGATGTTGGCACAACATTTTTCATCTGCATTAGGCTGAGAGCTTAGGTCCTGATTCTCTGTACGCTATAGTCCCAAAGCCAAGGGTTGCTTTTGTGCAAGGTTTTGGCAAAAAGAGTTCAGTAGTAGAGGATATTATGTTTATGTAGATTGGAACATACAGTTTTGGGCTGAGACACATGGGCTATACAAGTCCTGGTGCATGCAATGGCAGTCAAACTATCGGTAGTTCTGTTTTGTCTGCATAATTACTTTTTTCAGTCTAAGTTAGTGACTCCATCTGGAGCTATTCTGAAAGTTATCTATATAAGTATGTGTTAATCCTAGCTCATGAGGCGACCACCAATCTCTCCGAGACTACTTGTGACCTTTTTAAACTGTTGTGACATCCTCGGATTTCCAAATCCTTTATTTTTGTCAAGGAATTTAGATTTTTTGTGCAGAGTTATTAATGGTGCATACCTTGGTGGTGGTAACTTGTGAATCTGCTGATGTTCCTCTGGTGAGGGAGCTAATGAAGATTTAGTTAGGACTGGTTGGTGGCTGTTCCATGCAAGTTGTAAGCTGAGATTTAGCGGATTTAGTTCTGTTTCTACAAACTTGTCCATGTTTTCATGTCAACTCATGGCTGTTAAAAAGGTGAAAGGTCTGTTAAGTCGTTCAGTTGTGTTCAACTCCTTGTGACCCTATGGGCTGCAGCACACCAAACACACCGATCATTATGTCTCAGGTTGTGCTTATCCATAACGTTTTCTTGGCAAATATACTGAGTAGATTGCCAGTTACTTCTCTGATTTGCCTGACCTCTCTGCTATCACCTGCCCATCTTGGTTGACCCTATGGTATAGCTCACAACCTCATTGAGGTACACAAGCCAACAAGACAACAAGGTAGCGATTCAGAAGGGGGAAAGGTCCATAGTAATGGATAATTTGTTACTAAATGGTTCCGATGAATTATGCAGAGACTCTTTGGGGGATCTATTACAATTCTTATAATAATAAACAGTGGTCCCTTGCTGTGGTAAAAAAGTAGCTTTTGCTTGGGACTACAAAACCTAGTGACGTATCTGATTTGTAAAAAAAACCTAGTGTATAACATGTTTGTGGATGTAGCAGAAGTTACAGATGTTTGGTATGATAATAAAAGACTAATTAGAGTTGTGGCAGGCAGAAGGAGCCCTTCAATGGCCCAATAAATGCAAATAAATACAGGCAGCTCAGATTGGTGAGAACGCTGTATTAAGCCAATTTTAAGCTTGAGGACAAAAAGGTGAATTTTACACTGTTTTATAAAACCTATTCAGAATGCCGCAAATATTCTAAACTTCTGTGAGCTAACAAGATTCTGATAACTCTTCCACATTAAAGTAGGGTATTAGAAGAAGGGATTTATGTGAGGTTCCAACTGCACAGCCATTTTTCATATTAGCCACTGCACAGTGGAGAAAATATGTTTAAAAACTTTGACTAAAATTAAGCAAGAGAAAAGTTACTCAGCTAGTTACATACATTTTATTCTTCTGTAGGGCCCTGGATGGATCCATGAAACATTGATGAAAGTTGTGTGTCTTTGATTGAACATCCTGCTTCTGAGCCAGGGTGTGATGTCAATTTTAATAATTCTGCTTTGGGATCCTAGAGAAGATAAAATACTGATATTGCAACAGTGGGTATGAAGTTGATGGGGGTTAAACAAGGACAAGCCTCTGTCTATCCATATTAAGTGTCTGGTCACATACAAGATGCCATAGTATGGGTAGAAAGGTGTTAGATTGTCAATCAACTATAAGAAAGGAAAAATAACCCATTCTGAATACACTTGCATGTATCAAGCAGTCCGAGAGACTGGACTCAGATCTCTCTGTGAACAGTGTTCCCACTGCTGTTAAGGTTACTGGTTAGTAACATGCAAGGCTCCCTCCTTGCTATTTACAACAGGCAGAGAGACTGACATCCTTATGCCCTCTTGTGCACAGTAAGTATTTTACTGTGTGCATGGATCAGACACAAATTTGACATGCCTCACATGACTTCAGTCATAGGTGGAGATTTAAAATGCAAAAGAAACTTCTTTTTGTACAGTGGAAATGGTTAGATAAAAATGCCAGGGGCGTCATTTGGTTTTGTCGTTTTGGTTTCTTCAGATTGCATAGGAAGAAAGGTGTAGCTTAGTGAAATAAAAAATGGAACC
Source organism: Discoglossus pictus (assembly GCA_027410445.1). NCBI lineage: Eukaryota > Metazoa > Chordata > Amphibia > Anura > Alytidae > Discoglossus > Discoglossus pictus. The sequence continues at coordinate 130,624,288 of CM050170.1, forward strand.
ACAGTGCTCCTTTTTAGTGAAACTGAAGAAAATAATTATTCTGCATGTGGTTTCTCTAAAATATGATCTATGTGTCCTAATTTTCTTTGGATTTACAATATTGTTCAATTTACAGTAATTTGGATTTTCATGACAACTGGACAGAGTTTATTAGCCTTTATTAGACCATTAATATTTGCTCACCCCCAGCGCCTAGTTACTACTACTATATCCCAATCATAGGCTTACCACAGACCTATACAAAAAATCATAAATGTATATGTGTCTATGTAAGTATACGGTCAGTCAGAAAGTACCAGGCAGAATGTTTATAGATATTCCTGTGCATATTCTATGATATTGCATTGGCAACTTCAGCTAGTCTGCAACCCCCTAAAAATGTGCTTCCCTAAGCATGGGCCTAGGCTGAAACACACCCATGATGTATACTAATAGGGCCAGTGTTCCTGGCTTCTGGTGGCAGACTAATTGAATGTGCACTATATTTCAACATTTCAGGATATCTTCCATGGAGATACCAGTGACAGCCTTTTAGTTACAGGAGACTATTTATGAAATGTGTAAGTAGCTCAAAGGCACTACTAATCCTGTGTCACAATATACTCTTCATAATTACTGGTGAATTACCTATATTGCCACAGTTATCTACTACATAATTACTTGCACTATATTTTATTTTTAGTGGCATTATTTTTATATAGATAACTTTCGAGCACAGCTTTATGAACTGCTGAGTGCCATTACTGGGAATGTTCCCACATACATATGACTATGACACACTATTGCATATGGATGGTAAGATGCACATTTATAAGTTCCAAAATGTTGTGCTGCATAGTAAACACCCCAAAATATATTCTATGTAGTGAGTATGTGACACTTAACACATATGGGAGTAACAGTGGTCCTTGCTCCTATTAGCTTACATTTTAAAGAGATGATTGGGCAAGTGATAGACAACCAGTGACGGAGATAAATAATCTATAGATGGTTGGAGAAGGTAGCTGTGTGTCATAGTGAATAATAAGCCAGCAAGATAGTTGATATCTGTCCGTTGCCAGGGTTGTTGGACAAAGCCGGTCACATATCTTTACTATAATGTTTTTTTTTAGAAAGCACTTGTAAAACTCTGAAAAAATAGGAGAGTCTGACAGGGAATTTCTGCAGATAGGAGTGTCATAGGAGAAGTCTTGTATGAAGGAGTTGGTGGAAGTAATTAATGAGGAAGAAAGGAGATTGTTATGAGCAAAACGAGTAACGCTGTCTGGGGTAAATCGGAAATGAAAATAGACATATAGTAGGGTTGCAGACTTTGTCTTTTACGATCAAGATTTTGAATTGTTTTCTGTGAGCTATGGAGAGCCAGTGGAAGGACTGGCAGATGTAGTGAAGGGGGAATGGTGAGTAAGGTGGTAGAGACCTTCATAATAGATTGAAGGGTGGACAGTGTATTGCTTTTAAAGAGACTGGTTTGACGAACACCTACTGGACAAGCTCACACTATGTTTGTTCCCATTATATATTATGTTATTTTTCCCATTATATATTCTTTACTGCTATGAATCATTTCAGAGCAAGGTTTAGTTTTCCATTAATCGATTCAATTTTGTGGATTAGTATGATGGTAAAACAGATTTCAAAACCCTATGATTTCTTATATACTTAACTGATACAGTGCCACATGGAAGACAATTGTGCAAACTAAGGGATATAAGAATTGCAGTAAATATCTTCTCCTGGATTGAGAGCTGGCTAAAAGACAGGAAGCACATAAGTTGTTGTAAATGGAACCTACTCGGGGTACAGAATTAGGTCCTCTCCTTTTTAACATATTTATTAATGACTTAGAAGTTGGACTGAAAAGTATTGTCGCCATTTTTGCAGAAAAGGATGTACTTTCCCTCCACATGGATTTGCATAAATTAGAGAAATGGGAAACTAAATGGCAGATGAGATTTAATATGAATAAATGTAAAGTTATGAATTTAGGAAGGAAAACAGCCATACAATTTATAATCTTAATGGAGCAAATCTAGAGGTATCGGATACTGGGATATAAGAGATAATAAGAGATTTGTGAGTACTTGTGGACAACCACCTAGGTAGCAGTGCTCAAAGCCGCAGCTGCAGCAGCTGCAAAGGCAAGTAAAATATTAGCATGTATTAAGAAGGATATAGAAGCAAGGGAAGCAAATATAATTCTCCCACCATGCAAATCCCTAGTATGCCTTCATTTGGAATATGGAGTACAATTTTTGGCGCCACTTCATAAAAAGGAAATTTTAGAGCTGGAAAAAGTACAAAGAAGGGCAATAAAATTAATGGAGGGGTTAAGTTATGAAAAAAGACTAACAAAATTAAACGTATTTTCTCTAGAAAAAAAGGGGATATGATTACCTTTTTATATAAATATATCTAGGGCCGATACAAGGGTTTGTCAAATGAACATTTTGTGCCAAGAGGTTTTTCAATTGACAAGAGGACATCCCTTGAGGTTAGAAGTAAAAAGATTCCACATGAAAGAAAGAAAAGGGCTCTTCACAGTAAGGGTGGTTAATCTGTGGAATTCTCTACCAAGGGAGGTGGTGACAGCGGATTCAATAGATAACTTTTAAAAAGGGATTGTATATATTTTAAAATAAAAAAGGGCATTCAGGGATATCCTGGATATTTCAAGAGGGCGTATTTATCCCGGCAGGAATCCGACCTCCAGTATCTGGGGTCAGGAAGGAAATATCTTTTTTCCCTTTTGAAACCATTGGCAAAGTTTCACTTGTTTTTTTTTTCCGGTTTGCCTTCCTCTGGATCAATTAACAATTAATCCACATATTGCAGATCAGAGGAGATCTAAAAAGGTTGAACTTGATGAGCTAAAAGTGTTTTTTTTTTTCAACCTTAATTACTATGTAACTATGTAACCAACGCCATGGGTATTGAAAGCACCTCACTATCTATAAAGACCATAAATCAAGTATCACCGACAGCTTGCTTTGCTCCACAAAAAAATGTTTATCCATACTTTTATACTACATTACCGGATTCTAACAAAAAGCTTGTTTTTGTTTTTGTTGTAAACTCTGTAGTTTGAGATTGTATGATTACTAAAATTTATTTATATAAGCTTCTAATTCAGTCTTGTATGTATGTTTTTCAGGTCTTTCTCAGCACTAGGAGTGGATCTTGGATTATGAGCCGTGTCTGGGATAATGGATACCCTTGGGATATGACTTATTTAACCCGATATCAATCCTTCCTCAATAAGATACTTCCAAGAGCCGTGTCTGACTTGCTATATGAAAACATGATGAATAAATTATTTAACCATGAAATGTATGGCTTGGTGCCTGTGGACAAGTACGTTCCGTTAAACATTGTATTTCCTATTCTTAAGTATATATCTATGGGAACTTTAGAGATTAAATGCAACAGGTTTTCTGGGTCGGTAGAAACTGGAGGATTTAACTCTGGCTCCGTTTCACTTCTCTATGCATGAGTTACGTATATTTATCTACCTGTGGTCATGGTTAGACTGGGAAATGTAGTAACTATAGGTTTTAATAAGTGGTTCCTGCAACAAACACTCTCCATGTGGAATGATTTGTAAAACTGTTGCCATTCATAGATGTGTCCACATTTGTTAAACGCATGCTTAGATATCCTTGTGCTCACTAAAATTGACATGTAAAACTACACTGTCTATATGCATTAGAGAAAAACATAGTTCTCAAAACATTGGTGCTTCTTGTCCCTTGTAAAAGGGGGGAATGTAAAATACAAAGGTGGGCGGGGGGGGAGTTGGGAGAGGAAAAATTGAGAGTGGTCCAGGTGCATACCATGAAGCATTTTAAACTAAAATTCAATATTTTTAAGTATTCTTATTCATGAATGATGGCAGCAGTTTAAAAGGAGTCTTTATTCACTGTCTGTACCTATAAATACTATTTGGACTTATACTTGTGGAAGACAAACCATTTTCGTTTTGCTTGAACTACCTTAAATCTATTGTATCCAGTCTGTTTTTTAGGTTCACAAGTCAAGACTTCTACTATAATACTTATTATGTATGATTTACATTTTAAAGAAAATCTTTATATTTTTTATAGTTATAGAAGCATTTTATATTTCACCTTTCAGATGATCTGGTAGTGTGTTTTAGGGTTTTGTGTCTCAAAATGATATATTTTTTGTGTGTGATATTTTGATATATATAGATATGTTTTGTTTGCCTAACATGGTAGTCAGAAATGCTGGATTGAAGTTGGTTATGAAGTTATGGCCAAATACTAGTGATTTCGTACCTTCTCTGTAGGTGTAATAGCAGTTGGGAGTTGTGGTGGGAATATCTGTCTATGAGCCCTTGGAAAGAGAGTAGTTATTCAGTGAGTGGGTTTAAGAAGGTGATCAATGCCTTTTAGATTTCCTAAAGGAAAGCATTTGTTTTTGTAACCATTTGTAAACTTTAGGGATTTGATGAACTGGAGGAAGAAAAGGCATTTTGTTGGACATATAATACATGTTTTTTTTTATTGTGTGGTGCTATGACCTGATGGTATTATATAACAATGTTGGTGATATAGACCATTGAAAAACATGTGTGGTAATATGTGTTAGTCTTTCCCCAGTCAGTATAGTAACTTCAATGTATTATCCGGTCTCTAAATTAGATGATGGGTTCCATGGTGGTCCAGTGGTTAGGACTCGTTGCTTCCACCACTGTCGACCTGGGTTCAATTCAAAGTCAGGGAACAAAGAGGTCATACCACCCTGAAGCTGAGCAGAGTTGTTACTGGTCAGTACTGGCATGGGAGATCACCTGGGAATGATAGGAACTGTATGCTGTGGCCCACTGGAGAAGGAACGGGCAACCCACTCCAGTATTTCTGCCATGAATACCAAGTGGATCAGCATGACCATGGACATAAAGATGTTCTGGTGTATTATGGTCCATAACGTCATGGAGAGTCGGAAACAATTGAACGACAAAATAAATTAGATGATCCTCACTAGGTTATATAAATTATTTAAAGAAAAGTCTGCTATTAGATTGTTGTCATTTTCAGATCTATTTTCTGTATCTTAACATTCAAGATGAAAATTTAGAGTTCATGTACAACAGATTAACATATGTAGAGTGGATGAGTGCATCTGGATCTTGTGCATTATTATGGTCATTTTTAGTTTACATAATATGGCATAAGAAAAGAGATTTCCATAATTTAACGCTTTAAACACAGCATAAATATTTCATATCCTGGAAAGTCCTATCTAACCTAATCCAACTTTGTCATTAAAGGGTTAGAGGAAATGTTCTCAGAATGACCAATCACACTTTATTGGCTCATTTTGAACTGGATCTAAAAGAGTTGCAGGGAACGAATTTTTAACATTTCTTACACAATCTAAATTTTCTTCCATCTATATTACTTTACGTGTTCAAGGAAAAAGAGTGGTATGATGCCACATAAGAATAAACTTGCCTGCAAATGCATCACAAATTAAAGCTCAGGGCACGTTAATTTATAACTAGTATGACCAATGGTAATGCCACTTCTGCCTGGGATGTGTATGAAGCTTTTATTTCAAGCCTTTCCCTTTTTTATTATATTTTGTGCAACAGGAATACACTGTAACCGACCATGAACCTAGGAATTGGTCTAATCACTTGGTCAAACACACAACATAAGATTAAAAGCACACTTACATAGTTTATTGAATTATGTTTTACAGGTCTGAAACATTAATAATATTCAGACAGGATCTCTTCTAGCCACAAAACTCCAAGCTATTCAAAACAAGTAGAGAATATCCATAGTTTCTTGAAAATGGAATATGAATTTTAAACACAAAAAAGATGTGAGATATTCATTCCTTCTCCTGAACAGTATATAAACTTCAGAATCAAACATCCGTTCCTACCAGAGATGCAATGCTTTTTTTTCCTCTTACCTCAATGCCCTTTGCCTTCCATTGCTAAAATCGGGCTGGAAAAACTCATGGCCAAGAATGAGAAGAGATTAAGACATCAGTAATTTAACTAAAGTATCTCTACCCCAATCTTTGTACAATTCTATGTTCTGTTCTCTTCTCTGTTTCACAAAGACCAAACATCTGAGCATCTCCTTGATGGAAAATTATATGGCAAACAGCAATATAATTGTCAGAACATGGTCTTAACAGTTTTAACATTTATGTCTAGTCATGCGTCACATTAAAGACTATATGGCATAGCGATTTAAGAAAGATTGTAAAAGGAGTTCATATTAGCTTGTAATAAATTATACATTTTCCCACCCTTTGTTTGTAAGAGGAAGTGTGCTACATGGATGTTACCTTTTTTTGTTGTCAAAAGAGCGAGGAATTCTGGGTGTCTAAAGAAAACTACAAAGTTATTGTTTCCCACCAATTCAATGTATTTTTGCAATAATAAAGAGTACAGAAGTTATACTCTGTATGCAGGGATTATCTAAGGTGTGCCTCTCCCAGGATTTAGGAATATCTTTTTATTTCAAATCTGTTGAAGCAATTAGAGACTCCATCATCAATTGAATGCCTAATTAACTTGCTTGTTAAGAACATTTGCCTCTGTTTTTGTTCTTCTGACAACCCAATAGAAGTGCTGTTTTTGGATTAAATTGATTATAGTTTACTGTAATAGTTATTTTTCTTGGTCCATAATGGCAGTTTGTTACCCTCCTTTATATCTGTCAAACGTTCCTGTGTTTTTTCAATATACTTCATCCTATGTAATTTCATGAAATTATCATCATTTAATGACATGACTATTAACAAAATAAATGGTATTATATTTTTCTGCTCTTTTTTTTTTTTTTTTAGTTCTTAGTAAGTGTGTGTACTTTTGTAGGAGCCATTTTCATTTTTACACCCTATACAATTTAGTATGGCATTAACTAGTGGCAATATAAGGTATTTAAGGTATATAAGGCAAAAAGCTGCTCGCCCCAGACTTGTGGACCTGAGATTTACACTAATAATGTGCTACTCCAGTAGGCTGATTTAGGACTCACATTCTTTGATAAATTTGTGGGGGTGGTCTAACTGGATGATAACATTGCAGGACTTTGTTTTTGCCACTGCAGAAACATACTGCCTCTATTACTAACAAATCAAAGCAGCTAAACTGTTTTTTATGCTGGTAAAACAATATATATTGATTGATTCTTGGGGAATAGAGTCCTTTTTAAAGGTATATGCAAGTGAGCTTGGTTATGAATGCATTTGATAGAGGGTAATTAGTAGTGTATGATTACATTTATTTGCATGCACTATGTTTTTTGAGCTTTTGCATTAAAAAAAACTGTTGCAGGTGATGTTTACACCCCCAGGATTGAACTAGGCTTCTCAGGGTATGATTTTTAAAAAATGAACCCTCTGTGTGAGCATGCTCTGCTTTGCAGCCAATCAACAATGTTGTATGCAGCCAGCTAGATAATGTTGCTACACTCCTTAGAACTAAAGATCCTTAAAGGACCATAAATCAACCTTAAAGTAAAAATGCTTGAGCCATTACAAGGTTGTTCTGTAGACCTACAACTTCTCCTTGATAAATTATAATTGTACTGAAACCAAACATTTCAGCTTTTTTTTCCTATTCTAATCTGTCTTTTAGGCCAGTGCTCCACAACTACAGTCTTCAGGACACACCAGCAGCTCACATTTTAGGTATATCCCTGCTTGAGCACAGGTGAGCTAATCAGAGGGCTCAGTAACTTAACCACCTGCTGAGCCTCTGATTAGTTCACCTGTGTTTAAGCAGGGATATGCCGAAAATAGGAACTGTTGGTGTGCCCTGAGGACTGGAGCTGAGGAGCAATGTTTTAGGTGAATGAGCATTTATGCTTGATTTATGGTCCTGCAATGACTGCAAAGTTTGAGGAAGAGAGGTGTGCATGCAATTCACTGGGGCTGGGAGAAATCTCAGGGGTAAATCACTGGGGCTGGGAGAAATCTCAGGGGCAACTCATTGGGACTGAGGGAAGTGTCACCTGGGATGTTATGTAGATAAAACAATCAGTGAATGAAGGGACACAGACCGTGTTCTGGTTATTACAGAAATCTAAAGGAAAGCTGCAGCTCAATTCACAGACCAAAAAGATACAATGTATTATGTATGCTAATTTTTGCTGGGATTTTCAGGGAGTGTCAACATTGATAGAAAACAGTTTGCAAATGTAAAATTCAGCAAACTTTAGGGTGATCGTTTAAATGTTTATTTTGGTATTTTTTTTAATGCAAACAATATTTTCCATACACTACCAATTCTCCTCTATCGGATGCATTCATAATCCGGTTAACTTGCATATACCTTTTTTTAAGTAAGTGACTTTTTAACCCTTTTCAGTCAATTCAATGGACACTATTATTAGTTTGATTAATTATAGGCACATTAATTTTAAAGGTAATGTTTATTATGGCTGGGAGTAAAGAAAACTTGAGCATTCTATGTTTTTTTTTTTTTGAAGTATTCTTATAGTTGTCTTTTTGTGTATTTTGCGATCTAGGACCCTGAGGAAGGAGCCTGTTTTCAATGATGATCTGGCTGCCTGCATAACATGTGGCACTGTTGTGGTGAAGCCAAATGTGAAAGAGTTTACTGAAACTTCTGCGATCTTTGAAGATGGAACCGTAATGGAAAACGTGGATGTAGTAATATTTGCCACTGGGTATAGCTATGCCTATCCGTTTATCGATGACTCGCTTGTGAAAAACAGTAATAATAAAGTGTCTCTCTACAAAGGGGTTTTTCCACCAAAACTTGAAAAACCAACACTTGGAGTCATTGGATTGGTGCAGTCATTAGGGGGGATCCCTCCAACCTCTGATGTCCAGGCTCGGTGGGCTGTCAGGGTTATAAATGGTAAGTTAAAAGCATATCCAGATTCCGTTTTCAAAAGCTTATTATATTTTCCCTCTTGGGGAAAATGATTAAAATCTTGTAAAAACCCAGAGATGATTTAAATTCCATGAAAAGAAACTGTTGAAGAGGTATGTGTGTGGACGCTTATTGCAAGGCTGTCCCCTGGTGCAGTTTGTGTGCTATGAGCAGCGTTGTCGCTCGTTGTGAGGCACGCAGTGAATGGCTTTTGTGTTTATTGCAATAGTTTTTTTTATTTTTTTTAATTTATTTTTTAATTTTTGTATGCTAATTAAATAATAAATTAATATACTTTACCTATTTGTAAGTAATATATGCAGGAAGCATTGTGCTGAAGAGCTGACAATCTGTTTTGATGTTCCTGCAGCATACAATGTAGATTTGCACTGTTGTTGAGCTGAGGTGTAAGTGTCAGCAATGTGTGCAGCGTGTAGTGTAAATAGGCTGCGTGCGCGAGGGTAAGATGTTAGTGTAGCTGTGTAGTTCTGCATTCTGTAAGTTAGTGTTGTGAAATGGTGGCGACTGTGTATGTGGTACGCGGGTGTGGATGATTTTGCGTCCTTGCTAAAAGTGTATCTTGTACCTGGTACAGGTTTTTGTAAAAGCCGTATGTGCTTGGTGGTGTTTTGCGGCTTTACGGTCGTGTAGCCTCGTTTTCGTTTTTTTCGCCATGCCATTTTTTTCTCTCGCTTAGGGGATTTACGTTTGTCTAAACTCAGTAATTTGGACTTAAATTGAGGTATAAGTTCACTTGCAGAGGTCCTGAGTGCCCCCGCCCCCTTGCTGTGGGTAAGCTTTTTATGTCATTTTTCTGTGTATTTATAGTTTTTTTTAATGTTTTCAGCTTCGGGTGGTTTCGGCCGTTAAGGTCGTATTTTTGCAAGTTTGCAATGTTTTTTTTTCTAAGTCCCGCGGCTCATATTTTTTGTGTAAGTCTGTATTTAGTCATTGTGTGTTTTTTTTTTTCAAGTCCTGCTTCTGTTGGTGTTTGTAACCGATTGTGAGGCGCTGTAGAGCCTCCAACTCCGCAAATGCGGCCCCTCGCATTTTGCGGCCTGAACTGCGTCCCTCGCTTCGTGAGGGACGCAGTTCTTGTGAGCTCACAAAGCGTGACGACGATTCGTAGTTTGACAACTATTATATGCAACTAGATGGCATTGTCTCCACCTCCTGTTTGGTGTCCACTTTTTTTCTGACAACCTATGATTTCCTTCTCTGTATGGCCACCACCAAGATATACCAGCTGCCAGGATCAAGGAGAATAACACTCCTTAGAAGAGCTATACTGCTTTGTAAATGGTTCTTAGATATCAAAGAGTGTAGTCTGAAACATGTCAACTTCTTCTTTTTTGAATCATGCATGTATTGTCTATATAGTCAAACATATTCCAATATCCCCAACAGATAAAACTAACCAAACTGGAGATACAAAGGTAGAAAATTTCAGCACCAGCTGATGTAGACTCAATGCAGCCTGTCATAAGCCCCACTGCGGGACAAATGCCTGGAAGTCTAAATGTAGCCTACATCGACATTACCCTACCCCAAGACTCAGAGGATGCAGTGGCCTCTTCTATACACAATAAGTCTGAGAGTAAATATGAAGTCCTTGCAAACTATGGGAGTAATTCATTGGTGTTGTGTCCTCTTCTGGAAATCCCAAGGACAACCAAATACAAAAATATAAAATGAAAGATACTAAACCTAGTCACACGGCTAATAAACATTTGCAAGGATGGACCAAAACAAGTGATTCATTGATTTACAGTTCACTGGAGTCAGCATGAGGAGAGTAACACCCTGCCCCTAACAGCCACATGCGGTTGTCATGGGTCTCTCTGAACAATGCAAATCAAGCAGGGATTGAATTACACATTTTATAGATGTGGGGAACAGAGCTATTTTTTGGGATTTGGCAAGTCCCTAGTCAGTGACCCTTCTGTAACATTGTGTGTTGGTTTCTTGCTGCAGCCTCTGCATCACTGTAATACTGCATGATGGCGTCCATGACTCTACACCGCTGTGTATGCTGCCTCTTGTTGATTTTACAACCACAACTTTTGTTCAATGATACAGGCCACTGTTTCAACACCTCTGTGTCCTCATTCTGATTTCAACTTCTACCCTTCTGTGCACGGACCTATTGGCGATGCCCTACTGCTGTGCTTCTGGCATCCTAGTTGCTGCTGCATCATCATGTAAAAGATCAAGTTCCACTTAAAATATTTGTTTTAAATTAAAGAGCACTATTAGACAAGGTTGTTGTTGTTTAGTTATTCAGTTGTGTCTGACTTTCTGTGACTCTATGGACCACAGCACGCCTTGTGTCTTGTTGTGCTTATCGATAAGGTTATGTTGGCAAAGATACTTGAGTGGGTTGTCAGTTCCTTCTGAAGTGGACCACAATTTGTCTGACCTTTCTATGACCTGCCCTTCTTGGAACTTTACATGGTATCCCTCACAGCTTCATTGAGGTACACAAGCCCCTTCAACACCAGAAGGGGTTACCGTATATACTAGAGTATAAACCGACCCGAGTATAAGCCGAGGCACCTATTTTACCACAAAATACTGGGTAAAATGAGTGACTCTAGTATAAGCCGAGGGTGGGAAATGTGCTGCCCCTGTGTCCCTTTTTGTGCCTTCTGTGTCCCCCTTTCTCTCCTGTGTCTCCTACCCCCCTCTCCCTTACCTGTGTCTCTCTCTTCCCCCCTCCTCATTCTCAACCTCCCTAATCAAACCCCACTCCTCATCCTCTACCTCCCTCCTCAACCTCCCTCCTCATCCTCAACCCCCAATCCTCAACCCCCTCCTAAACCTCCCTCCTCATCCTTCACCCCCCCCCCTCATTCTAACCCCCCCCCTCACTTACATGCTCCGGCCTTGGCACCCAGTATATGCTAATGACGTGGCACGCATGTGATGTCACATGCTCGCCACATCAAGACCCGGAAGGAGCGGAGGCCGGAGCAGGTAAGTGAGGGGAGGGGGTTAGAATGAGGGGCGGGGGGGGGTTGAGGATGAGGAGGGGAGAGGGAAAGAGACACAAGGGGTGTTAGAGAGACACAAGGGGGGGTGTTAGAGAGACACAAGGGGGGGTGTTAGAGAGACACAAGGGGGGGTGTTAGAGAGACACAAGGGGGGGTGTGACATGGGGGGGGGGGGGCGGGGAGAGTTACTCGAGTATAAGCCGAGGGGGTCCCTTTTAGCCTTAAAAAAAGGCTGAAAAACTCGGTTTAGTATCGGTACACTTTTCCAAAACCTCAGTAATTACCATTATACAAGCACATATTCAGTTACAAATTAATAAATGATCAACAGGATGTTTTTTTTTTAACATAAATATCTAATAGGATGATGGAAAATGTTTGCAACTCCATTGCTCTATAAGTTTCCCAGAGACCATCAGCATAGAACATGCTTCCCAATTCTTGTCTTTATGGCATCCTAACAGGCTAAGATTTCAAGGAATACCTCTCTCTTAGTATAGTATGCTTCAGAAAGAATGACAGCTGATGAGCTAATGGTTTTCAAACAGAAATATACAAAAGCTGATCGATGTGCCATTACAGCAAATGCCAGACACAAATAGTTACTTCATACTGCTGTTGACCAGTTATGATGCAATACTACAGGAATCCTGGTCCTCCCATATCCCCCATTGCAACTTAAAGGGTAACTGTCTGAAATTGCTGTGGCAGAGTAACTCTTCAAATGCCCCACCTAATAACTGTAACTTGTGAATAAACCTGAAACCATGAAATGAATGTAACTCTTAAGGAGTAGACTATTCTAGAAGCGTAGACCTACAGTATACTAGTCTAAGTGTTAGTCTGACATAATCCTACTTTTATTTACTCAATTTAACACTTTTATCCCCCATTTCAGGGTCATGTAAACTTCCTCCCAAAGACGTAATGGTCAAAGAACTCAGTGAAGAAGAAGGCGAAAAGAAGACTTGGTAGGTTATAATGTACTGTACTTATTTTAACACGCCACGCAATGTCCCGTTTTGCTTATTGCTTTGAAATGGAGCTTTTTGACTTCATTCCGCTTTGAGCTCTGAACATATTTTGAAATGTCATAAATGCAAAAACATATTTTTGAAGACAATACAAAGTTATTTTATTTATATATATATATATATATATATATATATATATATATATATATATTCTCTTTTATATCTGTGATTAGTACCACTCTACTCATGGACTCAGTGACAGGTCATGATTTGGGTTACACACTGTGTAAACACAAGGTGAGGCAATAATGGCTCAACAGATGGTGGAGCCTCCAACTGCCTCAGCTGTATTCACACAGTGTTTCACCTAAATTATGGCCTTTCTAGATGTCCTTGAAGAGAAGTGTGTGAATCGTGGAATGGACGATTTCAGTAAAAACGGATAGGGGCATTTAGAGGGAGCTTGTAATTTTTGATCCTTTCAGGACCTGATGAAATGTGCCTACTGCCTCAATGCATCAGGAGGAGCAGTGACTCCTTATGCTCAGGTTAAATCAATAGTTATTATTTAAAAACTATAAAACATTGTAAATAATGATTTCTGTTTATTTTAACTGCTCTATGTGATGCTGCAGAGCAGTTTTTAATTGTGTCCCTTTAATATAATAAAAACATTTCTAGAGATAATATTTATTATTGGTAATTCAAATGAAGATGCAATTTCTAGAAATGCTGTGAAGTAATTCCCACTATGGAGCATCATGTGTGAAAATAATTAGAACTTGGTACATGTGGGTGCAGAAAGGAGGCGCAGTAATGCTTTTAACACCAACCTTCATATCTTCACTCTTTCTTTTTTTTCAGGTTTGGACGCGGTGAGACTTTGTCCACAGATTATGTCTCCTACATGGATGAATTGAGTTCTTTTATTGGTTGCAAGCCCAACGTTCCTCTGCTGTTCCTTACTGACCCTAAACTCGGGTGGGAAGTATTCTTTGGGCCATGTAGTCCCTACCAGTTTCGACTAATGGGCCCAGGCAAATGGCATGGGGCAAGGAAGGCTATTTTAAACCAGTGGAAGAGAACAATCCAAGCCATGCATACACGTGTGGTGCCCTCACATACAAAAACCTCCTCTTTCGTTACATTGATTTGGCTGCTCATCATACCCGTACTTCTTTTTGCAATATATGTAGCATGGTTTTAATTGCTTTTAGTTGATTAGATACTTTGGGTATTTTGTGCCGTTTATAAATGTTTTTAACTAATTAGTTATTTTCCTCAAAGAGGTCTACAATGCAACAGTTTCTGCATTGTCCCCTTTCTCACTGTGTAGTCTCCTGCAAGGTGCCATATTGTATGCTTGTGAACTGCAGCACCGCATTTTGTGAGCTAAGGACATAGAGAAAGGGATTTCAACTACCAGTATCATGCTATTAGAGAGCAAGCAGACAGTGGCAGGCTGTGTGCTGTAAAGACACAAAGCTGACAGCATTTTTACATTTACATAGGTAATTTTCTTTGCATTTGATTCCAACAATGTGTTCTTATAAATGATTGCATATAAAGATTGAAAATCCCTCCTGTTTAGTATTTTTGCAGCACACAGTCTGCCACTGTCTACTTGTTGGCTAATAACATGACGCTAGTTGTGTGAACCCCCTCTCTTTTGGGAATGTCTTTGGATTCAAAATTGCAGTGCTGTAGCTCATAGGTGTGTAAGATGTCAGCCTTCAGGAGAGAAGACATGGAGAAAGGAGGCAGGTCCAGAAACTGAGAAAATGTTATTTGTGGATCTCTTACAAGTAAATGAGTCTACATTTAATTTGAAAATTACGAGGCGGATCAAAGTAAGTAAGACTAGTTAAAACATTTGTATAAAGCAAACAAAATGAGAAAGTACTCCCATTTTAAACATAGCAAATAGCACAAGCTTTCCTTTCCATACTCCATTAAGAGTGTTTTTAGTATAATTTTACCATATAACGTGAAAACCTGATAATGCACACATTTAGTAACATGAGAATTTACAGAAGGTCATATCAGTTTGTATTTTAATAGAATGGTTTTAGATATTTTAGCTCTTTTTATCTAGAAAGTAGAACATCAAACATTTCTATCCTAAAGTTTGTGGTTTACATCTCATTTGCTTGTATTCATCCATTTTCCCTTTTACAAATTGTGTAAAAGCATAAACTAAATTATGTATCTTTAGGGCACATCACTGAACACTGTATACCCTTGCCATGGGTACACTGGTATACATAACTTAACTAAAGAAAATGGATAATTTTCTGAAGAAGCGAGAGATATGTGGCTTAAATTCAGACAGGGTTTACATTTGCGCCATTTTGGCCAAATATTGAACTTTTTTTTTTTTAACCATGTAACTTACTGAAAATCCTTCAAAATAAAGTTCTCTCAAATTTGCAATGTCCTTGTATTTTTTTTAAAGAATGTTGTGAAAGATAACCTATGGCTGAGTGTGGTGGAAGAAAGTGGGGGTTTGACCTGGTTAGGGATGGGAATATTCAAAAGTTATCGGTGGAAGGGTCAGGGAGGGGAAGTTTAGTTAGCATAAGGAAGAGTTTTCCCCCAATCCTCACCAGTTGAGAGCAGGTTAAAGAGCAGTTTTCATGCGCACCCTTCCTCCCTTTTAATTTGGACTGAGTTAGTACAATGTGGGGTTTATAAATAATGGGTTTGGTTAATTAAGATATTTTCACAGCTGGGGTATGGCAGGGGTGCTTTCTCTTATTATGCGAATGGATAGTTTTTTAAGTTGTAGAGATTTTGGTAGTCCTCCTGTGGGACACAGGTTCACCTTGAGGTACCCATTTATGGGGAAGGGCAAGTACCACTAGAGTTATTTAACCTACTGCTAAGGTTTTGTTAAATAAATGAGCTGTGGCCTTAATATCCAACATTTTGTATTTGTTACTTATGTGGAACAGGTAATCCTGAATTAATAATAGTAAGATAAAGTGTACTGTAGTGTGCTAACTGAAACAGTGTTTTGCTGGAACTCCTAACTGCTCCTCCTTTTAAGATAATTTTCTTCGGTCTCACATTTAAGGACAAACTTCTATATTTTAGTCTGACAATGTTCCTCTTTCATTTGACAAATCTCTATTAAATAAAAAATAAAGTACACAAGTGTGATTGTTCTTCTGTTTATATGTGTATATAGAGCAGTGTGCATATATCTTGCGTATATACATAGTTACATAGGTCCTTATTCAATTGCAATTTTGCCAATTGAATAGGGCTCTATATAAGCACATAACATATTTTTTGACAGAAGTTTTTAGTTAGTGAAAACCTTGCTTTTGGATAGAAGTTCAGTAACTAAAAAGTTTTGTCAAAATTTTTTCTATGTGCTTATATAGAGCCCTATTCAATTGGGCAACTCGGAATTGAATGAGGCTCAAAGGGCCTCATTGAATTGCGATTTGGCCAATTGAATAGGGCTCCAAATAAGCACATAACATATTTTTTTAAAGAAGTTTTTAATTAGTAAACATCTATCCAAAAGCAAGGTTTTCAATAACTAAAAACTTCTTTAAAAAATATATGCTATGTGCTTATTTAGAGACCTAATCAATTGGCCAAATCGCAATTGAATGAGGGCCATAGTATTTAAGGTTGAAAAAAGTATTTCAGTCCATCAAGTTCAACCTTTTAAGATCTCCTCTGATCTGCAATATGCGGATTAAATATTAATTAATTGTATATAAAAAAAACAAAAAAACAATTCCCTCCTGATCCCAGACACCGGCGACCCGACTTCTCCCTGGATCAATACTGCCTCTCTAATTATCCATGATGATCCTGAATTCCCTTTTTAATTAGAAATAAATCCAGTCCCCTTTTAAAGTTAACGATCAAATCCGCTGTCACCACCTCTTCTTGTAGAGAATTTCACAGATTAACCACCCTTACTGTGAAGAACCCTTTTCTTTCTTTAAGGTGGAATCATTTTAATTCTAACATCAAGGGATGTCCTCTTGTCAGTTGAAAACCTCTTGGCACAAAAAGCTCCCTTGACAAATCTTTATACTGACCCTGGATGTATTTATATAAGGTAATCATATCTCCTCTTAGATGCCTTATTTCTAGAGAAAATGCGTTTAATTTGGTTAGTCTTTCTTCATAACTTAGCCCCTCCATTCCCCTTATTAGTTTTGTTGCCCTCCTCTGTACCTTTTCCAGCTCTAAAATGTCCTTTTTATGAAGTGGTGCCCAAAATTTACATTTATTCATATTAAATCTCATCTGCCATTTAGATGCCCATTCCTCAATTATATGTAAATCTCTTTGGAGGGAAAGCACATCACTATCTGATTTAATTACCTTGCACAACTTCATGTCATCAGCGAAAATGGAGACACTTACCACATTAGTGCAATCGGAGTATGTTCCCTTTACAACAACCCTTTGCTTCCTGTCTTTTAGCCAGCTCTCAATCCATGAGCAAATATTTACTGCAACTCCTGTATCTCTTAGTTTGCACAATAGTCTACCATGTGGCACTGTATCAAAAGCCTTTGCAAAATCCAAAAAGACTACATCCACTGAGTTGCCTTGATCCAGGTTCCTACTAACCTCCTCATAGGAACGAATTAGATTTGTTTGACATTACCTATCCCTCATAAATCCATGTTGACTCCTACTTATAATTCTGTTCAAATAGACCTATATCCCTTATTAACCCTTCTAAATGCTTCCCCACTACAGAAGTGAGTCTCACTGGTCTATAATTCCCTGGATTTGCTCTTGCTCCCTTTTTAAATATTGGTATCACATCAGCTTTTCTCCAGTCATCTGGTAGAGACCCTGTGTTGAGTGAAACTTGAAAAATTAAATATAATGGTGTGGCTATTACAGAACCCAGTTACCTTAGTACCCTTGGATGTATTCCATCAGGACCCGGGGCTTTATTAACATTTATTTTTTCCAACCTCTTTTGGATTTCTTCCTGCGTTAACCAATTATTTGACAAAGGTAGTGTAGCCCTATTATGTTGCCGTGTCCCAACCACTGGTACCTCCCTTGTGTATACCGAAGAAAAGAACCTATTTAGCTTATCTGCCTTTTCCTGGTCACTAATTATCAGACGGCCTGTGTCCCATTGTAATGTTCCTATAGCTTCCTTCCTCGCCTTCTTCCCATTAATATACTTAAAAAATATTTTAGGGTTAGTCTTACTCTCTTTTGCAATTCATTTTTCATTTTCTATTTTAGACAGTCTAATCGTGCTTTTGCAAGCCTTGTTTATTACCTTGTATTCCTGTAAAGCAGTCTCTGTCCCCTCTTGTTTGTATAATTTAAATGCCTGTTTTTTGCTCCGTATCTTGATCTTTAAATCATTGTTAAGCCACATTGGATGGGATTTACTCCATTTACTTTTATTCCCACACGGTATATGCCGATGTGTACGTATATAGCATTTAAATGTTGTCCATTTATGTTCAGTATTTTTACCTGCCAGTTATCTGTCCCAGTCTATACTTTGTATTGCTGCCCTTAGACTGTTAAAATCTGCCCTTTTAAAATTAAGATTTATCGTTGGACGCTTAAAATTTAGTTTTTTTAATTCAATCTCAAGAGACTGTGCTGTGATCACTGTTTCCCAAAGGTTGCCCTATTCCAACATTTGATACTATATCAATATTATTTGTGATGAGTAAATCTAAGATAGCTTAATTTCTAGTAGGCTCTTGTACAACCTGGGCCAGATAATGATCCCTGAGTGTACTCACGAACCTGCTTAGATGAACTGCTGGTCTCATTTATCCAGTTTATTTCAGGGTAATTAAAATCTCCCATTATTAGAACTTGCCCATGCTTAGCTGCATTTTCAATCTGTAACAATAATTGTATTTCCTCACTTTCAGCTATATTTGGGGGTTTATAGCATACTCCTACTAATATTCTTTTGGAATTTGCTGCTCCGCTATTTAACTCTACCCACAAACATTCAGCTTTATTACTAGGTCCACCATAAATATCTTCTCTGACTATAGGATTAAATTCAGGCTTAACATACAGACAAATCCCTCCTCCTCATTTACCATTGCCTCTATCTTTTCTAAATAGGTTATAATCATTCAGATTAACAGTCCAGTCATGAGCTTCATCCCACCACGTTTCGGTAATGCCTACTAAATCCCATTTTTCATTAATTGCTAATAATTCTAACTCTTCCATTTTTCCTGGCATTAGCAAGCATACACCTTATGTTATGAGTCTGTAGTTCTGAATTGCCTGCCACTGTACTTGAATTGCTTAGTACTACCTCCCTATTGACTATACTACCCCTCCCCCCCATCTCCTCCCCTATGAGTTGTTAATTCATCCCTTATACCCTCTACCCCATTACTTATATCTAGTTCCTCCCTCCTCACCTACTAGTTTAAAAACTCCTCCAGCCTTTCTACCATCCTATCCCGTAGTACAAAAGCTCCCTCATCATTAAGGTACAATCCATCCCTACTGTAGAGATTGTACTGAAGTGAGAAGTCAGCCCAGTGCTCTAAAACAAATCCCTCCTTAGTGCACCACATCTTTAGCCACACATTAACCTCCCTAAGCTCCTTCTGCCTCCCTGGGCTAGCATGTGGCACTGGTAGTATCTCAGAAAATACTACCTTGGAGGTCCTTGCCTTCAGCTTATTACCTAGTTCTCTAAAATCATTCTTTAGGACACTCCATCTTCCACTAACTTTGTCATTGGTACCAATATGTTACAAGATTGCTGGTTCATTTCCAGCCCCTCCCAATAATTTGTCTACCCGATCCACAACATGATGAACCCGAGCACCGGGGAGACAGCAAACTGTTTGATTGCTGGGATCTGGGTGACAAATCACCCTGTCTAACTTCCTAATAATAGAGTCCCCTACAACCAAAACTTGTCTGTTGCTCCGCCTAATCTGCCGTCCCTCTCCTCCAGTAGAGCTGTTTTCCCGGGTGTTAGAGGGAACAGCTCTATCTGGCGTTGCCATTCCTGAATGGACATCCCCAACAGTTTCACTCAATCTGGCAAATCTGTTGGTGTTTGCCAACTCAGAACTGGCCTGTCTCCTCCTTTACCCCCTGCTTCCCCTTGTAACTGTAACCCAGCTACCTCTCTGGACATCCTCACTATCCCCAGCTCCACCCTCGATGATAGGCCCAACTAAACTGTGCTCAGTGAGCACCAACCCCCTTTCCAGTGCTGCAATTCTCCGCTCCAGATCTTCAATTTGAGCTTCCAGAGAGGCAACATGCTCACACCTCTCACAGAGACATGGACCTTGTATCATCTGTTCAGTATTGCATACATATGATAGGATGTACACTGAGTGAGGTTGCCACTGGACTGACTCATAATTAATATTATTGTCTACAAACTTTCAGTGGGAAAAATAAAGAATATAAAAGAATATATTTGTATAAAGTTTTGCTCCTTTGCACTATATATCTGCCCTCTCTTTTCTTTGAAGTCCCTCCTTTTATTTAAACTCCTTCACTTTTACTAGAATTGCACTTGGTACTGAAAATGTTCGCCCCTTCTCCTGTTTATATTAACTTCTGCCTTCTCACCTGGACACAATTAGTGCACTCTGCAATTTATCAGCCTTTACTTGTAAGGAAAATTCACTTGCGAACAGCCCTAAAAGAGCTCACAAACCTTTTATACTTGTTTAGCAGTCAAGCCACACCCCTCTCACCTGGGCACAATTAGTTCACGCTGCAATTTATCAGCCTTTACCTGGAAAGGAAAATCCACTTGTAAACCCATCTTTGTTTCCCACTTTAGGCACTTAAAATGTTGGGAGATATGGTATTCACTTTAATGATGTAGTAACAGGTTAAACAACATGGATTGTACAGTTCTTCGTTATAAAGAAATAAATAGTGTGAAGATCTGCTGAACTATAGACTTCTATATAGTGAAACTATTTAAAATGCATTATTACTATTTTTATGTATATATGAGTGTGTGTATATTTGTCCAATGTGGTCTGTTTTTTTCTTTTTTGAAAATATTGTGACTAATATTGGATTTTTGTATTGATATAGGCGCATGTTTTTCGGCTGATGAGTGTGAGGTCCCAGTTTATGTGTATGTGATATATATGAAACTTATGGTGGGCTGAAGAGTTATAGAAGGCAGCCACAGTACAGAGTACCATCATACACAGCTTTAAGCATAGCACAGGATGGATTATACACCTGGGGCCTCATTCTATTATCGGCCGTAAAACGGCCGCAAGGCTGCGATTCCTTGCGGGGGTTCAGTTACCTCGCAATTCTATTATACGGCCCCGCAAGGATCTCCTCTTACGGCCGGCCGTATATCTTGCAACCGGCCGTAAGCTCAGAAATCTTTAAAGTCAAAAATAAATTCAAGACAGCACTGTAAAGCTCTGTAACTGCTAGGGATCATATTGGGGGACATGAGGATTAATAGTAACCCACTCTCAAGCTTGCACATCAGCCCAAATCCGAGTTTACATTAACTGTTTATTTTCCGGCCGCAGCGTGGCCGGGTCTGAGGTGCTCCAAGCACTCTGGACTTTTTACATGGATATTTGACATATATAAAAAAAAATTTTTTTACGGATTTGAGTATAGGGGAATGTTGTGCTATTTTTGCTAACACCTACAATCACTTTATAGTCTCCTCAGAGTGCAGGATGGCTTTATTATGTGCTTAATTGGTGCTAGCGGGACCTTTTTCCTGCAAGTAAGCTGCGGCTCGGTTTTAGCCTTGCAGAGAGGGTTCCCGGAGCAATAGAATAGCAACCGGGCATTTCTTGCGGCCGAAACTCTTGCGGCCGTTTTAGATCAAAGGCTTTCCTCCGGTGCAAGCGGCCGCAAGGGATAGCAAGGCGCCGGCCGCAAGCCAGCCGGAGTCCCCGGCCAGAGGGGAATAGAATAGCCGAATAGCTTGCGGCCGGTCCTTGCGGCCCCGCAGCGCCTACGGCCGATAGTAGAATGAGGCCCTAGGTCTCCTAGTTTTTTCCCCCTAATCCATCATGTGCTATGCTTAAAGCTGTGTAATACAGCGAGCATATGCCTACAAGGAGCCATGTGTATAGTGTTTTTTGGATTAATAAATTGAGCACGCATTGTGGTCTCATTCCCAGAGTGCAGTGCATCAACTGTATTTCTGAGAAACGTTAGCAGGAAATAAGTTAATGTCCGTTAATTAACACTTCCTTTGGGTTCTTTAAAAAAATAACCAATCTGATGCCTATATATATATATATATATATATATATATATATATATATATATATATATATATATATATATATATATATATAATATTTAAACAGTATCTCACAAAAGTGAGTACACCCCTCACATTTTTGTAAATATTTTATTACCGTGTATACTCGAGTATAAGCCGAGTTTTTCAGCCCTTTTTTTAAGGCAAAAAAGGGCCCCCTCGGCTTATACTCGAGTCACTCTCACCCCGTGTCTCTCTAACCCCCCCGTGTGTCTCTAACCCCCCCGTGTGTCCCTCTACCCCCCGTGTCTCTTTCCCTCCCCCTCCTCAACCCCAACCCCCCTCCTCAACCTGGGGGGGTTGAGGAGGAAGGTTGAGGCGGGGGTTGAGTGCCTTGCAAAAGTATTCACCCCCCTTGGCATTTTTGTGTTTTGTTGCCTCAAACCCTGGAATTCACATGGATTGTTTGAGGATTTGCATAATTTTATTTACAGAACATGCCCACAACTTTGAAGATGTTTTTTGTTTTTTTTTATTGTGAAGCAAGCAACAAATAGGACAAAATAACAGGAAAGTCAATGTGCATAACTATTCACCCCCCTAAAGTCAATACTTTGTAGAGCCAGCTTTTGCGGCAATCACAGCTCCAAGTCGCTTTGGATAAGTCTATGAGCTTGCCACATCTTACCACTGGGATTTTTGCACATTCCTCCTTGCAAAACTGCTCCAGCTCCTTCAAGTTGGATGGTTTTCGCTTGTGAACAGCAATCTTTAAGTCTGACCACAGATTTTCTATTGGATTGAGGTCTGGGCTTTGACTAGGCCATTCTAACACATTTACATGTTTCCCCTTAAAGTGTTGCTTTAGCAGTGTGTTTGGGGTCATTGTCCTGCTGGAAGGTGAACCTCCGTCCTAGCCTCAAATCACTCACAGAGTGGTACAGGTTTTGCTCAAGAATATCCCTGTATTTAGCACCATCCATCTTTCTCTCAGCTCTGAACAGTTTCCCAGTCCCGGCTTCTGAAAAACATCCCCACAGCATGATGCTGCCACCACCATATTTCACTGTGGGGATGGTGTTCTTTGGGTGATGTGTTGGGCTTGCTCCAGACATAGCGTTTTCTTTGATTGGCAAAAAGTTCCATTTTAGTCTCATCAGATGAGAGCACCTTCCTCTCAAAATGTGCCTTTTTGTTTTTTGCTGAAAGTAATGGCTTTCTTCTGGCCACTCTGCCATAAATCCCAACTCTATGGAGCGTAAGGTTTGCTGTTGTGCCATCTTATTTCCATTTGGTTATGATAGATTTGATGGTGCTCCTGTCTTCATGGCAGTGTTTGTTTAGTGGTGCTTCTTGCTTAGGCGTTGCAGCCTCTGGGGCCTTTTAAAAAAGATGTGTATATGTAATGACAGATCATGCAACACTTAGATGGCACACAGGTGGACATCATTTCACTAATTATGTGACTTGTGAAGGTAATTGATTGCACCAGAGCTTTTAATGGGCTTCATAACAAAGGGGGTGAATACATACGCACATTCCAATTTTCTGTTTTCTATTTGTAAAAAAATGTTTTATGTATATATTTTTCTCATTTCACTTCACCAACTTAGACTATTGTGTTCTGATCCATCACTTAAAATTCAGATTAACAAAACATTGAATTTAAGGCTGTAATGTAACAAAATAGGTAAAAAGTCAAGGGGGAGAATACTTTTGCAAGGCACTGTGTATGTGATTTATCTTTTTTGATTTTAAACCTTGACAGGAGCCATACTTTTGGAATACATGGCTTAAATCAACATGTTCAGATACATTCAATATACATTACACTCTTGATCCTTAGAGAGACCCAGTTCTTCATTTAGACAAATTGGATTTAAAGGATTTGATTTGTAAATCAAATGTGTTTTTCTCTGGCAACATTTTTGGTAATTATCTCCTCCTCAGTGTGTGTTGGAGTGAGAGTGCTGCATATATGTGGGTAAAATGGATGGCATAACAGTAACCTGCAGCTTGCAAGGTCCAATTGTGAGCAGTTTTGCATAAAAGAATCACTAGAACAATTTAAATCCTATGGTCTGCAGCATACCATGTCTCTCCATGAGCTTATCCATATCATTTATCTTGCAAAGATACTGGAGTGAGTTGCCAGTTTCTCTTGCAATGGGGTGCGATTTTTATGGCCTCTCCGCTTTGACCTGCCCATCTTTGGTGACTATACATGGAATATCTCACAGCTTTATTGAAGTACATACGGTAATTTTAATTATCTATATATCGAACAATATTAACATCGCTGCAAGTAAAAATACCTGACAAATATTTGTGTAGAAAAATTGTGCACAATGGATGTTTTTCATGATTATCCTTAAAAAGAATTCCACTGTGAGATATGGAGTGAAAAATAAAAGTGGATAATCTAAAGAACCATATGGATACCCTGTACTGACTCAAGTCGGAATATAAAGCCATAACAAGGCATAATTATAACAATAACATTTACTGTAAGTCTATCATTATTTAGTTCAGTTTCTACGATGTTAAAAATTCTTTAAAGTGGATCTTTTAAACTCTTACAGGGTAAGCTTTTTGTTGGCTAAGTAACCAGGCTTTCCAAGTATCCTCTACTATTAAGTTGTGGTAGTTTTGCCTATTTAGAGGAGAGTCATATAGCTTATTTTTAACTTACCACTAAGCATGTATTTCAAAATGTTCACACAATTTACTCACCCTGGAATGAAACAATGCAAATTTTAGTAGTGGAACAGCCCAATGTATTTTATGCTGAAATAAGGCTTATTAATCAGTGAAGGGTGAGGTGTAAATAGTTTGAATAGCTGCTGAGATTGGATTAAGCCAGGCCCATTCTGTCAGTACAATTGAAACAGAAAAAGATAAAACATGAAGTACTGACCACTAATGAAAATTGTTGGCAAAAAATGTGGTCTTGTGCCCCCTTTACTGTATTTTACAAGCTTTATCACAATCCGGAAATATAAAGAGTAATCCCAAGTGTTCTCTTAAAGGATCATTGCAATGTCATTTATGATATACTTTTTGAGAAACTTCATAGTGGACAATTAAAAATGGAGCATTCGGCCCGCCCGTCTCTCCGAAATGCTCCAACCTCCAGGGACCCTTTAAATAGTCTTTTGAAAAACTGTCACACTTGCAGTTATACTGCGGTCTTCTCCCTGGGGTTAAATGTCCAGTCTCTAAACAGGAAAACTGCTTTCTCTCAGCAGATTAACTTGCCTTGTAGGCCTGAGTTGCTCCTGCAGACAACTCTGCTCTGGGAACCAATGTTGCTCCTGCAGACAACTTTGCTCTGGGAACCAATGTTGCTCCTGCAGACAACTCTGCTCTGGGAACCAATGTTGCTCCTGCAGACAACTCTGCTCTGGGAACCAATGTTGCTCCTGCAGACAACTCTGCTCTGGGAACCAATGTTGCTCCTGCAGAAAACTCTGCTCTGGGAACCAATGTTGCTCCTGCAGACAACTCTGCTCTGGGAACCAATGTTGCTCCTGCAGACAACTCTGCTCTGGGAACCAATGTTGCTCCTACAGACAACTCTGCTCTGGAAACCAAATGCTGCTCCTGCAGACAGCTCTGCTCTGGGAACCAATGTTGCTCCTGCAGACAACTCTGCTCTGGGAACCAATGTTGCTCCTGCAGACAACTCTGCTCTGGAAACCAAATGCTGCTCCTGCAGACAGCTCTGCTCTGGGAACCAATGTTGCTCCTGCAGACAACTCTGCTCTGCACTCCAGACTGTCTCTCCTTGCAGACAAACAATCTTTACTGTTACTCCAAACACCACACCCCTTGGTTCTGTCTGTAGGGCTTTTTCAATCATCCTGATAAGGATCAGGTGCACTGGCTTCATTGAGCTGCAGTTCCAATTAACTCTTGCTTGTCATGCCTGGATATATAGCTCTGCTCAATCTAAGGCTTATATACACTCCTTTCTTGACTCTGTTACACTATGCACAGATGAATTTATAAAGGATTACATTTAGTTTTCCTCTGCTCTGGAGCTTGCTTTCGGTGTGTCTGGCAGCTTGCCAGTGGTTCATGTAAACATACATTTAATCAATAAATATCTCAGTGAAAAAAGAATGGATTTCAAAAAATCCAAAAATGACTAAAGAGAGTATCAAGGGGTGGGAATATCTTTGACTGGGAAGAAGTCCAAAAGGTCAGGACAAGCTTGTGTCATTGGGTGGTAAATCAATACAAGAGATTTTCACAAGAATGTAAAGCATCTGCTCCTATCTAAATATAAGATTGTGTAAGACCATATAGGACTGTCTCCCAGAGTTGTTCCCACCTTTTATGACTCTTTAAGGGGTGAAGACAAGTAGCTTAACTGGATGATTACAAGTTGGCATTTGAAAGTAATTTAATATTGAATACTTCTTTTCTAAATCACGTAAGGCCTATATCCCCTGGTATAGGGTCCATTCAATAGAAGTTTTAAAAAATACATTTTGTTTTAATTTTAACACAGTAGAGTCTTGATTCTCCGACACTGTGTTATCTGTACACTGTATTGTGCTATGTGCATGTCCATACTGTTGTGCTACTCCCACCCACTACTGGATTGTCTGAATTTTGGAAAATGACAAGCCCAACCAGAAAGAAAGTGATGGTTTCAATTGAACAAAAACTTGAAGCTTCAAGAGCTTAAAGAGACTAGACAAAAGTGAGACCATGTAAAAACTTGGATCTGAATTTGGTGTGGGTAGAGTTACAATTGGTAACTGGAAAAAGTGTGTTAAAGTGGTCCTCTTAAGGAGCCTCAAATGACTGACTTAAGAACTGAAAAATCATGAAGAAATTTAAATAATGAGTGAAGCTTTGTTTTTAATGGTTTAAACCTCAAAGCGATAAAGGCATTTCTACCACACTCCCGATCCTGCAAGAGAAAACTTATTTTCCAGAAGGAATTTAGTGAAGGTGAACCGGATTTCAATGCTAGTGTAGGCTGGCTTGATCTCTGGGGGAAAAAAGATGTGCTATAAGTCAGCTCAATATTTTTCTAAATATTAGCAAATTCAGAAGAATTTTGATAAATTAAAGAAAATGTTTAAGTCTTATTGACAATGAAGGATTTGCACATCAGCAGATATACAGTTGTGATAAAAAAAAGCCTGTTATAAAATGTTACCTTCAAGAAAACTACACTTGAAAACAACCAACATGTATTTAAAAAGGAAAATAAAATAACACAGTTTTAATATATTACTCGTCTAATCTAACATTTTGTTTTTTGTTGACCAATTTCCTGAGGAGATTAATTGCACAGGAAGGCTTTATCCTCACAATGGAAATGTGGCATCCACAACTGGACTTTCAATTGCTGTAAGCGAAAAAAAGGTTAAAAGGACACACAATCCTGACAATGTAACAGACAAAAGAAAATAAGTGCCTAAAGCAAAGAATAATTTGATATAAAAGATAAAAATGTAAAGGCTGTTTCTTAAATTTTAATTTTTTTTTTTTATGAAATCAAAAACACCTGAACACAGCCATTAACTATTGCAAGCAATATTTCTATAATGGTGCCCCATATTTGTTTCTGTTACTCTGCTTTTATGTATGGCAAT
Source organism: Discoglossus pictus (assembly GCA_027410445.1). Lineage (NCBI taxonomy): Eukaryota > Metazoa > Chordata > Amphibia > Anura > Alytidae > Discoglossus > Discoglossus pictus. The sequence continues at coordinate 130,651,983 of CM050170.1, forward strand.
TAACCTTGAATGCAGAAAAGCATATCATTACTTCAGTTGAAATTCGGCAACCTTAAGTGCCAATGCTTGCAATAGGGCTAATAAAAATCTGTTATATCTACAAGGCCTTTCCCTCTTACTCGAGCTGCTTGTTGGAGCTGATTTTGCAAGGCGATGACTGCCCACAGCATAAGGTAATTACATACAATTATAAGTAAATGTTATGTTGTATTTATTTATTTTTTCACTTTCTAAAATATGTTGCCCATTTTCAAGACTAGTTCAACAAAAGAGTGCTCTGTAATTGACAAATTTAAGTGGTTCCATAAGAAGGTTATGTTCATTTTAAAGAACCTCAAGTAATGTTCATTGATAACTCAGCAAATGGTCATACTACTTTATTTATAGTTCATGTTAGGACTTACAAAGAAAACATTTTTAGAAAATTGTGTTCATGTTTTTAACAGAAAATGATCTGCTTGTGATTAGAAAGTTTTAGATGAAATCAAGTGGAAGCCTAACCAAATGGCTATCACCAAAACACAAATGCCTAAGACACTTGTGATGTTTGACCAAGGTTGTTTATTGTTATAAACAACGCGGGTCCTAGTTGAATGAAGGGTTCGGTTCCATTGCGCAAAAATAGCTTTTCTAGCATCAGGCCATTTTCCAGGTCCAGTTAGGCGATACTGATAAGGTGTGCAAGGCCCGAAGAAAACCTGGCAAGCCAGTTGAGGGTCTGTAAAGGTAAGATGTAAAATGTTGGGGGAGACTCCAATCTCTGTGGCAACTTCATCCATGCACTCAATAAAGTATGACTGAAGAGTTTGACTTCTACCGATGCCAAAACTATATAAAAGAAAAATAAGTTGGATTATTTATTTTTGTAATAGAATTATCAGCTCAATATTATTGAGGTGGAATAAAAACCGTATTTAATTCATTCTGTTCTACATACAATATTCACCTACATTGAGTTTAATCTTAGTATATCATGTAATGACAGGTTCAAATTCAAAATGTTTCACCTTCTTCTGCTCCAAAAAGTACACTCCGCTTTACCATGTTGAAAACTGACTTTAAGGGGTCTTCTAATATTTCAGTGGTCTAGTTCTCAAACTGTGGTCTATGGATGGAATCTTTAGAAATCATCAAAAGTTAAGAACATTTATAATAATTCATGAAAAGCAGTATAAAATGGGTTATTGATGGCATATTTTGATATAGTACAACTCATTACAATTGTTAAAAACAGGAAGAAAAAAATCATAAGGGGGTCCACAAAAACTCTTGGATGTATTCTCGTGGTACACAAATATCCTGTTCATGTGGTGCACGGAACAACATTGGGAAGCGCGGGTCCTTGAGTGATTCAATGATTGTGTCTCATGAGAACTTAAGGAGAAGAAAAAGCAGAACCCACTAAGAAAAATCAAACTGTTTAGGGTAACACAATGGGATGATGTTTGTTATTATTTTCACTATCCAAGAATATTCATTGCTGTCTTCTGCCAAAAGCCTTCTTAGACAACTCAAGCAGATGGCTAAATTTGCCTCTAGTGAGTTCCGTAATACGCTATAAAACAATTATATTGAAGTAAATATATAATTTACTAGTAACTTGCCTGTCATAAATTATGGTATCCTAGAATGTTATCGTGAATTGTCTGTGCAGTCTCTCCCTGTGCTGTCTCTCTCTGTGTTATATGGCAAGTATGCTGTTTCTAACTCTATGATGTGTCTATCTATGTGCTGTGTCTCTCTGAGGTTTGTATGTGCTGTTACGCTGCTTGCTGTTGTGTGTGGCAGGTTCTCTATCACTCTTTGTTGTCTCTCTCTATCGTTGCTGCCTGTCTCTCTTTTTCTCTGAGTGTGGTCTGTCTGTGTGCTGTCTTTCTCTCCCTCTGAGATGTGTAATTGCGGCTGTTATGCCACTTGCTATGGTATGTGGCACGTGGCGGCGCTTGCTGTGTTGTGTAGTGCGTTCTCGGTCTCTCTTTACTGTCTGAGGTGTGTAATGGCCATCTTTGCTGTCTCCAGGTGCTGTATCTCTCTGTGTTATGCGGTGAGTATGCTATCTCTCTCTCTGTGCTGTTTATTTCTGTGCTGTCTCTCTCTCTCTGAGATTTGTATGTGCTGATATGCCATTTGTTGTGTTGTGTGGTGCGTTTTTATTATCTTTTATTTGTATTGCGCCAACATATTCCGTAGCGCTGTACAGGGTATAAGAACAGGGGAAATACACGTTTAACAAATTCAAAAGTTGAAGGGCCCTGTTTTGAGCTTAGAATCTTAGCAGAAAGTGCGTTGTCTCTCTCTCTCTCTTTGCTATCTCTCTCTCTTTGCTCTCTGATATGTGCAATGGCTCTCTATGCAGTCTCTCTCTCTGCTGTCTCTCACATAGAGGTTGTCTCTCTGTGTGCTCTGTCTCCCTCTTTGCCGTCTGTCTCTCTCCACGCTGTCTCTCTGTCTCTGTGTATTGTCTCTCTCTTTCTGTTGTATCTCTCTCTCTCTTTGTGTTGTCTCTCTCTCTCTCTCTTGCTATCTGCCTTTCTATTTGCTGACTGTCTCTATCTGTCCTGTCATGCTCTCTCTGTGCTGTCTCTCTCTTTGCTGTCTGTCTTTCTCTGTGCTTTTTGTCTCTCTCTCTGCTGTCTTTCTCTGTGCTCTCACTCTGCTGACTGTCTCTCTCTGCTGTCTGTCTCTCTTTTTGTTGTCTGTCTATCTCACCCTTTCCTCTTCCCTCTCTCTGTGCTTTCTGTCTCTGTGCTATATCTCTCTCTTTGCTGTCTGACTCTCTCTCTGTGCTGTGTCTCTTTGCGTGCTGTCTATCTGTGTGTTGTCTCTGTCTCATAATTCTGATCATTCAAGTTTTATTGTGTATAACAATACACTCCCTTTCAAGTTTTTTGGACAAAGGCTCAACATTCACAGTATGTTCTTAAAGGGACATGGAACATAATTATTTTATTTCATGCATTTAAAAGAACACACATCTGTTTACATTTCATTGAAACTAACAGAAAGTGCACAGAGCATGCATAAGTCTTAAGATTTAATTTGCAGTCAAGTATGATTCAGATCTATATTACTGCTCAGATTCCAGTTTCCAGACCAGTTCAACTTTTCAGTTTTTTTTTCTGATTTGAGAGCATCATTCAAAAAAAGAAAACACACACTGGTACATTGTCAAATATCCCCTTTAAAGGGACGCTGAATACCATTTTTTCATTGTTGCGTCTGAATTTCAACTATCTGCTTCTTTAACAGTTCACAAAATAGATTTTTACAGCACCATCTGCAGTAATTTATGCAAAACATAACTGTCAACATAAAAAATATTAACATACATAGAATGAAAAAAAATCTAAACAACTAATAACATATAAACAGGATTACACATACAAACAATATATATATAGTAGCGACTTGCCTGTCAAGAAATGACGGCAATAGGATTGTAAGGGCAGTAAATTGTGTTGGTGTTCCATGATGCTTCGGCGCTCAATGCGAGCCTTGCTAAGAGCGCCTTCGGCTTGTTGTTGGTTCTTTGTGTGCTATGAGCATTGTTTTTTGAATGAAATAATTAATAAAATAATACATCAATATACTTTACCTAATTTGAAGTAATATATGCCGGAAGCATTGTGCAGAAGAGCTGGCAATCTGTTTTGATGTTGCTACAGCATAGAATCTGTGTTTTGAGTGCTGTGGAGCAGCTGTGTAAGTGTCAGCAATGTGTGCAGTGTGTAGTGTAAATAGTGTGTGTGCGCGAGCCAAATCTGTTAGAGTAGCTGTGTACCTGCGCATTGTGTAAGTTAGTGTTGTAAAATGGCGCCTAATGTGTGGTACGCGTCTGTGGCTTATTTGGCGTCCTTGTTCTTGGATGGCGTCCGTGTTTTTCAGAAAATCTGTAGGTGTTTGGTGGTGTTTTGCGTCTTTAGAGTCCTGTAGCTTCGTTTTCGTTTTTTCCGGCGGCCATTTTTTCTCTCGCTTAGGGGATTTTCGGGTGTCTATACTCTTGTATTTCAAGTGAAATTGAGGTGTAACTTTTGGCTCGCATTGTGAGCCTCTCCCCTGGTGTAGTTGTGGTCCTGTAAACACCGTTGGTGCTCCTTGTGAGGCTCACGCAGTTCAGTTTATTGTGATTTTTTTTTTATGTGTATGTATTTTGTAATGTTAATTAATTAACTTGTAAAGTTATAAATGAATATACTTCTTTTTTTTTGGTGTATATGTTTTTTTGTATGCTAATGAAATAATTAATAAATTAATAAATGAATATACTTTACCTATTTGTAATTAATATATGCAGAAAGCAATATGCTGAAGAGCTAACAATCTGTTTTGATGTTCCTGCAGCATACAGTGTAGATTTGCAGTGTTAATGAAGAGTATCAGCAATGTTTGAGTTTGATATACTGTATCTAATATTTGTAAATGATTTACTGTTACAAATGAATACATTGTAATTATAGGACTGCTAAAAAATATTACATTGAAACCAAATATAATCTCTTCTATATATTTTATACCGTATTGGTCCGAATATAAGCCGCACCTTTTTTCAGATTTTTGAGCATGCGAGTTACGGGTGCGGCTTATATTCGCGACCGTAAAAAAAAATCCTTGCCGATTTGCGAACTTTGCTTGTTATGTGTGCGGCTTCTATTTGCGAACGCAGAATTCCTGCCGATTTGCGCGATTGCGAGTTATTCTAAAGCCTTTGACTGTGTGGATCACAACAAAATGTGGCATGTCCTTAAAGAGATGGGAGTACCAAATCATCTCATCCTCCTCCTAAAGAATCTGTATGTTGACCAAGAAGCCACGGTCAAAACCGAACATGGGACAACAGAATGGTTCAAGATCGTAAAATGAGTGTGACAAAGTTGTATATTGTCACCTTATTTATTCAACTTAGATGCAGAATACATCATGCGAATGGCTGCAGTGAATGAATCCAAAGCCGGCATCAATATTGCAGGAAGGAAAATCAATAACCTCAGATACGCAGATGATACTACTCTGATGGCTGAAAGTGAGGAGGAACTAAAGGACTTATTGATAAGGGTAAAAGAGGAGAGTGCAAAAGATGGCCTGCTGCTCAACGTTAAAAAGACAAAGATCATGGCAAACGGAAATCTCACTTCCTGGCAAATAGACAGGGAAGAAGTGGAGGCAGTGACAGATTTTATTTTCCTTGGATCCAAGATCTCTGCAGATGGTGACACTAGTCATGAAATTAAAAGATGTTTGCTTCTGGGGAGGACAGCTATGGCAAGCTTGGACAAGCTTGTAAAAAGTAAAGATATTAAACTATCAACACAGGTCTGCATAGTCCTAACTATGGTATTCCCAGTAGTAACATACGGATTTGAGAGCTGGACCACAAGGATGACTGAGCACCGTAGAATTGACGCCTTTGAATTGTGGTGTTCGAGAAGACTGCTTAGAGTCCCTTCGACTGCAAGAAGATCCAATAAATCAATACTTCAGGAAATCAAGACAAACTGTTCACTAGAAGGTATGATCATGAGGCTGAAGCTCAAATATTTTGGCCATATTATGAGACAGCAGGATTCCCTAGAAACATCTCTGATGCTGGGAAAGATTGAAGGCACAAGAAGAAGGCGATGACAGAGACAGAGATGGATAGATGAGGTCACTGAAGCAATAAACATGAACTTGATGGAGCTCAGAGGGGAAGTGACTTAGAGATGCACCTGGCGTGCTGTGGTCTATAGAGTTACAGAGATGCGACTGAAAGACTAAACAAAAAAAAATAACTCTATGCTGATGGCACTAAAATCTACCTCTCAGCACCAGATCTATCCCCCTCTCTTTTAACACACATCTCCAACTGCCTCGCTGGTATATCCTTTTTGATGTCTGCCCACTATCTCAAACTCAACATGTCTAAGACCGAGCTCCTAAACTTCCCACCCTCTACTACAGCGTCAATTCCTCAAATCTCTCTCAATTCCATCATCACTTCCATTTCCCAGGCCCATTGCCTTTGGTTTCTACTGGATCCTGCCCTCTCTTTCATCTCTCACATACAGTCACTAACAAAATCTTGCCTTCTCTATCTAAGAAACATTTCCAAAATACGCCACTATCTTACACAAGACACAACTAAGTGTCTAATACACTCATTTCTCGTCTTGACTACTGCAACTCGCTTTTTGCTGGCCACCACCTAACTATCTCCACTGCAATCCATTATGAATGCCTCCGCTAGACTCATCTACCGTTCACAATGCTCAGTGTCTCAGTGTCTGCAGCACATCTCCCTTAGCCTCCAGAATAACATTTTAAATCATGACCCTAACTTACAAAGCCCTCAACAATAGCGCACCCTTACATCCCTGATCTCATCTCCAAATACTCCCACACCCACCCTCTTCATTCTACTAATGACCTTCTTCTTTCTACCACTCTTGTCACCTCTTCTCACTTTTGCCTTCAGGACATTTCTTGTGCTGCCCCTATTCTCTGGAACTCCTTGCTTCGCTCCACTAGACTATCTCCCTGTCTCAAAACTTAAAAACTTAAAAAGCCTTTCACCTTCCTTCCTAACATACACAACACTTCTCTCACCCTCCTGCACCCCACACAAAACCTTTAGATTGTAAGTCTGCGAGTTTTCAATCTTGCATGGCGCTTGGGGAAAGTACTATCGACACTGGAATCCAAACTCAAAGACATGGGTCACCATTCTATTATTGAATTATTATTGAATTTGTCTTTGACTGGAAGTTAACTTATATGTAGCGCTACAGAATATGTTGGCACCTTAGTGATAACTGATAATCACATATAATAGTTGTCAAACTACGAAACGTCATCACGCTTTGCGAGCTTGCGAAGCAAGGGGCAACATTTGCGGAGGTGGAGGCTTCCACGTTGGTTCGGCTCATTGCAGGCCGCAAATGCCCACAGAAGCAGGACTTTGAAAAACAAACATCTAACACGCAATGACTAAATACGGATTTACACAAAAAAATACAAAGATGCACGCAAAAATGACATAAAAACCTTACCCACACCAAGGAGGGTGGGGGCACATAGGACCTCTGGAAGTGAGGTTACACCTCAGTTTAAGTCAAATTTACGTAGTTTAGACACTCGAAAATCCCCTAAGCGAGAGAAAAATGGCCGCCGAAAAAAATGAAAACGAGGCTATACGACCCTAAAGCCGCAAAACACCACCAAGCACATACGGCTTTAACAAAAAGCTGTACGAGGTACAAGATACACTTTTAGCAGGGACGCTAAATCATCCACACCCGCGAACCACATACACATTCGCCACCATTTTAGAAAACTAACTTACAGAATGCGGAAATACACAGCTACACGAACGGCTTCCCCTCGCGCATGCAGCGTATTTACACTACACACTGCACTCATTGCTGACACTTACACCTCAGCTCCACAACAGTGCAAATCGACATTGGATGCTGCAGGAACATCAAAACAGATTGTCAGCTCTTCAGCCCAATACTTCCTGCATATATTACTTCCAAATAGGTAAAGTATATTAATTTATCAATTTATTACTTATTTAATTAGCATAAAAAACTATATAGACCCCAAAAAAACCCCACTAATAAACGCATAAACAATTCACCACTCGCCTAACAACGAGCGCCAAAGCTGCTCATAGCACACAAACTACACCAGGGGACAGCCTTACAATATGCATAAAAAGCACATCAGCACCGACCTTACAATGACAGCAAAAGCGCCTCTGATAAAAAAAATACAACAACCAAGAGGCTCGCAATGAGCGCTGAAGGATCTCAGACCACCAAAAAAATGAATGTCTGTGGCAAACAGCATTACCTGCCTTACAACTTTATTGACCCATCATTTTTGACGGGCAAGTCGCTAGTAATAATAATAATCTTGCTAATAACATTATTCACCTGGAAATGACCTTAGATACTAATGAGATCTCTATTTAGTTGTTTTGAAAGGCTACTACAATATTATGAAACTTAATAATGGGATTAAATGAAAGTATAAATCACTCCAGGCAAACAAGCAGCGCTCTAGGGTTAAATATTGCAGCTCCAAATTTTAGTGTAAAACTACAATATTCTCTAAAAACTATTTTATACTTATTGTGTTGTTTGATTTTCTGCCAGCCCCATTATATTATTTCTGATAAAATGAACGCTTGCAAATTAAAAAAACAAAATCAAAACTATTATTTCATAATTTTGTAACAGATATACCATCTGTGCCAGGTTCAGCAAAATGTACTATTCTATAACCACCTCATTGATAGGACCACTGTAGCTCAAAAGCAAGCAATGGCATTATTTGTGAAACATGTTAAATGTTTGTATTTGCTAGAGAGCTGGTGGGCAAGATGATCATAAAAATATGTATATTTAAATATACAAAAATAACATATTCATATTGCTTGGATGAAATAACTAAAGATTTTGGTAAGTCATATATGATGTCCTAAGTGTTTAAATTGTGTTTTAATGTTAGGAAGCTCTCCCTGGCACACAGTGAGCCACAGAAATCACCTGGAGGGCACCATGTGCCCCCACTAGCAGCCAGTTGGACATAACTGTGTTAGATCATTGGTAAACAGGATAACATTTTTAAGATAATCCTAGCTAATTGTATGTTATGCTTCTGCAGTCAAGCAAAGAGTCTAAGTGTGTTGGCACAGGTTTTAATTTTTGTAATAATGCGTTTTTTGTTGTGTTAGCACAATCAAGACTCATTAAATCAGTAAGATCAAATGGAAACTTATGGCAAAGCAGTCAAACTGTACTACACCCTATACATTTTTATTATGCAATGAAATACCTGCTGTAGGGCATGTACAATAGCTAGTGGCACGTCTCATTTCTGCACATGAATTGCATGCAGTATGTCCTTGGCTAGCCACAAAAATTTGCAAAAAAAAAGAAATGAACGAAGACTTCATAGTTTTAACTTTCGCATGCAATTATTTTACTGTGTAGTTCCAATTTATTCTCTTAACGGAGTCTGCTGTTACTTTCCTAGAAGTGTATATCCCAATGAGTTTTGCTTTAGACCATAACAAATTTGGGCAGCTTTAGATGTCACAATCCAGATATACAGATAAAACTTCCTCCAGATTCTCCTTCCTCAGGAAATGGATCAGCAGAAACCAATATAATATTACAGAATTTTCTCTACATATTTAGCTTTTTGTGCAAATTTCATGGCACTGCATCAACACTTCTATGTAATCGATATACACATATCTATTACATGTATATCTATTACATGATGGTTATTTATATCTATTTACAGTATATTTATATGTTTGCATATATATATATATATATATATATATTTGTTTGTTTATATAATTATATATATGTATATAGATGAATAATCAGAGTATTGTAGGATATAGTGATCATTTTTTTATTGGGCAAACTTATTCTTAATATAGCAACATAATATAGCTTTCAAAAGATAAACCTCTCTTTTACAATGCTTTTTGACTTGATAAAGAGAGGTTGATCTCTCGATAGCTCACCACTATAAATAAGTTTGTCCAATAAAAAAGGTATTTTTTTTACAAGAGAACTTTTTCCTGTGCCTAACACCACATTCGTAACAAAATTATTTTAAAAATGGAAAAACTTTATTGACATGTGCTCTAAAAAATATGCCCCTATTAAAAATAAAAAAACTTGTGTAATGTATAATTTCCAGTCTCCAATTATTTATATATTTGGGCTTGTGTTATATTTCTTCAGGGGACAAAAATCTAGCATATAACCATACAGTATGTATTTCTCATTCAGTACCTTAACAAGACCACAAGACCCAGTCCTAGCTCAGCACTTTTTCAGGGGGCAGTGGGCTGCGTAAAGTTGCCGGTGCAGTGCATTGGAATAATGTGTGATTGTTCAGAAATGGCCAAATGCAGCCACATTGTGTGTGACATGTTCTAACATAATGCATAGATACATACCCCTATGAAATTGGAGATAGCAAAGGAAGATGAAGCAGAGACATTAAGACACCACTGTAATGCAGCAAAGTTCTGAAGGCATATTATTTTCTTCACAGACAATCAAAGGGGCACTACTCTTTAATTGTTTTGCAAGTTAATATTGACATATATCTAAACAAACAAAAATGAAACCTAAAAAGAGATTTTATTTAATTTACCGTAATTTAAATTAAATTTAAACCATGGTGCTCATAAAAATGACATTTTGGATTTTAACGCAAAACAGACATCTAAACTGAAAAGAAAAAATGGGAAATAGGAGGGAGCCTACTGAAAGGGATAGCACAGAAGATAAGTTCTATGATCTCGGTGAATCCTCCTTCCTGAAAGGCTCTCTAACAGAAGCTCCAAAGCTTGCTAAATAACCTACTATAAATAGAAGGAAACATAAAAATTGGATGTATGAGCATTTTTGAAAGTCCTCTCATTGAAAATAAGGTTAGATTAAAATCAAATAATTTGTCTACACATATAGTATCATGTATTGAAGTGCTGCGCTGTCAGTTTTCAATACATAAATACATTTCTTGCAGGCTGTAACATTCAGGAATGGTATTGCTTAGCCCTTTCTAATGCCCTCGCAGGAACAACACAAGTATATATTTTGTATTCATAATAACTGAACTTGCTATAGTAACTTATTTTGCAAAAAGCTTAAAGGCCATTTCACCCCTGTGGTAGTTTCTTACAATGTAATAGGTTTAGTCATAGAAAGATAGATACAGGGGGAAAAACTTGAAACAAGCTGCAATGCATTCAGTTCAATCCATTGTTTTATTCTGGCAAACTCATGATGTAGGAAATAATTTCCATTTATTTCTTTCATAACAGGATGCATTTGCCAAAAAAAAGTTGAAGAGTTGAAATGCACACCCTGCAACCCCACCCAGCATAGGAAATACTTTTCTCACTGAAACATTTTAAGCTGTATAACTACTTTTGAACGTCTGAGTATATATATATATATATATATATATATATATATATATATATATATATATATATATATATATATATATATAATTTCAGAACTGTTTCTACCTTTAATGTAACATATAAACTGTACAACTCAATTGAAAAACAAACTGAAATCTTTTTGGTGGAGGGAAGAAAAGAAAAAAGAAAAATAATGTGGTTGCATAAGTCTGCACACCCTCTTATAACTGGGGATGTAGCTGTGTTCAAAATTAAGCAATCACATTCCAAATCATGTTAAATAGGAGTCAGCATACACCTGCCATCATTGAAAGTGCCTCTGATTAACTAGTTGTTTTTTCCTGAAATTTTCTTAGTCGCATCCCACAGCAAAAGCCATGGTCCACAGAGAGCTTCCAAAGCATCAGACGGATCTCATTGTTAAAAGGTATCAGTCAGGAGAAGGGTACAAAAGAATTTCCAGGGCATTAGATATACCATGGAACACAGTGAAGACAGTCATCATCAAGTGGAGAAAATATGGCACAACAGTGACATTACCAAGAACTGGAGCTCCCTCCAAAATTGATGAAAAGACGAGAAGAAAACTGGTCTGGGAGGCTACCAAGAGGCCTACAGCAACATTAAAGGAGCTGCAGGAATATCTGGCAAGTACTGGCTGTGTGGTACATGTGACAACAATCTCCTGTATTCTTCATATGTCTGGGCTATGGGGTAGAGTGGCAAGACGAAAGCCTTTTCTTACAAGGAAAAACATCCAAGCCAGGCTGTATTTTGCAAAAACACATCTGAAGTCTCATAAAAGCATGTGGGAAAAGGTGTTATGGTCTGATGAAACCAAGGTTGAACTTTTTGGCCATAATTCCACAGTACCTGGTTGCTGCCAGTTAAGGGCTGGCAATGAGCGCCAGAGGCGCTCATTGCGAGGCCTCCCAGGCTCAGAACACCCGGCAGTACCTGGTTTCTTCCAGTAGCTTGAGAATGTACCTGGATACAACTCTGCCAGCAACCCCGCACTACATCTTCTCCTCTGCGGTTCCCGCCCTCTGACCAGAAATACTTTCTGGATCAAGGCGCAAATGCACGGATTGATCCAGAAAGTAGTTCCGGCTGGAGGACGGAAGACACAGAGGAGGTGGGTGCGGAGCTGCTGGCAGGGTTGCATCCAGGTACGAGACACAGAGGAAGGAGACAAGGGAGGGAGAGGGGGGAAGGAGACACAAGGGAGGGAGAGGGGGGGGGAGGAGACACAAGGGGTGAAAGGGAGAGGGGGAAAGGAGACAAGGGGGAAAGGGAGAGGGGGGAAGGAGACACAAGGGGGGAACAGGAGAGGGGGAAAGGAGACGCAAGGGGGGGAAGGGAGAGGGGGAAAAGAGACACGGAGGAAAGGGAGAGTGGAAAAGGAGGAATATGAGAGGAATGAAAGGAGACACAAGGGAGGGAGATGGGGGAAAGGAGACAAAGGGGAGGGAGAGGGGGAAGGAGGTACAGGAGAGGGAGAGGGGGGAAAGGAGTCACAGGGGAGGGAGAGGGGGGAAGGAGACACAAGGGAGGGAGAGGGGGGGAAGGAGACACAAGGGGTGAAAGGGAGAGGGGGAAAGGAGACACAAGGGGGGAAAGGGAGAGGGGGAAAGGAGTCACAGGGGAGGGAGAGGGGGAAAGGAGACACAGGCCGACCAAAGTCAGAACCAAACATGGAACAATCAAATAGTTCAAGATGGGAAAAGAGTGTGACAAGGTTGTAATTTGTCACCTTGTTTATTCAACCTACAATCAGGGTGAAACATGCATAAGGCTGAGCTGGCCAATTCCAAAGCTGGAATCAATATTGCTGGGAGAAATATCAACAATATCAGATATGCAGATTTTACTACTCTGTTGGCTGAACGTGAGGAGGAACTAAAGCGCCTGTTGATGAGGGCAAAAGAACACAGTGAGAAAGATGGAAAACTGCATTTTCATATCAAATGAGTCAAGTTGGCTGATCATTGTCGTTATTCCTGTGGCTATCAGTACATGTTAAATTTTAAATATTGATTTATCTGAGTATATCTGTATTATGTAGTTAATTTAAAGCTAAAACATTGTCATGGTTTGAGTTTTAAATTCAGACTGCCTCAGACCTATTTAAAGATCTATAACAAATACAGAAGAAAATTAATTTTACATGATACTACTCACCTTTTGTTTTTCATCTCCCTGCTTTTCTTAATATAAGTTTCCATTATTTCCAAAGAAGGTAATTGAGCTAAACCTAGGAGATAAAATAGCATGATGTTTTTATTACACAATGAAAACTGCAGGATATATTAAAAAAGAAAACAAATGTATAAGGTGGTAAGCAGGGACTTGATTACACTTCATTGCTAAACGGTTTCATGCAAATGAGACTATATCACAGGCATGCACAGACATTGTGAACTTCGAAGACTCTAGTAAAATGCTTATAAATTATAATATAAAACAGTAAAAGGATCTGATGAACAAACATTTCTGTATGTAGTATCTAAATGATGTGAACCAAGCTTCAAAGTAGAATATCTTCAAGTGAATATCCATTTTACCTAGCTTTTTAAATTAACTGTTGTTAATTAATAAAATTCATATTTAATGATTTATAATAGCAATATTCAATATTTAATTTTAAAGATTAGAATATCAGCCTCCAGTTGAGCAGAATGTCTCCTTCCTGGGAAAGTCATGATGAGGGTGGGTTTGGCTGAGAGATAGGTCCAGAACAAGAGAATACAGTTCCTTGCAAAAGTATTCACCCCCTTGACTTTTTACCTCTTTTGTTACATTACAGCCTTAAGTTCAAAGTTTTGTTAATCTGAATTTCATGTGACAGAACACAATAGTCTAAGTTGGTGAAGTGAAATTATAAAAATATATACATAAAACTATTTTTTAGAAATAAAAAATATTGGCATGTGCGTATGTATTCACCCCCTTTGCTATGACGCCCATAAAAAGCTCTGGTGCAACCAATTACCTTCAGAAGTCACATAATTAGTGAAATGATGTTCACCTATGTGCAAGCTAAGTGTCACATGAACTGTCATTACATATACACACCTTTTTTGAAAGGCCCCAGAGGGTGCAACACCTAAGCAAGAGGCACCACTAACCAAACACTGCCATGAAGACCAAGGAACTCTCTAAACAAGTAAGGGACAATGTTGTTAAGAAGTACAAATAAGGGTTAGGTTATAAAAAATAGCCAAATCTGATTATCCCCAGGAGCACCATCAAATATATCATAAACAAATGGAAAGAACATGGCACAACAGCAAACCTGCCAAGAGATGGTCGCCCACCAAAACTCACGGACTGGGCAAGGAGGGCATTAATCAGAGAGGCAGCACAGAGACCTAAGGTAACACTGGAGGAGCTGCAGAGTTTCTCAGCAGAGACTGGAGTATCTGTACATAGGACGACAATAAGCTGTACGCTCCATAGAGTTGGGCTTTATGGCAGAGTGGCCAGAAGAAAGCCATTACTTTCAGCAAAAAAACAAAATGGCACGTTTTGAGTTTGCAAAAAAGCATGTGGGAGACTCCCAAAATGTATGGAGGAAGGTGCTCTGGTCTGATGAGACTAAAATTGAACTTTTTGGCCATCAAAGAAAACACTATGTCTGGCGCAAACTCAACACATCACCCAAAGAACACCATCCCACCAGTGAAACATGATGGTGGCAGCATCATGCTGTGGGGATGTTTTTCAGCAGCTGGGACTGGGAAACTGGTCAGAGTTGAGGGAAAGATGGATGGTGCTAAATACAGGGATATTTTGGAGCAAAATCTGTACCACTCTGTGTGTGATTTTAAGCTAGGACGGAGGTTCACCTTCCAGAAGGACAATGACCCCAAACACACTGCTAAAACAACACTTGAGTGGTTTAAGGAAAAAAAAAATATCTTCAAAGTTGTGGGCATGTTCTGTAAATGAAATAATGCAAATCCTCAAACAATCCATTTTAATTCCAGGTTGTGAGGCAACAAAACACGAAAAATGCCAAGAGGGGTGAATACTTTTGCAAAGCACTGTATATATGATGAATTACAGTAATTAATTTGTTAGGTGTTTCCCTTTTCCTGTATTTGGACAGGAAAGTCCCCATCTACTTGAAGTAGTACAGGAAATGAAATTATTATAATTTAAGCTAAAATGTTCCTTTTCTTTGATATTCATGGTAGTATTAATTTATGTTTAATACCCAAGCTTATTAAAGTGTGTGGAAGAACACTAGAAACCATTCCATATTTAAAACATGCCATATTTGAAATACTGAGTATTTTTTATGACTTCTTCATTAAAAACAACAGTTAACTAGGATTCAAAAAAGAGTTGACTGATGACCATATGGTATATCTAAAAACATCTTTAGTAGTGTTGAGCTGAGAAATTGCCTAAGATTGAGATACTGCTCTAGTTGAAAGAGTTCATGCCTCTAGGTCACTTGTCCCAAATTCTCTGTCCCACAAGGATGGTCAACAGATCAGAACCCTGTTTGTGTGCTCAGTTTGTCTCATTTAGCATTTGTGAGTTTCATTCTGGCTGAGTTTTTGAAAATATATTTTTCATTCGCTATTGTTAGATAAGGGTAAATTAAATCCCCTCAAAACTTTTTTTCTATGGGATCACCCACTTTAGGCACATATCCCTAAATCCCAAAACTCCCTAAACAAGCATATCATTTTGAGATGTACCTGTCACGACCCAGAGATTATGGACCACGTGCCACCCCACAACAACTGATTTTAGCTTACAGGAATTCTTCTAGGTTATGGATTTTGAGGGTTAACTCTCAGTGCTCTGCATAGTCAGCCCAGGAATGACAAAGCAAACAGTGGTTAGGAGCACAGATAAAATTATTAAATTTCTCCCAGAATGAAACATACACCTCAAATTAAAATGTTTGAATGACACCAAACTTTATTGGATCACAATCCAATACTTATAGCATACAGGGACCAATCACAAGAGGTTTATTAATCTTCCCACCTGGTCGCTTACTGTCATGTCAGGATTATAAATTACCATTGAGAGTTAAGAGGTTTTCCTTCATGCCTTTTGAACTCAATATGTATCCTATTCACTCCCCCTGGTCTCACTCCCCTTACTTCAGCAACCAGCATTTGTCCAAGACAAAGGTGTATTACCTGTCCCAGTACTGCATCTAGGATTTAACCATTGGCTGTAATTAGAGAGCCATTATTTTCCAATTTTACTATCTTGCCTCTTCATGCTAGAAGGTGACAAATGGCTTGTTGCACCATAACATCTAATGACAGGTTGGCTAAATACATTGTATGGCAGGAAAATGACAATATGGATGCCTCTTTCCCCACTGTACTGGATTCCCTTATGACCAAGCACCTCACATCTAATGGGCCTTCTGCCCAGGAAATACACCTCACTAAACTCTATGAGGAAAATGCAAGATTTAAACACCAAACATGCCTGTGTACCCCCTTTACATCAATACATATATACAATAATAAACACTGCTGTTAAGGCCGCACACACACTGCTCTGTGCATAAGACATACACTGCCCTGTGTAATATATACACACTGCCCTGTGCAAATAACATCATATAGTAACCCCAACGTTAATTATTGTGGCCCACATTGCATTACACATAGAAACATCATGTCATATTCCTTAGCAAGTCCCATGTCCATTACAATATTTAGCAATCACACAGGCTGGGGTTACAAATAACAGAGTCCATGATTCAGGTACCAGGTTCCCCTCAGTGCCCACAATAGTCTATACTCCAAAAAGTTCAGTGGTGACTCCTTCTGGGCATGACAGTACCTGAATAAAAATATGTTTTTATGCAATATTATTTTATAAGAATACGATCTGTGATATTATCAATAAGGGGAGGTTGTTGTTTCCTTTCTTAGTTTCCTTTAAGTTATCAGGACGTTGAAACAAAATCATCAGTGGTTGAACAGTTTGATACCTAAAATAGTTCTTGCCATTCTATGTCACGTGTATGAATGAAAGTCTATCAAAATTAATTTTCATTATCCAGGTTTGTGCAGTCAGAGATATCTCTGCAGTATTTTTGTTATCACAAACTTGACAAACCTCCCTTTTATATGATATACTTATTTCTCTTTTTTGCATTGACCATGCTGAGAAATTATCTGTTAGTATGATATATTATACAGTCAGTACTACAGAGTCTGTCTTCATGTGCTGCAGGTACTATTTTGTCATGATTCTCTGCAGCGGATCACAACCTCCCGGAGGAGAGTACTAGGCATTCCATCTAGCCCAGAGCTGTTCCCACAACTCCACAACAGACTTCTATAAAATAACTATAATCACCTTACGAGTAAAAGTATAATGTGATTCTGTCCTATTCCCACTGTAGCATGAGCTCCCATATGGTCGGTAAAACCCCAGTAAGGTACATCCCCTTGTGCACAATGTAGGGGCAAGGAGTCACACTTTATTGTGGAAGGACGAGGGTAATAAAACCCAGAGAACATTGCCCTGTGAAAACCTATGACACTTTACCCACTACCCCTAGTCCTCTGCCATCAGGCCAGGTCAGATTTCTCCAGGTAGACATAACTGCTGCTTGTGGGAATTGAACCCTTGACCACACTGATTAAGGCTCCATAGATTGTCTAGCTCGCTAATTGAGACATATACAGTTAACTGAGCATACAATAATTATTTTGAAGTGATTTCTTTATTATTAACTTTATTATTGACTTTTATTTGTATCACGCCAACATATTCCGTAGAGCTGTACAGGGGATAAGAACAAGGGAAATACAATATTAACAACTTCAGAAACTGAAGGGCCCTGTTTTGCAGAAAGTGCTTTTTACCAAAGCTCCCTACAAGATTGGAAACTCGCTACTTACAATCTAAAGGGAATGAAAGAGCAGAGACCTGGGAAAGAGTAACAGATAAGGAATAGCAAGGGTCAGGAAGAAAGTGAGGGATCTGAGGTGAAAGACTCTAGTATGTTGTCTGACTCCTAGTATTGAGATAATATAATCTGCAAGTAGGAAAGTCAGGTGTTTTGCATGGCTCTATAAATTAAATCTGAGTGGGTGGGGGAGGGAGGGCAGTGTTCTCAGAATCTCTAAACTTAGCAGGCCTGGTTGACAAAGGTTAAGTGGTGTCAAGTACTTGTAGCTAATATCCATTTGATTATTTATCTGCAGTTAATTGCTAATTGGCATGTGATTAATGAATGGCATCTAGCCTAGACCTCACTTACTACTACGAAAGTCCATTCCTTAATTTATGAATAAAGTGGAGCGAGTGTGTAACAAATACGATACACGTCTTCAACCATAATAACACTAAGGCCCAGGGCAAGTGTAAGACTCTATCTTCTTCATAACCCTGGCCTACTGTCTATTCCCCAAGTAACATTTCAGGCCCCTTCACAAGAAATACAAAAAGTGGCCTAGATGTGTCCAAAGAAATTCTTTCTGGCAAAGCCACATTCTACCTGCAAGAGGGACAATAACTACACTGCCCTACAGAAAGAGAATGGGCCCTCTACAGGGGAGGTGAACCTAATTCCTTTCCCAAATGCAGGAGGAGGGACAACCCCATAAGTTAACTCCATTGTGAATATTATTTGATAAGAGACCATTATAGGTTATGTCCACAGCAAAAGCTTGGTGTTAAGGGAAACCAGTTTAACAGTGCAAGTGGTCAACAAATAAAGACCATCATATTGTTAATTATGTGCCTGAAAATTTAGCACTGTTAGCTAGACTATGCCACATTCTTGTAGTGGGTAGAGTTCAGCAGCGGCTGAGGATGATCTTTGAAAGACATTTTTTTCTATTGAATATTGTTCTTTTAAATCATGGCATATGAATTGTGTCAATGATACATGCATAAATAAACCATCTAGCTCCTGTAGTTTGTTCATTACATTGGTTCTTTAAAATATCCCATAACATTAATTACTCCTCCATTTATGCTCACTCACCTTTAAATACTCTAGTGGCCCAGCGAGCCTGGAGTTCTGCAACTGGCATTATGCCTCCAAGTGGTTGTACAAGGCCTACAAAAGCCAAAGTTGACTTCTTTATGGAAGTAGGGAAGACATTTTTGTACAAAAATACTTTATTGTCATCAACAGTGACAATGGAATCATCCAAGAATGGGAATGAAATATTGTATCCTGTAGCAAAAATAACCTCATCCAAATTGTCAACAATGGTACCATCTTCAAAGATGACTGAAGTTTCAGTGAATGTCTTAATTTGGGGCTTCACTATAATTGATCCACAGAGGATGTTGCTAGGAAGGTAATCATTTAAAATGGGCTCTTTCAGTAGTGACCTGTGGGAAGCAAAGACAATGTAAATTAACAAAGACAGTCACATCAGTTTTCAGTGCATTTATGTATAATGCAAATAAATATTTTGTAAATATTAATTCAGTTCACTTTTAGACTTAAAAAATGCATTATTTTGTAATATATGTAATTATTCTTTACTGCAGACTTCTTCAAGCTTCTGTCTATCCTTGTAATGAGCTTTCAAATAATCCAAATGATAGCACTAGTAGTTTTAGCTGCCACATATCTAATGTCTATGTAAAAGCTAACTATGCATTTAAAGTCTCTTCCTACTTGAGGAAGAAGATCACTAAAAACAAAAATGACAGCATTCTCTGCAACATAATTTTTGCATGTGAAAAGGCAATACATTGAACACTGTTTTATTTTCAATGTAAACAAATGTTGCCCATTTTGAAGTGTAGTTCTTCTAAAGGAGGTGTGTGCCGGGGGGCGCACACAGGCCTGGATTTGAGGATATCCCTGTTGCACCCATGTGAGACTATAGCTTCTTCAGTCATGTTGATTGACTCACCTGCGCACAGAATGGGGTAATAGACTCTCTTATATTGAAGGGAGAATCACAAGGGATACCCAAGCTCATAGGGGAGGCTAATTTTGAGGGTGGTCCTGGAAGATACCCAGAATCATAGGAGGTAGTGGTATAAAGGGGGTATCCTGGGGGATACCCAGGCTCATAGGGGGTAGCAGTAGGAGATAATAGCCCCTTAATTTGTTTCAGATTAGAGCAATCCAGCCTCAAATCCAACATGCGTAAGGTGTTAGCTTCTATTTGAGACATTCTCTAAGGCAACAGTGTGTTGAAGGTACCCAGAATCCTTTTTTACATTTCGGAGACTCAAAGAGACTTCTAAGTAAAGTTTGGCATTCTTGGATATCATTATGGGAAGCATGTTATAGCATTTTAGAAAATAGTTAAATGAAAGGCACTTGGGGTTTAAGATATTAGGGACATGTTGAGCACTTGAATGACATTTCACATGAGTTAGATTTAAGTGTGTGACGTGGTTGCTTGGTAGAGTTTTAAGAGTGAACTACACTTGTTTATTTGCTTATAGTCAGCATAAAATAGAGGCCTAGGGCCTAAGCTTCAAAGCATCACATATAGCATTCAGAAATGGTTCTGAACATTGATTCAAAAATGTAAATGGAATGGGAAGGCATGAAATGTATCTCTCTCACAAAATGAAAGTGGGAGCTTTCTCGGTGTAAGAGATTTAATGCTAAACAATTTCTAAATTCAACATTAATTATCAATAAAAATACAGCAAATCAGATTGTTAGCCAGCCTCACTGAAATCTTCCACTTCCTTTTAGTAGTGCTTAGGGCAAATAGAAAGGTAGGGCGTGGTACAGCCAAGGTGGCGCTACCGCCGGTGGGTGCAAGCGGTGTAATGCACCTGGGCCCCTGGCCTGGGGGGGGCCCTAGTGCTGTATTTTTTTCTGTAAAAAATGGAACAAGCCAATTACGCACAAGCAAAGAAAGCTTGACGCTGCATCACAGAGCCTCGCAAGGGCTGAACTTAGACTCACAGGGGCAGGAAATGTAAAGTAAGAAACATTGCTGTTCCATAGAGAAAGCAGCTGAGAGGCAGAGGGAGCGACTCTGTCACCCCAGGGAATCCCAGGGAGAAGGGGGGCTGGTATGCACAAGGGAGCCAGGGTTGGCTGGTGTGTGTATACACACACATATATATATATATATATATATATATATATATATATATATATGTGTGTGTGTGTGTGTATGTGTGTAACAACATAAGAGCTCAGGCGACGTGCGCGACGTCATGTGCGCAATGACAAACGTGTGCATCAACACCAGCGTGGCACCTGTACAATGCTCTCACTCACCCTGCTCTCCCTGTCTCAATGTGCAGCTCCTGCAGGACCCCCCAGTCCAGACTTTCCCTCTCAGTAGCCCCCCAGAACACCACCACACTCACCCTTGCCCTGCTCGGAGTGTAAATTTGGAGGTCAGGCAAGGAGGTGGGGTACATCCCCGGGAGCTGGACACTAGAGGAGATATATAATGTATGTGTGTGTGTGTATATATATATATATATGTGTGCGTGTGTGTATACATAAACTAATGAACTTTATAAGCTTTAATGGCAACATTAGCAGTTGCAGATGGCGAATTCCCAATTGTGCAGATAGACCTTCTTTTCTGCATCTGACTTCTCCTCCCAACTCAGCAAGTGGATCACTGGAAACTATAATATAGTAGTAGTTTCAACTCCAGCATAATTAAAGACTAAAGTAAGGAATATTGAAAGTGAAATTTCCATTTAGGGAGCTACAAAGCTATTACATTCTATCCACAACAAACCCTTATGAGTAAATCCTTACAAGAGATTGTTACAAGTGTTATGTCCCCTGTTGTATGTGCGATTTTACCTAAAATGTAATTACATAGCTCCCATAAGAGTTACTATAAGGCAGTTCTTATAAGGCAGTACCAGCTACACCACAACAGAGAGCACCCTTTAATTGTAAAGCAGTTAACTATGTTATCCATTAATGTGGGGGATTTATGCAACCGGTCACTGTTGGCAATTCAAGTACTTGGCGTTGATAAAAAAGAGTATGTAAAGAAAGGTGCCGTTAAAGAGCCGTTATTTTGAGTGGGACATTTTTAGTGGCTGGATATTTTAGTTAGAGGCCATTTAAAATGGGCTGAAAAGAGAACCAACTTGTTCAATTAACATGGATGTGCCTGAATATCCAGGGCTGAAGATTAAGGACCAGGGCATCCCATATGATCGCTGGAGGATCATCCAAGGGAGGGGAAATTATAATTTCACCCACCAAAGCTGTAATATTTTAAGATTTTTATAATCTCCTTTTTATCTAAATTGCAATGTATTTTTTATAATATTTTTGGTATTTCTTTATTTTAAGTACTCTTTTCCTGTGTTTCTTTTTTTTTTTTTTAAAGTATTTTGTTTAGTGTAGGTTGTTTAGGGAGGGTTAGTGTTAGGGACTATGGGAGTCCTTATGGACCCCCATGGTAGTTATTATGGAAACCCATGGTTATAGTTTAGGTTATTATGGCGGCTTATAGGGACCTCCTTATTAAAGGGGTTACTGTTAGTTGCCGTGGGAGTCCAAGGTTGTATAAAAGTATACCATGGGGGTCCATAAGTGCCTCTTATGTCCTCCCTAACCTGCATGAGATTACCATGCCAGCCTCTTGCTGCATCTGTGTGTCATGCACAACATTGCTGTCCTCCTTTTTTGTCACCCCACACGATGCTGCTTTCATTTGCTCTTTACATTGCCCCCCATTGCTCTCACCTGTCCACTCTCCTGTAACCTCTATGTTTTAGTGAGGTCATGATGGCGGTCTCATTTACTATTGGCTGTGACTAAGAAGCAAATTACAGGCTTTTTAAAATATTGTCTAACCATATGATCATGTCCCTGAAATCAGACATGAAAAGGCAGGGTTCACGAGTTCAGCCTTTGTGGTCGAAATTTGTGAACCAGAGTCAATAGAATGAATCCAAACGTTTATTTAAAAAAAGCACTGCAGCCAAATTTATGAGTTTGAGGCATTTACAGGCTTCTTATAGAATAGGGCCCATGCTTCGCAAAACCAACCCCACACTCATCAGAAGGAGCCTGGACATCCTGACTACACTACACCAATTTGCTTACCACTCTAAATACACAATTTCTCACACTATCAGACCCATGCATTCAATACATCCATGGTCTCCAGGCACCCTCCAGCGACCATGCTAATGCATATATGAATCAGTCATTCCCATATATGAGTCTCATCACGAATGTCTCTAACATCATCAAAACTTAATTGACCGTAGGTGCAACAAACCATCATCATACTCGCATCCACAGCAATTTCTGATCAGTAGACTACAGCTCTCTAGTTGCTATTGCCATTTGCCACCATCAAGCACCTCATGTTTCCCCAATCATCTGGGAACTCTCTCTCCTTACTCCCTCCTTTCTGCTCTAATCAAGAATCCTGCTTTTCATTTTCTCTCCGGCCTCCCCTTTTTAATAGAAATCCCCCTCCATTGTCTTGCTTGTCCCGGCCCATACAAGCACCTCACTCTTTTAATCCTCCCATCTCCCCTCTGCTCATGAGAACTCTCTCTCCTTTCTCACTCACATCCCTACTTTTGTAGTGATCACGCTCACCATGTACTCACTCACCTCCCTCCAAAGGTGAGGACCTCTCTCACCGTGGATTCTCTCATCTTTCTACCGACATGGGAGTCTTGCTCTCCACTCACTCGTTTTCTCTCTATGAGGGAATTTTGCACTCTGTTTTCTTTCTCCCCAACCTTTCTTCTCATTTCAATCACTCATAATGAGTCAGTTTGATATCTGCAAACATTTAATAATGACTGTGAAACCTTACCTTTAGAACACTCCAAATCATTTCAACTCTCTTCATACCTCTAGCCTATAAGTAATTGCCACACCAACTTGAAGTGTCCAGCCACACTACATCAACACATTACACAAGTGTCTTACATGCTAAAGTAACTAATTCTCTTACCGCTCTAAATCCCCAAGTTCTTAAACAATCAGACTTGCTCATTCCATAAACCCAAAGGATTCCAGACACCCTTAATACTAATTTATACGTAGTAATCCACTGTTCCGTACATCAGTCTCCTTCACTACCAGTGTGTATGGGTGAGTCATGCACTCATTTCTTCTCACTGACCCCCCTTTCCACTCAAAATTGGATTTATTTCCTCTCTCATCCTCCATCTCTCTTGGAAATCTCATTGCTTTTTCCCTCACGTCTCTCCATTTTTTAAGTATCTCACACCATTCTCTCATCCCCTCACTTATGTAGTCTTTATATTCTTTCTCTTCATTCTAGGCTCTCATGGAAAACTCCCTTTCCAAACCCTTCTCCCCTTCCACGTAGATCCCATTCTCTACTAACTAGACTTTCAGCTATCCCTCTGGCCTACCTACTCCAAGGGGATCTCACTCTTCATTCACTCCTGTCTCCCAGCTCTTCTAAGAAAACACAATCTACCCCCCTCGACTTCAAGTTCTACAAGAATATCCTCTTTTTCACACCTTCCTTCTCACGAGAGCATCTAGCTCTCTCTACTATCTGAGGAATCCTGCTTCCCAATATCTCTTTTCTCTCCATGCTTACATACGAAACTCGCTCCTCTCTTCTCTATTTTTTCCCTTCTCCTTGATCCCCTTCCTCTCTTTGTATCATGCTCAATTGAGGTTCACACTTCCTTCCTCTCTTTCGACAATTTGGATACTTTATTCTCTAGGATCTCTCTCTCTATCCTCCTTCTCGTCCATGCCTAGGAATTCCACTCTCCATGCTCTCTTGCAGCTTGAGGGGATCTCATTATCCATTTTTTTCCCTCGTCTCTGATCCATAATAATTCTAACACTACCTTAAGTCTATCACAAGTTCTTTAATCAGAGAGGCATAAACCACATTTAATCAAAACCCAGTCCTATTAAGTAAGACGATGTGTCACCGAAAATAAACACATTCCTGACCTCAAGACAATTTTTTTATAAGTCTTTAAAGTGTCAGTCCTCTATCTCTCAATCTGGTGTTTATCCCTCTTGGCTGGCCTGAGCGGGTGTAGCTTCCGACCATACATTAGGTAATGGGTAGTGTACATAAGGCAGGTTGTGAGTACACATTAGAACTAGAGATATGTGCAAACCCCTCTGTGTGTCAGCCAGTAGATCTTAGAGAAGTTTTATTTTCAGGAGCCATGTAATAGAACTCCCGTAGCTATGTATTAGTGGTGTGGGAGATTGCACAGTAGCCATATGACCGAGCCCATAGTTCTTCAAAATAAGCTATTTTAAAATGTATGACCACAGTGGTCCTTTAATAAATATAAAGCAAAAAAGAAGACTTGAACTATGAAAATATTCTCAACTCATCTATGCAATTTTATTACAATACCTGAGATTAACAACATAAGTGTCTAATTTTCTTTAATAAAACAAATACAGCTTTATTGCTTTGGTGTTGCAGTTCTCATATTACTTTTCTGTATTTTGATTTCTAATAACTTGTTATATCCAATAAATATTTTATAGACTTAAATGATCATTTATGGTTATTTTTAAGAATATACTGTCCTCTTTTTGTAAATAATAACTGACTCAACCATTAACAATTTTATTTCAATTAGCCAAGGAGGGACACCTGTATCTTTGAAACAAGATGCACTATTAGGCAGTGTTACCACCATTCTCTACACATTTTAAACTAGAGATACACACTTAGGGCCTCATTCAATTGCGATTTGGCCAATTAAATAGTGCTCTAAATAAGCACATAGCATATTTTTTTAAAGAGGTTTTTAGTTAGTCAACATCTATCCAAAAGCAAGGTTTTCACTAAGTAAAAACTTTTTAAAAAAAAGATATGTTATGTGCTTATTTAGAGCCCTATTCAATTGACCAAATTGCAATTGAATGAGGGCCTTAATATGAACACAATGGTCCCTACATACATACATTTTGTTGAACCAACGTTCTCGGATTCTCTATTTCTCTTAAATGTTAAGTAAAAATGTCAGGAGGAACCAGGGAAAGTAGAATATGGACAGTGCTGGTAAACAAGGTTTTTCTCTTAAATGTGGGATTTTTTTTCAAACGTGGGAAAATTGAACAGAGCATTTTCATTGAAAACAAGGTATACATATTCATATTCTATTTATTATTAGAAAATACTTATGAAAACTATTACCTGTCTGTAGGTTGCAAGCCATAGTTTGCATGATCAAACCAACTATTCATTTGTTTCTCATTCAAAATTTCTATAAGTCCAGCTGGTAAAGAATTCTTGATGCAGAAATGAGAACGTGTTGAAAGCACCATGTCTATTGGGAATCCATTTTTAGATATACGACTTACTACCCAGGAACCTTGTCGAGTACTAAGGAAAACCTAAAAAACAGTACAAAATAATAAGAATGTCACAGATGACTGGTTTCCATTCTTTTTTACCAACAGACCACTTAAACGTAACCAGAGTCTTGGCGGACCAAGACCTTTCTATACATTTATATTATTTTTTTTAAGTTTGTTTCATAATTTTTTTGTTAAGGTGGTTGCTAAAGGTGGTACGTTTTTTTTAAGTTGTTACCTACTGCAGTTTAATTTATAACAAGATGGTAAGAAAACAATTTCACTTTACTAGAACATTTTTATTTTATGTATTTCATAATAGTGCCTTTACTCTTGGATTCTACATTTCCCAAAAATGCACTTAAATAAGAGGTCTTTGTCAATTTTAACCTCTGTACTAGATTTTTAATAGCTCTAAAATACATCACCTACCTATTACATCATGAGCATTCCAGTACATCTACAATTGATTTATTAGTTTATCTCAGCCAAGTAAAACTATTTTTCTTTACTTTGCAAACATGTTTTTTACTTTATTTTTTTCATGATGAGTCATACATTCAAAATGAATAAACTGAACACCCATAAATGGGACCAACTTGAAAGACTCCTGGCGCAACCATTAGCTATTAAACATTTTTTTTGTGGCAATAATCCTCTTGAACCAGCTCCACAATTAGTTTGTATACATTTCATTATCTCAACCTGTGGTTAAAACTGTGATTTTTAATTTGAACTTACTACCCAACAGTCACTTGTGATCCCATCTTGGGGAACTAGGCATTCTCTCTAAACAAGACTTGGTGGTCATAACACAATTTCCCAATTTAAAAGACTTTGTCCATATGGGCCTTAGGGGTCTCTGTGTCATTTTCTGAACATTTTATGTGTAGAGTGTGTTTAGGGGTATAACTATTACATGCCACTTTGAGAGCAACCGTAGATGCTTCCAGTAGCCAACTGAGATACCCAGTTGGCTCCGAGTCCCAGGGCCTTTTGGGGTACTGGCATTTGAACTTGTGGTGAGCAGTACATTAGGCTCCATATACTTAAATGGGAGATTCATGGGGATGATGAAGTCATCAAGTATTCTCAACAAGGCTGTCAAAACAGCAATTGAAACACTTTGTTTTAACAGAGCAAGGCCAAGAGTCTTGCAAGTGATACCTCTCTTATCCTTTGTATCGTGGATAACCACATTGTAAATCTAATAGGGAGACCAAATGTGGTAAATTGTTATGAAAGCCAAAGTCTACCCCTAAAAGTGGACACACCCCGGAGCTGCTCCTACCCCCTAGTTGACTTTCTGCCAACTCAATATAGATATCACTACGAAAAGGTGGTCGGCTAAAGAGGTGAGTACACCCGACCACCAATACTTATGAATACAAGTTCCCCTGAACTCACCGGGCCTTACCAATATTCCAGCCCTACATCAGAGGTACCCAGAGCCCACCAACCAGCTCAACTACCCTCTGCTGCCCCCCCCCAATAGCTGAGAGCAGTCACCAATAATCTAAACCTTACAAACCCCAGGTCTTTGATTCTGCATATGGACTAGACCCAGACCTATCACTCAGACACTCTGTCTCCACCAGTCGCTCTACTTAATCAACCCCTGCTGAGGTAGCTGATAGCTGGGGCCATAGACCCCTTGGCACCTAAGTGGGGAAGGAGACAAGCTGACATCAAGTACTTGAAACAGACCTTACCCACATTGGGTTGCCCAAAGGGGGCAAAATGTGCCAAACATGTTTACCAAGGGAAGTAACTCATTGGTGATTGGTGCAAAAACTGTAAAAAATAAAAAAGATGTACTGCAAAATAAAGTTAATTTGCTGTTTGTGACACATATTATGGTGTGTGTGACACATATTATAATGTGTCATTTATTATTTTTTTAATCAGAAATTAATTTCTGCAAAAAAAGAAAAATATTTGTTACAAGTGGAAATTTAAATATCTTGTTTCTGTTATCAGAGTGAGAGTTGTGCGATCCATTTTTGAAATCAGAGCTTATTGTTACTGTCACTTTTAGAAACAGGGACTAGTCAGTTTTGGGGATCAACTAGTGCACCTGCGGAAATAGGAAGTCCTTGTTAAGGGTCATAGGTGCCAGCATACTACTAACCCAAAGTATAAGTGTGAAGGTTTCTGGTCTCTGATATAGGTGTTTACATCTGAACCCTCTGAACCCGGGTGGGCAAGTTGGGTCCTGGAGGGCCACACACATGCCTGGATTTGATGATATAATTGTCCCTCTAGGACCGAACTTGCCCACCCCTGCTCTAAGCCAAGCAATTTTAAAATATGGTTTATAATATACTTTGGCCATCAACACTTAGACCAAGTTTTTTATTTTATTTCCATTTCTATAAAATTAAAGGGACCAGTCAGATTTGGGGGGGAAATGAGTGTACTTCTTGGAATAAGAGAAACCTATTAGGGGTCTCAGTGCTGTATTCAATGGGGCAAATTATTTGGATCTTTTTACCCCCATTTACTTTGTTGTGCCAAATGTACAATAAATATCGTGTTTGGAAGATATTAGTCTGGCTATTTAATAATGTTTAAGGACAAACAAATGGTTCTTTGGTATATTCAATGCATATTGTATTATACGTTTTGCAATAAATAGGACAAGTAAATTCCGGCATCCTCTATTTTGAAGAAGACAAATACACAGAAGTGTTTACAGAATTTATTTGGGCTGAAGATAAGAGACACATAGAGATGTGTTTTGTATGGAGCTGGAAAAAAGAGAAACACAGAAGTTCACCATTTGCTTGAAGCTGGGAAAAGACGAAAATAGAGAGAGCAGCTTGATGCAGATGAGTTATCTGCAAGCAAAGTGAAAAGCAGGAGTTGTGAAGAATATGGGGACATGATTTTTGTTTAAAATATGGGACTGTTTTGTTTTGACTTTGCTCCACACAGGGTTAGTTGGATGACAGCCTGGTTAGTATGGGAACTATTGAATAGAGTAAAGGAAGCGCTCTGGTGGGAGCTAGGTCTGTTAACATCTTTTATTTGTTTTATTATTGTTGTCACACTAGTAACATTTTGAACAAAGAATTACAGCTTGAAACACAAGCACAAATAAAGAAGAGAATGGTAATTTGTGAAACTGGTGTCTGAAGAGGAAATAGATGATCTTGGATTTGAAGACATGCCTACTCCTCAGCATGGAGGAGACAGTAAAGGCCTCAATGCTTGCTACAACAACTCAACAGGAGAACAACCGACAACAAAAGGAATTTAACAAATTAATCTCTACCCAAGTTGTTCAGTATCAAGCAGCCTTGGAAAGACTTTCAGGCAAAGACAACTTGAGGCAGGAAATATAACCAGTCATATTTTAGAGAAAATGACTAAGGCATATGATGTAAGCCATCAGGACCTGCATACACAAGGAGTGCACAACAATGTATACAGAAAGCTGCTATGCAAATCACAGAGCAGGTGCTTGTATTGCAGAATAAAAAGGAATAAGTAAGTCTGCCTGAGCAGCCAGAGTTATTCAAGAAGGACCTAATGGACAAGACAGAGAAGATTCTTGAGCTGTACATGCAGCAAAAGATCCAGCACATGCAGAGTGAACTGGGTGTGCAACAAGTCAATGAAAGAGAATATGTCACTGGAAAAATACTATAAGGAGCCTGTTTAGGCTTAAAGTGACATATATTTTCAGATTATGGAATTTGTATATCAATTGTAAGCACCCTGACAATACTTCTCTTTTGTTTATTATCTTTCTCAATTCATGGTTTATTTTCAATTATGTAATGCAATCAAAGTTTTTCATATATTTATATAAAGTAGATTCATATTAAATAACTATTTAAAGATTATTAATTATGTATGGTGATTAAATGCTGTAAAATACAATAAAGAAACACAATATATTAAGAAATAATTTACATGTTTGTCAAGTATGGAACAAACTAACCAAATCAGCATATAAACCATGTATAAACCATGGGCATAAAAGAAAATCTAAATTCTAACAAACTCTACGGGTATCTGGAAGGTGACATGATAGTAAACTGTAAAATGTCAAGAGCTTATCTGAAAGCATTGGCATCCACCCTCCTCCACCTGTTCAAGAAGACAATATGATCCCACTTTGAACCTGCCCATACACATAAATCTTATTCCTTGATCCTTCCCCCATGCCATTTGATCCAATGGTCTAGTCATATGAATTATTCTTCCCAGATCATTGATCCCTCTCATTGTTCTCACCTAGCCACATAGATCCCAGCAGCTTGATCCCACACCTACTCTTTAACCATGCATCCAGCACCTTTACCCCATGTACCTTAATCAGCTGCATGCTCATTCATCCAACTTAAGCACAGTGATCCTTTCCCCTTGCACCTTAATCCATCCTATCCAAATAAACTACACCTTGAACCTTCTCCCTCTACACTTGGATTCTAATTCCAGTAATTATAGATCAACTTCTGTCCACAAAGATTTCAACTTTTCTTTTTATCTCCACCAGGGGCGGATGGTGCATAGGGGCAAATGGGCAACCGCCCTACCAAAATGAATGCACTGACTTAATACTCCCCATCACCGAGGAAAGGTAGTTGAAATAATCCCTAAATGACAGATAAACAGATAAGGCACAAAGAGCACAAAATACTCATATTAGATGAAACCCTCAGTTTGAATGTAAACAGCATTACAGAGAGAGTAGAGGCAGCATCTGACATCATCAGGTAAATGCACATAGGTGGAATCAACAACATCTACAAAATATTGACAATTTGACAAATATTGACAATTTGTGCCTAATTTGGAAATTTCCACTTAGGTTTGTACTCACTTTGTCACCAACGGTTTAGACATTAATGTCTGTGTGTTGAGATATTTTGAGGTGACAGCAAATTTACACTGTTATACAGGCTGTACACTTACTACTTTACATTGTTGTCACATGAAAAGATATAATAAAATATTTACAAAAATGTGAGAGGTGTTCTCACTTTCGAGAGATACTGTATGTGTATATATATATATATATATATATATATATATATATATCACATATATAGTTGTCAGCAATGCAAAGGCTCGCAAAGTGGGGGCTGCAGTTGCTGGCAAGGAGCACCGAAGGCACTCCTTGCGCTGGTGGAGATGAGCGCCGTAGGTGCTCATCCCTACGACCCTCTACATTTGCGGAGGTGGAGGCTCTACGGCGCCTCACAAACGGTAACAAACAACCACACAAGCGGGACCTTGAAAAAAAAAAAACTAACTACGGACTTACACAAAAAAATACGAGCCACGGCACTTAGAAAATAAAAAATTGCAGACTAACACAAAAAAAAAATTACGACCCGCGGGACTTAGAAAAAATCCATTACGGACTTGCAAAAATAGGACCTAAATGGACGCCCCGAGCACAGCAGCAAACATGAAAAAACACAAAAATACACACAAAAATAAAATAAAAACCTTACCCACAGCAAGGGGGGACACCCAGGACCTCTGCAACACAAGTTAAACATCAATTTCAGTCAAATTTACAAAGTTTAGACACTCAAAAATCCCCTAAACGAAAGAAAAAATGGCCGACCAAAAAAAACGATAACAAGGCTACCCGACCCCTAAAGCCGCAAAATATGGCAAAACAAATATGGCTTTTACAAAAACTTGTACAACCTACAACATACAACATTAGCAAGGACGTTAAATCATACAAACCCGCCTACCACATACACCTTTGCCGCTATTTTACAAAACTAACTTACAGAATGCGGAAGTACCCAGCTACACAAACGGCTACCCCTCGCGAACGCAGCCTATTTATACTACACTGCAAATCTACATTACATGCTGAAGGAAAATCAAAACAGATTGTTCGCTCTCAGCACATTCCTTGCTGCATATGGTAATTACAAAGAGGTAAAGTATATTCATTTATGATTTCATTCATTAATTAATTAGCAAAAAAAATAAAAATAAACACAAAACAAAGATAGATAGATGGGGAGATGGGGGGGTGTTATTTAGGGTGGGAGGAGAGGGTAGAAGGAGAGATGGAGAGAAATGGAGAGAAAGGTATAGAAGAAGAGGCATAGAATATATCTCTTTAACTTTCTATCTCCCTCTCTATCGCTTCCTCTCTCTCTCTATCCCTTTGTCTCTCTTTATCCCTCTCTCTGGCTCTTTCTCTCTGTCCCCTCTCTCTCTCTCTTTGTCTCCTTCTATCTCTCTCTCTCCCTCTAGCTCTCTCCCTCTACCTCTATCTCTAACCCTCTCTTTAATTCTATATCCACCTCTCTCACTCTCCACACTCTCTCTCTCTATCTCTATCCCTGTCTTTCTCTATGGGATCACTTTTGTGGGTGGAGACTATGTCACTAGGCAGGGTCTATACATGCTGTTTTTCGCCCCAACAAGGTGGAAAGTCACCAGCCACCACTGATCTCCACTATTTCTGCCCACTGATGAGAATGTCAAACCTTGATACTGATCTTGCCGCTTTGATTCCAAACCCGCTTATACAGATCAAGTTTCATAGCTTGCTGATTTTGCACCCATTGATCACTGACACTGACTCCATGTGTACCTTGTTCATACCCCCATATACATCCTGTACATTGATTCTCCTGGCACTGTGATCCCAAACACCCACACCCTTGTACCCTTTTCCTTCTTTATATATAAAGCACTCAACTTCACCTGTTTTGCTGTATTGCTAATTTCCACAGAGATGTCTCCAGCGGAATTTCCGATGCCCACCACTAGCACGGTCTTCCCATCATAATCTTTAGATTTTCTGTAGAAACGACTGTGAATATATCGACCTTTAAATTTTTCAATACCTAATAAGTCACAAACAAACAAAGCCTTAGTCATTTAAAGTCATTGTTTTGTTATCTTTATGCTGTTATTCTTTATGCTTAAATATAAAGTGCAAACATTTCACATAGCCTTCGACGGAAGGTAATTGGTGCTAACATGAAATTGAGACAAACAGTATGGAAGTTTTTGAAGGTCATGCTCTTGCCAGTTTACAATCTAGGTTGATAATTCATATATCATCTAAACTTTCATCTATGTTATATATTGATCAACAGAGAGTCTCGCTAACTTTACTACTTTGTTATCATAGATTCGATTTTTTCAAAGCCTCAAATTTGTATGTTTTATCTGGCTTAGAAAATCTAAACAGAGCTGACTGAAAAAGAATATGTAGACAGAATTCATGGTACACTTATAAATGATATTGAGAGAGTTTTTCTAGGGTAATAAACCAAGCTGCATATACAACTCTGGGACCTATGCAAGGGATGCCCTAGAAAGTTATCTTGACCATCTGGACCCTCTTCTGGAACTAGAACAGGCATAAGTGGAGGTAACTGGTAATTGTAGTGTAGGTTGTTGCATGGAATAGACCTAGATGAATCTTGTGAACAATGTATAGCTGTATCATCCTCTGTGACCTTCTTCTGTTATGTGTGTGGAGTTTTTACATTTTAGCAATTCCCCAAATCCCACTGGAGAAGTAGATCAGTCCAACGGAGAAAAAGCTCTTCACACTCTCCCTGTAATCAGAATGAGAAAGCTACCGTGTGCTTTACCAACTAGCAAGATTGGTGGAAGGAGTGCTGTTCAACTTATAGTTGCACCAATTGCAATATTTATTTGGACTGCTTCCTGGAGGAGTCTAACTGTGTATTTAGCACTAACACCTGGTATTGACTTTTAAGTAGGTATGTACTTGCCCTGGAGTCAGGGATTAGGTTGTGGAAACTGTGGAGGTATGGGAAGCCCTGTCAGGAATTAAAAACATTTTTCTACATAACCTAATTTTATTTATAATATTTCCAGGTAGAATGCTTCAACTACAATCTCTAACAGCTCCTTCATATCTTTAAAGTCTGTAGACCCTTCCAGGACATCAAGAACCAGGCTTGGTCTCTCCACTGCAGACTGTTTCAGATTGTGGTACATGGATGATACATAAATCCAATTTCCCTAGTTTATAGTTTGGTTGTCAAGACTGGGGCTAATCTTGGAAGGCATTGCATTGGTATACCAATGCCGATTCCTCCTCCATCAGCTCTCTAGGTCATCTTCCATATCTCACAGTTACTGCACAGGATGGTTTTCAATAATGCCATTAAACTCTATTAGGTGACTGAAAGATAATACATAAAATCACTGCTAGGCTCATATTCCAGCTAATGAGAGACTGGGAATCAGAGCCCGGCTTTCTCTATCGGACTTCAACTGC
Organism: Discoglossus pictus; assembly: GCA_027410445.1. Taxonomy (NCBI): domain Eukaryota; kingdom Metazoa; phylum Chordata; class Amphibia; order Anura; family Alytidae; genus Discoglossus; species Discoglossus pictus. The sequence continues at coordinate 130,686,438 of CM050170.1, forward strand.
TTCATCACTAAGCTGCTTCTCTGCAGGTTGAATCCACATCAGTCTTGGAATCGATAAGGTGAAAAATCCTACTTCTTGAAACTAATTTGCCTGAGAAATGCAGCGGGGTCACTTCTATTCTTGATGCATTAAACAGAACTATTCAGTCAGAGCTGGCAGCAAATCCCTATAGACATTTGCTGTGATGTGACAAGATACTGAATAGAGACAGAATGCAGCTTGCAAACTTATATCCTGACCAATGGAGACTTTTTAAGCTCATAGGTCTATTTATTTGCAACTCAAATCAATGCAATCATTGGTTACACATGTCTTCAATTAATTTGGTGGACTAGCTATGCCGAGTTGCCTGGTACCACCCTGAGCTTTGTTAAATTTACCTTCCAAGTCCTCCTGAATAAGCTAATGGCTTAGAAACAACAAACTGACTTACTGACCTGAAGAGAATGAGTAGGGCGTGCTAAGAGATAATAAATGTAAATGAGAAGAAGAAAGATAAAAAGTGAAGAAGCAGAAAGATGGAAAGGACATGAGAAGGTAGGAGGAGGTAGCTATGGATATAAAGAGAAAAGTAGGGAGGATACATTTGAGAGTAGGGAGAGTAGGGAAATTATCGTAAAAAAGAAGCAGGAGGAGATAAAATAGAAGAGAAAGGAAGAGAAAACAGGAGAGGGAAGAAATAAAGAGGAAAAGAGTGCAGAGTGAAAGAGATGGAGAGTGAAAGATGGGGTACAGAGCAGAAGAGGGAGGGTGAAGTTCCTGAGAACTAAGGGAGATATGAAAAGGAGAAAAATGAAGAAAAAAAAGGAAATGAGGGCAAGAGATAAAAAGGCAGGAGGTAGAAAGAGGAGATGAGGGAATGAGAGATGGAGCTGTTGTAGGACAGATAAATAGGAAAGAATAGAGAAAAGAGATATTAAGAAAAAAAGAGCGGAAGAGTGCGAAAATAATAACAGTAGAAGGGTGATGGCCATGATTGAGTGGAAAGAGAAGAAGAAAGGGAAGGTGCTAGAAATAGCAGCATAGTAGAGAGAAAGGAAGAAGGGGGAGATATAGAGAACAAGATGAAGGAGGTATAACTGATAAATTTTCAAATAATTTCCATTCAACTCAAGTAATCAAGCTTTACCTGGGATAGTGATGGGGCTATATAACATCACCTATCATTTTTAATCCCTTTGTTAGGGATGGACTTTTTGATGATCTGTGTGGAGCCTGCTGGTTACCGCTGAAAACTTCTCTCTAAAATAAATATATGCTCTCTATCTTCCCTCTAATTTACCTTACCAGACCTGCTAATTCCATCACAAGAAGCAGGAGATGTGGAAAATGAGCTGTACATGTTGACAAATAACCTGCCTGATGGGTTTATCAAGCTGAGGACAATGCAAGCATGTTAAGTGAGTAAACTAGTTTAGAAGGAAACTCTGAATGGGTATAAGTTTGTGATGTAAATATCAGCCCACTCTGTGACAGGGTTAACTGATTAATGGCAGGTAATTTAATCTTGTTTGTGGGTTGAAACAAATTTGTATTGTCCTGTTTGCCTATAAATGTTGAAAATTAAAGTGAACAGTACCCTCTTGAGACAGAATACAAGTCTGAAATATATATATTGTGACAAGGATGGCCCAAAAAAACATATAGTATGGTGCAGCAAAACTAGTTTATTAAAGTGCCAAAAAAAAAAAACTGAAGTAGAAACTTTTATAAAGAAAAACAAAAATCTACATACTGTAAATGGACTAACTCATATATAGGAACACCCTGACTAAACATGAGCAGCTTATCTGCTCCAGGTGAAAACAAGATTCCAAATAAGAAACAGCACTATTTTCCCCCGGTGGGTACACAATTTCCTTAGGAGCTCTGCAGGTAATAGTGTCCCTGAATATCGCATCCTTGTGGATTGGACACAAAACTGTCTCTGGAGTTCTACATGTAGTAGTTTCCTGTAATATCGCAACCTTGTGGAAAGGACACTGGCCCTCTCTGGTCTCCGAGTGTCCTCCCCCCAGGGACCCTTTAAAGAGTACACAGGTACTCAAATAAGTAAAGTTCCTTTTTTATATGTCGCAGTCTTTTTCCTGGGGGGTAAAAAGTAAATAGGTTTCTGACTGTAAGGTAAGCTGTGTGAGTCTCACCGGTAGCTTGTAGTCTGAGATGCAGGTCTTCTCAAAATCTGGTAACAAGGGTCTCCTAGCTGACCCAGCAGATCTGGTTGGCTCAAGCAGCAGCTTTACCTGGAATGTAGTCCTTCACAGTGCCAACACTTCCTATGTCTGCTCCCTCACTCTCTCTTTTCAAAGTGAGGCTCCTACTCTTAGGCTGTTAGTTCCTGGAGTTTAAATAGTCTTGCTGCTGCTTCAGGTGCAGTTAATTGATTTAACTCCCTCAGTACTGGGCAAATTGATCTGTTCATTTTGTCGCTAATATATCGGCCATCAGTATATAGTGATACCTTTTTTCATGGACAAACGTATTCATAATTATAGCGACAAGCTTTAAAGAGATGAGCCTTTCTTTATCAAGTCAAAAAGAGGACACTCACGGCTACCTCAATCTTCATAGATAGATAGATTAATTGATTGGTTGATTGATTGATTGGTAGCATAAATAAGTTGCAGTTCTCTTTTTGTGCTAATCATGTTTGACTTCCAACAGGCAGATTACTCACCACTCGTATGCCTCAAAAAAGAGACTCCTTTATAGAATCATTGGAATGGATACATGTTCACAAGAATGTGTTAAATTATGTGGCTAGTAGCTTGATAAACGGCCGTGTTCCATAACTTTATCAATTTCTTCAATGTTTCTATTACGTTTTTGCCGATTTAACTCAAATTGTGTGTATTTAGCTACTTATCTGAGATTTTCCTCATCAAAACACTGATAAAAGTGAACATTTTCATATACATTATTAACTGTATTTAGCCTGGAACATATACAATATTTTACCTGGGAAGCTATCCATAGGCAAATAATGGTTGACATGATGGCCATTACAGACCAAGACAGCGTCAAATATCTCCTCCTTCTCAACTTCATATTTCTTAGTCACAATCTTCCACTTCCCAGTGGTGGAGAAATCTGTGTTTCTTAGCACACTGCAAACCTCTGTCTGTAAGGAGATAACAAATCTTGAGGGATCTTCAGTCTGAGCAATCTTATTGGTCCAAATAATTCAAAATTGACGGTGAGCAGGATAACATACACAAAACCCATTCTGATTGGTTGAAATATGATGATCTATTTCAGCCAATCAGAACACTCAAAAATACTATTTAAGCTGCAAAAAAGCGGCAAACGCTAGTTCAGTGAATTTTTTTTGTAGAGTGGCAGGTTTATTTTGGAGGGCCTTTTTCTGGCCCAGAATATGAAGACATGGCTTCAATCATGAAAGAAGAGTACTGGACCCTCTTCAATGAACATGGATAGCTTGCCTAGTCCAGGGCATTGTTGCTCATCGCTGGATGAACATGAGGTAAGTCTTATTAATTCATCTTTTTTACAGGTTTCATTTTTTTTTTGTATCATTTTTTATTTTAATTGTGTTTTTGTTTTTTTAATTGTAACTTTTATGTGATTTACCTTTTTATTTTTTGTAATTTAGTGGATTTTATTTTTAATAATCAGGTTTATTTTTCTTATATAATTATGTTATTTTTTTAATAATAATTAAATAAGTTTATTATTTGATTTAAAAGTAGTTAGGCTTTCTTTTTATTTAATAATTATATAGGTTGATTATTTGATTTAATAATTAGTTAGGTTTATTTTTATTTAATAATTAGTTGGAATTACTTTTTTAAATAATTAAATAGGGTTCATTTATTGAATCATTTATATGATTCATTTATTTAATAATTAAATAGATTCATTTATTTTAGTATTTAATTAGGTTTCATTATATTTAGTTTTTAATCAGGTTTAATTATCATAGAAATTAATTGGGGTTTTTAACTTTCATTAATTTGTACTTTATTTATTAGTTTATTGGGATGTTTATTTTATTAGGTAATTGTACTGTTTTTGTAACTTAAAGTGCCATGAGGGTCCTAGTGGACCCTGAAGTTAATTAAGGAGACAGAAGTTAATAAATTTTTCAGGACATACCCACATGAAATAATAACAGGCTGTAGCAGGTTACAAAGCTAAATGGTGCCACACAGTATAGAATAAATGCATCTATAAATTGCAAAATGTAAAGGCTGGGTTAATTGCCTTGCTTTCTACCCTGTTTATTTATTGAAAAAATGACTACAGTGGAGCTATAAATCAACAGCAATGAAACAAATATTTTTTCCAGATATATGTAAATGTAGTATGCATTTTCAGTTCAGCCTGATAACTCATATATGTTTCATTTGTATTGTGTTCTCAAGGAAAATAATGTAATATTAATCTCACTTTGAACTGGATGTATTTCAAGAGACTGAAGTGTTCTGCATAGCTTCTTAGATATTCTAAGACCTTTGAGTTGTGCAGGTATACCGGGAAATTCTCTGGCACTGGAAAATCAGAATAACTCATCATTTCCTTGGAAACATTGGTGACAACAGATGAATAAATGCTAGCTCTTCCTTCCTCCACCATTTCCTACAGAGAGATATTCACAAATAGGCTGTTAATAGATTTAAATGCATATAGCAACACACAAATTTGGACATTTGCAGTAAATCACAATAAATAGTATCTGACATTTTCTAGGTAAATAAATAGTACTTTTTTGTTCACATTTTAATGTCTAAAAATAAGTAGTGACTGCCCAGAATTCCAAGAAATAAAGTTATTGCACTGCACTGTAAGAAACTGGGTAGGATATGCAAATAAACCCACAATGTATTATTACTCTTAAATCGCAAAAAAAACAAAACATTTTAAACATGACATTTATCTAAGGTTATGTAGAAAAAGAACACTTATAGTCCCTATATATAAGGACCACTAATAAACAATTATACTTTATCTAAATGGCACAACAACGGCATAATTTAATTATTAAAACTTAAATTTAGAAGTGGTCTAATAAGAGAACATAGACCACTTTCATCCTCCTAAAGGGGAATATATTCATGCAAGGATAATTATTGTAAATAGGCTGGTTATAATACTGGTCCCAGTATATTTTGGGCTAATGCACTAATATTGCCTCCCTCAACCTAAACCCCCCTCAACCCCCCTCCTCCACCTAAACCCCCCTAAATACCTCCCCCCTCTCCCCCCTCTCCCCTGCTCCTTGATCCGGTGTGCATGTGACGTCACATGCGCGCCGCGTCATTAGCATTTACTGGGTGCCGGCACCCGGTATATGCTAATGACGCTGCACGCATGTGACGTCACATGCGCGCCGGGTCAAGGAGCGGAGGCTGGAGCACAAGCAGGTAAGTGAGGGGAGAGGGGGATGTATTTAGGGGGGTTTAGGTGGACTGGGGGTTGAGGAGGGTTTAGGTTAAGGAGGGGTGAGGGAAAGAGACACGGTAGGTGTAGAGAGACACCCGTGGGGTTAGAGACACACAGGGGGGGTTAGAAACACACGGGGGGGTTAGAGACACACGGGGGGGTTAGAGACACACGGGGGGAGAGTGACTCGAGTATAAGCCAAGAGGCCCTTCTTTGCCTTAAAAAAAGGGCTGAAAAACTCGGCTTAAACTCGGCTTATACTCGAGTATATACAGTATATTAATGGGAAGAAGGCGAGGAAGGAAGCTATAGGAACATTACAATGTGACACAGGCCGTCTGATAATGAGTGACCAAGAAAAGGCAGATGAGCTAAATAGGTTCTTTTCTTTGGTATACACAAGGGAGGTACCAGTGGTTGGGACACGGCAACATAATGGGGCTACACTACCTTTGCCAAATAATTGGTTAACACAGGAAGTAATCCAAAAGAGGTTGGGAAAAATAAATGTTAATAAAGCCCCGGGTCCTTATGGAATACATCCAAGTGTACTAAGGTAACTGGGTTCTGTAATAGCCAAACCATTATATTTAATTTTTCAAGATTCACTCAACACAGGGTCTCTACCAGATGACTGGAGAAAAGCTGATGTGATATCTATTTTTAAAAAGGGAGCAAGAGCAAATCCGGGTAATTATAGAGCAGTGAGCATCACTTCTGTAGTTGGGAAGCTTTTAGAAGGGTTAATAAGGGATAACATACAAGAATATGTCTATTTGAATAGGATTATAAGTTGGAGTCATGTCAAACAAATCATAGGTCATGTCAAACAAATCTAATTAGTTTCTATGAGGAGGATAGTAGGAACCTGGATCAAGGCAACTCAGTGGATGTAGTCTTTTTGGATTTTGCAAAGGCTTTTGATACAGTGCCACATGGGAGACTATTGTGCGAACTAAGAGATACAGGAGTTGCAGTAGATATCTGCTCATGGATTGAGAGCTGGCTAAAAGACAGGAAGCAAAGGGTTGTTGTAAATGGAACATACTCCTATTGGACTAATGTGGTAAGTGGGGTTTGTCACAACCTACAATGATGATGGAGTATAGAGGATCCTAGTCCTCTTATCTCCTGTAGGTTTTAGACCTAAGATTTGGGTGACTCAGACCAATGGACCTTCTTTGTGGATGCAAGAGCATAAGTCCCAGCTTTTGGTAGTGTGCGTGAGAAAACCTGGAAGGGAGTCAGAAACGATCTCCTCTGCCAGCATATGCCCCTGGGTCAATAATACACCTGCACACAAAGTCTTGATGAAAATTATGAACCACTTTATTTGGAACACAACATCTTTTAAACAGGCACACAAAATCACCAGGAGGGCTATCTTTAGTCAGCCCCTAACTGCCTCTGGCCAATCAGGCAGGGAACCATGAGACTCCTCCCGGGTCCGCCCACTAGGTGTGGCTACCTAATTCAGTTGCTGCCTGGCTCTCAAGGGAGAAACATCTCCCTGTCCTCTGGACTTTGCCCTGATTCTCTGAGTGAGAATACCTGTAGACCCCCTGGGGTTATGGTGCCTCAATGTCTGTATAGACCCCTTTGTTCTGGCCTTGCTATCACTTCAAGTGTTTACTTTAGGTGATAGCTGGAAGGCAGATGGGTGATCAACTCAGGTTACATATGCAGTCAATATGGATGACTGCACACAACATAGCTCCAACATTCCAATACAATATATTTACAGATACAACACACAATGTTTCACACACACATACAACCAACACATCCCACCAGCTCCCTCACATGACACCCATTACAATGAGCCTAAACATGGAAGGGATGGGGATATGCTAAGGGGTAAACTTATAATACTTTATCCCCTAGACCACAAAATAACAATATAACCTTATAACAGTATAACAGGGTGTCTGGGAGCCCCAAACCCCCAGGTATCGTCTCTTGTCAACAGTCTGTGACAGACATCTGTCCAAGTCCCAGGTGACTGCCAAGTGAGCCATGACAATTACCCCCCCAAGTACAGATGTAGGTATCCTGTACTCCAGGATGCCTATCTGGACTGACAGTCAGGGCTCTAGTTGCCGCGACAATCCATCTGCGTTCTGGTGGAATTTCCCTTTGCGGTGTTGCACCGTGAAATTAAAAGTTTGTAGGGCTAAACTCCACCTCAGTAGTCGGCCATTCTCTCCAGCCACTTTAGATAACCAACAAAGAGGGTTATGGTCTGTGGTGACTGTGAACTGTCTTCCGTACAGGTAGTGCTGTAGTTTGCGTAGAGCCCAGACTACTGCTAAACATTCCTTTTCTATAGTTGCATAGGCTGTTTCTCGTTGCAGTAGTTTCCTACTAATGTAGGCCACTGGGTGCTCAACTCCCTGGTTGTCTGGCTGACTCAATACTGCCCCTATGCCATACATGGAGGCATCAGTCTGTACCACGAAAGGGCGGTTATAGTCTGGGGCAGCCAGGACTGGGGAGCAGGTCAGAGCATCCTTCAGTGTTTGGAAAGCCAACTGGCACGCAGAAGTCCAATTCACTTCCCGGGGTAGCTTCTTCTTGGTGAGATCCGTCAGGGGTTTGGCTGTGCTGCTGAAATCAGGAATACATTTTCGGTAATACCCAGTAGTACCTAGGAAAGCCATCACCTGCTTCTTAGTTTTAAGGGTGGGCCAAGCTGCTATTCCCTCTACCTTGGCTGGTTCGGGTCTTAACTTCCCATTCCCCACCCAATGACCTAGGTATTGCACTTCTGCTCTAGCCCATTGACATTTGTCAGGTCTTATGGTCAACTTAGCTTGGTGAATTGCCTGCATAATTTGGCTAATGTGCCTTATATGGTCCTCCCAAGTCTGGCTAAAAATGGCTATATCATCCAGGTAGGCCTGGGCATACTCTTGGTGCCCTTGCAACAATGTGTCCACTAGTCTCTGGAAGGTAGAAGGAGCATTTTTCATCCCAAATGGCATTACTTTAAACTGGAAGAGTCCAAAGGGGGTGATAAAGGCAGACTTCTCCTTTGCAGTCTCTTCTAAAGGGATCTGCCAATATTAAAGTGGTTAAATATTTGGCAGTACCTAGCCGGTCCAACAACTCGTCCATGCGTGGAACAGGGTAGGCATCTGTTTTGGTTTTATCGTTGATGATGATGGAGTATAGAGGATCCTAGTCCTCTTATCTCCTGTAGGTTTTAGACCTAAGATTTGGGTGACTCAGACCAATGGACCTTCTTTGCGGATTCAAGAGCATAAGTCCCAGCTTTTGGTAGTGTGCGTGAGAAAACCTGGAAGGGAGTCAGAAACGATCTCCTCTGCCAGCATATGCCCCTGGGTCAATAATACACCTGCACACAAAGTCTTGATGAAAATTATGAACCACTTTATTTGGAACACAACATCTTTTAAACAGGCATACAAAATCACCAGGAGGGCTATCTTTAGTCAGCCCCTAACTGCCTCTGGCCAATCAGGCAGGGAACCATGAGACTCCTCCCGGGTCCGCCCACTAGGTGTGGCTACCTAATTCAGTTGCTGCCTGGCTCTCAAGGGAGAAACATCTCCCTGTCCTCTGGACTTTGCCCTGATTCTCTGAGTGAGAATACCTGTAGACCCCCTGGGGTTATGGTGCCTCAATGTCTGTATAGACCCCTTTGTTCTGGCCTTGCTATCACTTCAAGTGTTTACTTTAGGTGATAGCTGGAAGGCAGATGGGTGATCAACTCAGGTTACATATGCAGTCAATATGGATGACTGCACACAACATAGCTCCAACATTCCAATACAATATATTTACAGATACAACACACAATGTTTCACACACACATACAACCAACACATCCCACCAGCTCCCTCACATGACACCCATTACAATGAGCCTAAACATGGAAGGGATGGGGATATGCTAAGGGGTAAACTTATAATACTTTATCCCCTAGACCACAAAATAACAATATAACCTTATAACAGTATAACAGGGTGTCTGGGAGCCCCAAACCCCCAGGTATCGTCTCTTGTCAACAGTCTGTGACAGACATCTGTCCAAGTCCCAGGTGACTGCCAAGTGAGCCATGACAATTACCCCCCCAAGTACAGATGTAGGTATCCTGTACTCCAGGATGCCTATCTGGACTGACAGTCAGGGCTCTAGTTGCCGCGACAATCCATCTGCGTTCTGGTGGAATTTCCCTTTGCGGTGTTGCACCGTGAAATTAAAAGTTTGTAGGGCTAAACTCCACCTCAGTAGTCGGCCATTCTCTCCAGCCACTTTAGATAACCAACAAAGAGGGTTATGGTCTGTGGTGACTGTGAACTGTCTTCCGTACAGGTAGTGCTGTAGTTTGCGTAGAGCCCAGACTACTGCTAAACATTCCTTTTCTATAGTTGCATAGGCTGTTTCTCGTTGCAGTAGTTTCCTACTAATGTAGGCCACTGGGTGCTCAACTCCCTGGTTGTCTGGCTGACTCAATACTGCCCCTATGCCATACATGGAGGCATCAGTCTGTACCACGAAAGGGCGGTTATAGTCTGGGGCAGCCAGGACTGGGGAGCAGGTCAGAGCATCCTTCAGTGTTTGGAAAGCCAACTGGCACGCAGAAGTCCAATTCACTTCCCGGGGTAGCTTCTTCTTGGTGAGATCCGTCAGGGGTTTGGCTGTGCTGCTGAAATCAGGAATACATTTTCGGTAATACCCAGTAGTACCTAGGAAAGCCATCACCTGCTTCTTAGTTTTAAGGGTGGGCCAAGCTGCTATTCCCTCTACCTTGGCTGGTTCGGGTCTTAACTTCCCATTCCCCACCCAATGACCTAGGTATTGCACTTCTGCTCTAGCCCATTGACATTTGTCAGGTCTTATGGTCAACTTAGCTTGGTGAATTGCCTGCATAATTTGGCTAATGTGCCTTATATGGTCCTCCCAAGTCTGGCTAAAAATGGCTATATCATCCAGGTAGGCCTGGGCATACTCTTGGTGCCCTTGCAACAATGTGTCCACTAGTCTCTGGAAGGTAGAAGGAGCATTTTTCATCCCAAATGGCATTACTTTAAACTGGAAGAGTCCAAAGGGGGTGATAAAGGCAGACTTCTCCTTTGCAGTCTCTTCTAAAGGGATCTGCCAATATTAAAGTGGTTAAATATTTGGCAGTACCTAGCCGGTCCAACAACTCGTCCATGCGTGGAACAGGGTAGGCATCTGTTTTGGTTTTATCGTTGATGATGATGGAGTATAGAGGATCCTAGTCCTCTTATCTCCTGTAGGTTTTAGACCTAAGATTTGGGTGACTCAGACCAATGGACCTTCTTTGCGGATTCAAGAGCATAAGTCCCAGCTTTTGGTAGTGTGCGTGAGAAAACCTGGAAGGGAGTCAGAAACGATCTCCTCTGCCAGCATATGCCCCTGGGTCAATAATACACCTGCACACAAAGTCTTGATGAAAATTATGAACCACTTTATTTGGAACACAACATCTTTTAAACAGGCATACAAAATCACCAGGAGGGCTATCTTTAGTCAGCCCCTAACTGCCTCTGGCCAATCAGGCAGGGAACCATGAGACTCCTCCCGGGTCCGCCCACTAGGTGTGGCTACCTAATTCAGTTGCTGCCTGGCTCTCAAGGGAGAAACATCTCCCTGTCCTCTGGACTTTGCCCTGATTCTCTGAGTGAGAATACCTGTAGACCCCCTGGGGTTATGGTGCCTCAATGTCTGTATAGACCCCTTTGTTCTGGCCTTGCTATCACTTCAAGTGTTTACTTTAGGTGATAGCTGGAAGGCAGATGGGTGATCAACTCAGGTTACATATGCAGTCAATATGGATGACTGCACACAACATAGCTCCAACATTCCAATACAATATATTTACAGATACAACACACAATGTTTCACACACACATACAACCAACACATCCCACCAGCTCCCTCACATGACACCCATTACAATGAGCCTAAACATGGAAGGGATGGGGATATGCTAAGGGGTAAACTTATAATACTTTATCCCCTAGACCACAAAATAACAATATAACCTTATAACAGTATAACAGGGTGTCTGGGAGCCCCAAACCCCCAGGTATCGTCTCTTGTCAACAGTCTGTGACAGACATCTGTCCAAGTCCCAGGTGACTGCCAAGTGAGCCATGACAATTACCCCCCCAAGTACAGATGTAGGTATCCTGTACTCCAGGATGCCTATCTGGACTGACAGTCAGGGCTCTAGTTGCCGCGACAATCCATCTGCGTTCTGGTGGAATTTCCCTTTGCGGTGTTGCACCGTGAAATTAAAAGTTTGTAGGGCTAAACTCCACCTCAGTAGTCGGCCATTCTCTCCAGCCACTTTAGATAACCAACAAAGAGGGTTATGGTCTGTGGTGACTGTGAACTGTCTTCCGTACAGGTAGTGCTGTAGTTTGCGTAGAGCCCAGACTACTGCTAAACATTCCTTTTCTATAGTTGCATAGGCTGTTTCTCGTTGCAGTAGTTTCCTACTAATGTAGGCCACTGGGTGCTCAACTCCCTGGTTGTCTGGCTGACTCAATACTGCCCCTATGCCATACATGGAGGCATCAGTCTGTACCACGAAAGGGCGGTTATAGTCTGGGGCAGCCAGGACTGGGGAGCAGGTCAGAGCATCCTTCAGTGTTTGGAAAGCCAACTGGCACGCAGAAGTCCAATTCACTTCCCGGGGTAGCTTCTTCTTGGTGAGATCCGTCAGGGGTTTGGCTGTGCTGCTGAAATCAGGAATACATTTTCGGTAATACCCAGTAGTACCTAGGAAAGCCATCACCTGCTTCTTAGTTTTAAGGGTGGGCCAAGCTGCTATTCCCTCTACCTTGGCTGGTTCGGGTCTTAACTTCCCATTCCCCACCCAATGACCTAGGTATTGCACTTCTGCTCTAGCCCATTGACATTTGTCAGGTCTTATGGTCAACTTAGCTTGGTGAATTGCCTGCATAATTTGGCTAATGTGCCTTATATGGTCCTCCCAAGTCTGGCTAAAAATGGCTATATCATCCAGGTAGGCCTGGGCATACTCTTGGTGCCCTTGCAACAATGTGTCCACTAGTCTCTGGAAGGTAGAAGGAGCATTTTTCATCCCAAATGGCATTACTTTAAACTGGAAGAGTCCAAAGGGGGTGATAAAGGCAGACTTCTCCTTTGCAGTCTCTTCTAAAGGGATCTGCCAATATTAAAGTGGTTAAATATTTGGCAGTACCTAGCCGGTCCAACAACTCGTCCATGCGTGGAACAGGGTAGGCATCTGTTTTGGTTTTATCGTTCAGTCTACGGTAATCCACGCAAAAACGAGTGGTTCCATCTTTTTTGGGCACCAATACCACTGGAGATGCCCAGGGACTACTGGATTCTTCTATCACTCCCAACTGTAGCATAGTGCGTAATTCTGCCTGAATGTTGGCCCTAACTGCCTCTGGTACCCTGTAGGGGTGTTGCTTTAAGGGGGCACATTCCCCGGTTACTACTGGGTGGACAGCTAAGGGGGTACACCCTGGCTTGGTGGTGAACAGGGAGTGGAAGGGTTTTAAGCTGTTGGACAGCTGCTCTTTCTGCTCTGCGTCTAATTCCAGGGTCTGCTGAATACTTTCTCCTACTGTATCCTGGTCTGCTTTGTTTAGCATATCTGGGATCTGTCCCTCTTCTGGTTCGTCCTCTGTGGCCCTACAAATAGCTAATAGGTGAGCTGCTCTCTGAACGTACACCTTAAGTCTGTTTATATGGGCAACTCTGGTGATGGCCCTATCCGGGTCTATGATTACTACATAGGCCTTGTTCCCCACTTTCTGGCTGATTGTGTAAGGCCCTACCCACTGGGACTGTAATTTATTCTGGGGGTGAGGTTCCAGCATAAGCACCTTCGTTCCCTCTTCCAGAATTCTATCACTGGTCCCTGCCTTGTAGTATTTCTGATCCCTCTGCTGGGCTTTCCTCATGTTTTGGCTGACTATTCCAGTTAGTCTGGACATGTTCTCTCTGAAGGCTAGTACATAGGTGGCCACTGGTATGGGTTGCTGCCTATACTCCCCTTCCCATGTTTCCCTAATTATGCTTAAGGGTACTCTCACATGTCTCCCATACAGGAGTTCAAAGGGGGAGTGCCCTGTAGACTCCTGGGGTACCTCTCTATAGGCGAACAGCAAACATGGCAACAACCGTTCCCAGTCTGGTTCCTGGTCTGTAAAAGTGCGTATCATATGTTTAAGAGTCCCATTGAACCGCTCGCATAGACCATTAGTCTGGGGATGGTAGGGGGAAGAGGTAATATGCTTAACGCCACACGTGGCCCATAGCTGTTCCGTGACTTTGGCCATAAATTGTGGGCCTTGATCGGACAAAATCTCATGGGGAAACCCTGTTCTGGTGAATATAGTCACCAAGGCGTCTGCTACCTTTGGAGCGGTTATACTGGACAAGGCTACTGCCTCAGGGTACCTAGTGGCATAATCTACCAGGGTAAGGATATACTGCTTCCCCGTTCTACTGGCTCTAGCTAGGGGCCCAATGATGTCCACAGCTACCCTCTGGAAGGGTTCTTCCATTACTGGGAGGGACTGTAACTTGGCCCTGCTGTTCTTCTTGAGAGACCTATTCCTTTGGCAGGCATCACAAGAATGGCAAAACTCCTTTACATCCTTATCCAACCCTGGCCAGAAAAATATCTCTTTCACTCTACTCCGGGTTTTCTTCTCCCCTAAGTGCCCTCCCAGGGGTATTTCATGTGCTACTTGTAGCACCTTGTCCCTATATAGCTGGGGAACCACTAATTGTTTCCTGGGTTCTCTGCCTACCTCACTATTTATAGGTACCTTGACCCTATATAACAACCCCTTATCCCAGATAACGCTGTATAGATCATCCACTCCTTTGCCTTGTGCTGCCCTGTCCCTTAAACCAGCCAAAGTCTCGTCTTTCTGCAGAACTGCCCTGATCTCCTCTCCCTTGGCCCATCCTAAAGTTAATGTATTAGCAAGCAATGGACTTACCTCAGGTCTTGGGTATCCCCTCTGCTCCTGGTATGCCTCTCCAGGGTGGGTGCTCTTGGCTTGAGCTCTGGTAATGGGCTGTACATATTGGCTCGTCATGTGGCCCAAATCATTGCCCAGTAAAACATCCGCGGGGAGCCCATCCATGACTCCTACTTCCTTGCTTTGATTCCCCATGCCCCAGTCCAAATTAACGTGAGCCATGGGGATGGTTAACTGTTCTCCTCCTACTACCATCACCCACATTTCCTTTCGGATAGAATCTGTAGGGCGTACCCATTTGGGTAGGACTACTGTGACTGCTGATCCAGAGTCACGGTAGCCAGTAGCTTGGCGTCCTTGTAACCACACGGCTTGCCTATGTTGTTCTCCAGACAGCTTCTGCGGTTTCCTTACAGTATAGACCCCTGAATATCCTCCCTCTGCTTCTGGCTCTGAAAGAGCTGCGTTGGAGCTCGCCGGCCCCTCAGTCCACTCCCCCAAATAATGTACATGGCGGTGGGGAGGTCCTCTAGAGTTTTTGGGTGCCTGAGGACAATCCTTAGCAAAGTGACCTCGTTGGTTGCAGTTGTAGCCTTCTGAGCTCATTGGTTTGGTCCCCCATTGTGTCCTGGGAGCAGGCTGGGACTTGGTACCCCTGTGGTCAGATGTTTTTACTGGCCGTGCCCAGGGCGCATTACGCATCTCAGGAGCTGATCGTGCTGGCACCACCTCTCTGGGGCCCCTACCCGTATTTAGGCTAGGTTTTGTTCCTTGGGACACTCTTTTGGCCCTGGTGCTGATAAACCGATCTGCCAGCGCAGCTGCTTGGTCTGCAGTGGTCGGTTTTTGATCTTGCAACCATTCACCTACTTCTGAGGAGCAAATGTTCAGGAATTGTTCCATCAGTACCACTTCCAATATCTGTTCGGCTGTAATGGCTCCTTGTGTAGACCACCACTGGGTACAAGCTCGCCTTAACCTGCACATAACCTCCACATGAGTGTCTGCTGGTCCTTTGGTGGTGCCCCTGAATCTATCCAAAAATGTCTCAGGCGTCACAGTATATCTGCTCAGCAACACAGTGCACAAATATTTATAATCCTGGGCTTGTTCTCGTGGAAAGGCTCCACATGCCGCACTGGCCCTTCCTGTTAACTTGTTCAGCAGCAATTTGGCCCATTCTCCATAGGGAATATCTTGGACCCCACATTGCTGCTCAAACTCCTGAAGGAATTCGTCCATATTGTCCATACCATCCTGGAACTTCTTAAAGTTCTGGTATGCCATCTTAACTCGTGCTGGCAATTCCTCTGTGCAGCAACCAAGCCTTTGCTGAGCTTGATCCCGCTCCCCAGTGCGCTCCTGCCAGATTCTCTGGTAATACTGGTCTAGTACGTTGGACACCTCTTGTGCGGTCATCTTACTGGGGTATAAGTGCCTGGCTGCTTTAAACCGTCTTGTTGCTTCTTTGGTGATATCCGTCTGTTCCATTCTTGGTCTTTCTGTAGAGTCTCTCACCAATGCCACCAATTGTCACAACCTACAATGATGATGGAGTATAGAGGATCCTAGTCCTCTTATCTCCTGTAGGTTTTAGACCTAAGATTTGGGTGACTCAGACCAATGGACCTTCTTTGCGGATTCAAGAGCATAAGTCCCAGCTTTTGGTAGTGTGCGTGAGAAAACCTGGAAGGGAGTCAGAAACGATCTCCTCTGCCAGCATATGCCCCTGGGTCAATAATACACCTGCACACAAAGTCTTGATGAAAATTATGAACCACTTTATTTGGAACACAACATCTTTTAAACAGGCATACAAAATCACCAGGAGGGCTATCTTTAGTCAGCCCCTAACTGCCTCTGGCCAATCAGGCAGGGAACCATGAGACTCCTCCCGGGTCCGCCCACTAGGTGTGGCTACCTAATTCAGTTGCTGCCTGGCTCTCAAGGGAGAAACATCTCCCTGTCCTCTGGACTTTGCCCTGATTCTCTGAGTGAGAATACCTGTAGACCCCCTGGGGTTATGGTGCCTCAATGTCTGTATAGACCCCTTTGTTCTGGCCTTGCTATCACTTCAAGTGTTTACTTTAGGTGATAGCTGGAAGGCAGACGGGTGATCAACTCAGGTTACATATGCAGTCAATATGGATGACTGCACACAACATGGCTCCAACATTCCAATACAATATATTTACAGATACAACACACAATGTTTCACACACATACAACCAACACATCCCACCAGCTCCCTCACATGACACCCATTACAATGAGCCTAAACATGGAAGGGATGGGGATATGCTAAGGGGTAAACTTATAATACTTTATCCCCTAGACCACAAAATAACAATATAACCTTATAACAGTATAACAGGGTGTCTGGGAGCCCCAAACCCCCAGGTATCGTCTCTTGTCAACAGTCTGTGACAGACATCTGTCCAAGTCCCAGATGACTGCCAAGTGAGCCATGACAGGGTTCCTCAGGGTTCAGTATTAGGTCCTCTCTATTTTAACATATTTATTAATGACTTAGAGGTAGGATTGGAGTGTGGTGTCTCCATTTTCGCTGATGACACGAAGTTGTGCAAGGTAATTAAATCACATATTGATGTGCTTTCCCTCCAAAGGGATTTACATAAAATTGAAGAATGGGCATCTAAATGGCAGATGATATTTAATACGAATAAATGTAAAGTTATGCATCTGGGAAGGAAAAATAGCCATGCAATTTATAATCTTAATGGAGCAAATCTAGGTGTATCAGATATTGAAAGGGATTTGGGAGTGCTTATGGACAACCACCTAGGTAACAGTGCTCAAAGCCAAGCAGCAGCTGCAAAGGCAAATAAAATATTAGCATGTATTAAGAAGGGTATAGAAGCCAGGGAAGCAAATATAATTCTGCCACTATACAAATCTCTAGTACGCCCTCATTTGGAATATGGAGTACAATTTTGGGCACCACTTCATAAAAAGGACATTTTAGAGCTAGAAAAGGTACAGAGGAGGGCAACAAAACTAATAAGGGGAATGGAGGGGCTAAGTTATGAAGAAAGACTAACCAAATTAAACTTATTTTCTCTAGAAAAAAGGCATCTAAGAGGAGATATGATTACCTTATATAAATACATCCAGGGTCAGTATAAAGATTTGTCAAGGGAGCTTTTTGTGCCAAGAGGTTTTCAACTGACAAGAGGACATCCCTTGAAGTTAGAAGTAAAAAGATTCCACCTTAAAGAAAGAAAAGGGTCCTTCCAGTAAGGGTGGTTAATCTGTGGAATTCTCTACCAGAGGAGGTGGTGACAGCGGATTTGATAGATAGCTTTAAAAGGGGACTGGATTTATTTCTAATTAAAAATGGAATTCAGGGTTATCATGGATAATTAGAGAGGCAGTATTGATCCAGGAAAAAGTCCGGTCGCTGGTGTCTGGGATCTTAAGGGATTTATTTTTATTTTTTATACAACTAATTAATTAATAGTTAATCCGCGTATTGCAGATCGGAGGAGATCTTGAAAGGTTGAACTTGATGGGCTGAAGGTCATTTTTCAACCTTAAATACTATGTAACAATACTATAAAAGTATACAGTGATATTGTATAAGCCAGGGTAAATTCCCATATACTTATACCTATGCCTTCATTATAGTGCTTAGTTATAAGCCTCTATTATGCTTGGAAACAAGAAACACCAGTCTTTAAATTGTCTAGGCTCTGGCCTTTCCCTTCCCTATACCTGCCTTATCCTGCTATATATAAATCTATGAGACTGTGAGAGTATTCAACTGAGGAAATGCTCTATTTCCCCCACCTCTGGTGGGATAACAAGCAGTAATCCTATTCTGCACACTGGTATATATATTGCCCAGTGAGTACACACCATTAATAAGGCATTAATATATCTTATCTATACTCTCACCCTGTATCGCTGTTACCCTGAAGGTCCGGATGGCGTGTGACGTCACTAAGACGCGATGCCCACTTTGATGACGACCCTACGCAGCGTCTCGCACTCCTGCTTCTACGGGAGCCGACACTGGTGTGTAGAGGGGAGAATGCTTTATAGAGGCGGGCGTCTATCAATTTGTGCATTGGGTTAACTAGTTGTTAACCACCACTAGTTGTTAAACACAGAGGTATGTGTCTAGTATCAGAACAAGTTCACATGTGTCCCAATCAAATTAACCTCTTCTTTCTTATCTTTGGTATCTTTTTTATAATCTGGATTACAGTGTTTAGGAGTATATGTCATTATTTGTAGTAACTTAATTGACTAGATTTTAATATGTACATTAATGATTATTATACAGATGATTATTCTCCCTACATTACTTCACTTTGTATAGTTATTGATCTATTACATTCTTCAACTCATATTGCCCACATATTCCATTAGAGTATGTTTTATTATCAATCTCAACTGTGAAGTGTGCACAAAATAATCTATCTCTGCCACTTGTATATATATATGGGGATATTCCATTAATAACACCTACACAGGTTGGATGTCCCATAATCAGATTGTATGTCTTGAAATAATATATGTCGTTTGACACAGTAATCTTAGTCATTCCTTTGTGTAATGTAACAATATGGGTTAAGTCTATACATATATATATATTGATTTCACCTTATATCTTCAAATAAAGGGGGGCCCGTTCTTCCTCTTTAATTAGAAAAATATAGTGAAATGTATTTTATCTTTAAGCCCTTTGGGGCTAATTGTGTCCAATAACACAATCCATTTAGTCTCCTTTCTCAGAAGTTCTTCTTCTAATTTACCCCTTCTGATCCCTAGGTTCACTTTCTCCAAAATCCAAAATTTTACTTTAGATTTTGATTCATGATATGTCGGAAAATGTTGTGCCACCGACATTAGATTTTTTTTCCTTCTCCTTGATCTTTTAATGAATTCTTAATATTGCTGACATGTTCCCCTAATCGTCTTCTGATATATCGGGTAGTGATCCCAAAGTACTTTTTTGGACATTCACATTCCAGACAGTATATTACTCCAGTTGTGGTACAATTATGGAAATCTCTTATCACATGTGTATTACCTGTCCTGTCCTGTATCCTTGTGATTTTAGTCATATATGGGCAGAACTTACATTTACCACATGGATAGGTTCCTATCGGTAGGCTAATTTTTGTTTAGGTCTTAGAAAGTGACTTTTCACAAGTTTGTCCTTGAGCGTAGAGCTCCTCCGCAAGCTTGTAAGTACCCTTGGTCCTAAATATTAAACCAATTGGTTATCTGTCCTCAGAATTCTGCTATGTCTATTTAAGATATCACTGATCTCTTTCCATTGAGAATTAAATGTGGCTACCAATCTTACTTCTCCCATAATTGATTTTTCAATTTTAGGCACCAGCATTTGTTCCTTGCTGGTATGCAATGCTCTTTGGTAACCTTTTCTAATAAGGCTATTACTATAACCTTGTAGTTTAAGTCTGATTTGTAATTCATTGGCTATGATGTTATAGGTATCCAAGTCACTGCAGTTCCTACGTATCCTAAGGAATTCCCCTGTTGGTATAGTCTTCCTGGTTGATGGATGGTGGGCACTGCTGTAATGGAGGGTACTATTGGTAGCGGTTTTCTTCCTATATAGATCCGTTTTGAGACATCCTACCTCATCCTTGTATATTCTGAGGTCTAGGAAATTGATTGTCAATAAACTCATTTCACATGTCAGGTTTAAATTCCAATCATTAGTATAAAGGATGTTCAAATATTCTCTAAATTCTTCCGCAGTGCCCTCCCATAATATCATGATGTCATCGATATAGTGCACAAGATGATTTTCTCTGTTAGTGCGCTATTTTGGTCTGAAAATGCAGAATAGGCTTACTGCTCGTGATCCCACCAGAGGTGGGGGAAATAGAGCATTTACTCAGTTGAATAATCTCACAGTCTCATAGATTTATATATAGCAGGATAAGGCAGGTATAGGGAAGGGAAAGGCCGGAGCATAGACAATTTAAAGACTGGTGTTTATTGTTTCCCAGCATAATAGAGGCTTATAACTAAGCACTATAATGAAGGCATAAGTATAAGTATAAGGGAATCTACCCTTAGTTATACAATATCACTGTATACTTTTATAGTATTGTGTACAAGGCAATATTAGTGCATTAGACCAAAATATACTGGGACCGGTATTATAAACAGCATATTTACAATAATAATCCTTGCATGAATATATTCCCATGTAAGAGGATGAAATTGGTCTATGTTCTCGTATTAGACCACTTCTTAATTTAAGTTTTAATAATTAAATTACGTTGTTGCTGTACCATTTAAATCAAGTATAATTGTTTATTAATGGTCCTTATATATAGGGACTATAAGTGTTGTTCTTTTTCTACATAACCTTAGATATTCAGTGTTCAAGACACTTATATCGTCCCTGGAATATAAGTATCATATGCTGTGGCTAAATTGTATGCACAACTTATATTATATTTATGATGTTTAGACATATACCTGCTGAATTAGACAGCTTTAGCATAGCATATGATAAGATGCATTACACACAAGCCAGGAGACCTAGCCACAGACAGTTGTTTCCATCTTAAATTGGATCTCATCAGTGTGGGGCAGGTACCTAACATGTATTTTTTATTCACAATTATACACATCTACTCATCAATAACTTTACATTTTAATAAACCACCACTGCAGTGGTCATACAATATAGTTTAATTTGTCTAGTTACTGATTAGTGCACAAAATGTAATCCAGCTTTTAATATGAACTTTTCAAATCAACATTGTTGCTTCCAGCAAATGTACTTTGGTCCAACTAATATTCAGTCTACAGAGGCTAAAAAGAGGTTGTTGGACCATGTAGATTTTCATAAAATAGCCACTGCAAGGATGTAGTTACCAGGACCATAAATTAAGGCTCTAATTAGAATAGTCCATTTGGGTAGATCCTCTCCCACGCACTGGATACCTTATAGGAGGTTGAATGCATCATATCTGTGTGCTTGGTGTGTTGGGGTCCATAGGATTGTGGTGACCATGAGTGAGGCACGACTGAATGACTAAACAATACATAAATGCATTATAGTAATGTGTGCATTGTTTAATCATTGCATGGCCATAATGATAAGAATATTTATTCCTTAGTGAGAAAAGCTGAAAAACAATAAAGCAATGGTGGGCAATGGCTACCCTGGGGAGCCTCATGTGGTGCTCAGGCACTTCTCATGTGCCCCCTGCCTGTTTTCAGGTGCCCCTCTTCAAAAATACAGAGCCTGTGATAATTATTTAAAATTAATAAACACTCAACTGTTCTCCTAAATACTTACCCTTATTATCTATATCTCTATTAACAATTCATTGGTTTTCTGTAGTGATTTTACAATTTTGCTTTAGGTAAAATAATATGATTTAAAGCACTGTGAAAACAAATTAATGGCTCAGAGACCACAAACGAGGATCTTTAAAATGAAATAAATTGCCCATCACAAATGTAAAGAATACCAACATTTTAACCATCATTCAAGAATGATTTTTACATGTATCTCAATTCTACAATTGTTATTTTAGATGTAGATTTAAATAATTTTGTAACAAACTACTTGTCAGGTATATTCCAAGGGTTAGTAGTTGATAACTATTTCTTCATTCTTACTGACACTTTCTTGAGCTTTGAACTTTAGTTGCACAACTTTTTAATTTCAAAACTCAGACAAATGCTAAGCTTTGATCCTGTTATCTGTTTTAATTATGACCTATTTATCCCAAGAGCTGTGGAAAAGTTTCCGAGGAAAAAAGCTTACTGTGTATCTCCAGAGCCCACCAATGTCACCACTCTTCTCAAAACATATTGGCTCCAGACCTTCTTCAAGACAGCATTTGATAGCTGTGAGTCCACTGCATCCAGCACCAATTATAGCCACTCTTTTAGACATAATGTCCTGTAACATTAAAATAATACAAACATGTAACTTCATGTACACATTTGCACACATTATTCCATGTGACATCACCTGCAACTTGAATCAGCCTGCTGACCCTTGACAACACACAGCTGTGTAGGTCTAGCAGGAATATGTATGTATTTTTACAAGGTATAAAATAATTACATGACATTATACATTTATTTAACATAAACAAAACTTAGTTACTTCCCCAGTCTAAGACACATACATATACATTATGGAAAAGCAGTAAGTGCATCTCCATCTCCAATGAATGTGCTAAGGCTGCTGTTTGAAAGAATCTAAACCCTTAGATTGTAAGTTTGCGAGTTTTCAATTGTGTGTCAGTGCCTTGGAAATGAGCACTATGTACATTTGATTCTAAGCTCAAAAACAGGGCCCTCCATTCTTTATTATGTGTTCATTTTGTTTTTGCCATGTACTCAACCCCTGTACAGCGCTACGGAATATGTTGGTGCGTTATAAAGATAATAATAATAATAATAGGGCCACTGAGTAAAAAATGGCCTTCAGCATCATTTAATCCTCATTAAATAGTTGTTGAAATTGGATGTAAAAGCGTTTTTAGCTTAGCTATCTAATTTTGAACATTTCATGTTTCCACTCCTCCATATTGCTTCATCATTTCTATGTTATGGGAGCGTGGCTCTTCAGAATGGAGATGTCTTTTCTGCGTGTCAATACTGTTCCCTTAAGGTTGATTAATGCAATTATTTCAATTATTGCTCACACCAGAGAAAACAAGGCAGCATTAGATAGATGGATAGATAGATAGATAGATAGATAGATAGATAGATAGATCACTCTGCTATCCGAAATTAAAATGTTCATATTTTTCTGCATTTTTAAACACCGATTTGCCTTTTCTGCTAATTTAAATACATTTCTATTCTGTGAATGAGATTCTGTGTGCATTCACTGCTTATTCAATCAGAACCTAGATGCAAAATGCACCCTTTGCTTTCTGGAATAGACTGTCACATCTTGTTCTTCTAGATCTGCTTACATAATTGTTGTGTCCTACAGAACTTTATCTGAATTTATGAGTACATCCCTGTACATGTGAAAGTCATCAAAAAGCTCTAAATATGTATAGCTATGCAAATGCACATACACACATTTTATTCTGTTCAATAAATGTAACTTGCTGTTGATTACTACCTTGTTGTATAGGAATTAAATCAAAGTGAATCCTTAGGTCTGTAAGAAGAACAGAAAGATCTAAGACACTGATGGGGAAGCATTCTGCCTCCTCAATTCAGTATCTGGGGAATAAGAGGCTAGGACAACCTCAAGCAATGATACCAACACTGACCATGCTGGATGGGTCTAACTGACAGAGCTGTTAGTCATACTCCATAGACTCTATTGTACCACATAGTAGGCAGCCTATTGTCTATAGCTGCTGCACACCCCTGCTCATGCAAGACACTGAATGATGACTATAAAGAGCCCATATAAACACAAAGATATATGGGTGAAAAGTGGTGTGTTTAGAGATCTATCTGATATTGTGCAGCAGTGAATTCCAGAGGTGTGGAGCTACTGGTGAGAACAAGCTCTAGAGTTCTATTGAATAGTGAGGAGACATTCTTGAGGAGAGTGAAGAAGATGAATTGGGGTGTAGTGATAATGAATAACCTAAAAGCAGAAGAGAATAGTTTTATAGGCTATACTTGACTTTATAAGAATGCAGTTGAGGGATTTTAACATGGGAGAAGAAAGAAAAAATGTAGGTGAGAGGATCATGATACAATCAGGTGCATTAAACACTTATTGCAAAGAAGCAAGAGGAGGAGCTGATGACCAGAACATAAGAGGTTTCTAAAATAAGAGTTAGGATAGGAGCCTGAGTGTCTGTCATGGCAGTGGAGGGCTTTGAAAATGGTTTACCTTTGTTATACTCTTAAGGGAAAACAATATGTTTATGAAACACATTAGATGTAAGAGGAGAATGTTAAAGACAAATTAAGCATGACACTTAAGCAGCATGCTTTAATCTGTATAAATTCACTGGCACCATCACCCATGCAGTAGAAGGGGACAATAGAGCTAGGTTTGGGGGGTGTATTAGGACAGCCATTCAGGTTCCAACTACATTAATACCCTCTGCCTCCTTCTTCTGAGCTGCAGGTGTAAGGTCAGGGATAGAAAAGCAGAGTTGTCTGTCATCAGTATAGAGATAGTATTTATAAAATCAAATGTGAGGGAGTTCACTAATGGACATGGTGTACAGAGAAAAAAGAGAGAAGGGCACATTTTGCGGCACACTAACAGAAATATTGATAGTGGAGGAAGAGGTGTTGGTGAAAGAGATACTGAAAGTCTAATTAGGAAGGCAACAGAAGAGACAAGGCAGAGCTTTGTACCGGATACTAATACTTTAAAACAATTATGATTATATGAGTATGATTACCATTGTCAAAGGCAGCAGATAGGTTAATGAGGCAGTTAATTCACCACAACTTGGAGCACACCACTGTATAGTATTCCTAAAAACATGTTGAAATACTTTAAGCATTTTTTAAATAGGTGCCTTTTTTACAGATTTTTTTTTATAAATGAAGTGTCTGTTTACATGAGACTCTGGCAAGACCCCCAGGCAGACTGAAAGTGAAAGAGCTCCATGCAGAGAACAGAAGAAGAAAGAGGGTTAACCCTTCCCAAATTCATCTGTGCAGGGAAATGACTGCTGATAAACTCCTAAAAATGTTACTGTGGGTTAAATGATGGCTGATTACTTTCCTGAATGCAGTGAAAATCCATAAATCTTGTCTTCCACAAGCTTGTACTGGCCCTGTGGGCATGTGTTGTCAATAATGGAACAGACTGCTCTTAGTGCTTGTAATAAAGCAATTCATTATTTTAACATAGAATCTTGTGTTATTTCACACAACGAAGAGCACTTATAATGAGGTAAATGGCCCTTTAAGCAGTATAAAAATGGCCTTGCTCTTTGACCCAGTGCAAATCATTCATTACCTTTCGTCAGAGTTATTTCTGTGAAGGGAGCAGAAGTCAGACTGTAGAAAGCCAAGATGTGAGCTAGAGTTTAAAAGTGTAGCAACTGTTCTATGGAATGCAACATTTTTTTTAGAAGGCATTTTTAAATATGTGTGTGCAGTAATACATAAGTATTAACTATTTATTATGCTTTCAGGGTAACCTGATAATTTGAGCAATACTTAAATTAAAAAAAAAGTAAAATTGTAACAGTTACTAGAAATGATGACTTAGCTATTTTTAGTAATTACACCTATATAATAATCATATATTTGGATGCAAAATAGATGGAAAATAATACATGAGAGGCGAGAAAAAAAATGCATTCAATACCCCAGATCAGGGGTGTAGGAACCAATATAATTCTGGGGAAATGCAGCTCACTTAATACACAGGACACTTAACAGCTTCTATACACTGTGACAGGTCACTGCCACATTACTGATTCAGTGCCTTAGTTTCCAGCACCACAATGGAGGAAACAGGATGCATTTAAATGCTTTAACAGGTTTTGTTGCTTTTTGCCATCATATAAGACACAGCACAGAAATAAAAAGAAAACATACTCTTTGTAGCCTTGAATAACCAAACAAAGGTTCCCTCACTGTCTTAGTCATGAAATTCACAGTCCTTCAGGCAGCAGAGTTGTCTCTCTCACACTCTCATCTCTTAGTTGAGACTGTCACTCAGGCTCTGTATCCCAGGTCTCTCTTTCAAAAGCAGATCACTTCCAAGGTAGTCACCTTCTGGTTCTTTCAGTTCTTGTCAACTGACATCTGCAGGCTCTCTCCTCAAAGCATCTTGCTTTGCTCCACAATCTCTCAGACCCTGACATTGGCCCTGCACAACTTGCAAACACTGCATCTGTATCTCTATCGCTCTCTCTCTCTCTCTCTGGGGCAGACCATCACAACACACACATATACACAACAAGAAATCTGTGGGGGGGGGGGGGGGGGGGGGGAATTTGTCATCCTCATCCCTCTCGGTTCCTACACCCTGCCCCAGATAAAGTACAAATGTAGGGCTCAATCTAATTACTGTGAGTAATAAATTGTAGCACATTGATATCAGTGCCATTGGCTCAGCTGCCTTTAGTGATGTGTTTAACTTCAGGTAGGATCTCTGATTAATGAGAATTTAGATAAAAACTTCAGGGACTCAGACTTGGATATCGCCCAAACCAAAATCCCTGATACATGAAATAAACTGAGTAGAAATCCAAAACTATAGACCTTTACCCCCATGCTAAATAGGGGATAATTTAGGTAGCATTGGGATCTGTATAATAGACCCCCATAGTATGAATGGGTTAATAGGGATACCATGGGGTTCTGTGAAGACCCCCCATGGTATCCAAAGTCTGTATAGACCACCATGGTATGTGTTCATTTATCAGTTTTGTCAGAATTAATGACAAAACTTTTCCAGATAATTAGAATAATAATTTTGAGCTCAATATTAATTTATAGACAAATATTCCTCCTTATAAAATAACATTTATTGATAATAACCCAGTCAAACTAATCTAATTATAATAACGTATAAGAATAATTGCAAATAAAACAAATAAGATAAAAAAAATAGCAATAAATCAGATTTTACAAAGCATTATTGTTATAGCATATTCTATTCAGTCAAACATAATATATTTGGCATTAAATCTCAATGATATAACATATAACAAATTACCAAAATTACATATACAATAAAACCTTTATAGGAACCAGAGCAATGAAATAAAATAACCCAATTATAAAATCACCAAAATAACATTTCAAATGAAATTACAATGCTAGGAGTGTCTATGTATTGTATAAATATTAAAATGTATCTATGAGTATAACACAATTATGGCAATGTATGTTATGACATAATTGCTAAGTTAACTAAATAAAATTAATTTATCTATCAAAAAAATAAAAGAGATATCAAATTTTGTATCAAAAATTATATCCGGATTTATAAATGTTAATGACAAACGTAATGTTAATAACTTTTTGATAAGAAATAAACAAATACATTATAATAATGGTTTCCAATTATATCATAAAATAAAATAATTACATTTATACGTCACCAATTATGATAAGGTTCCACCAAACTCGTTAGTCCCAAAAATTGTCTGAAGTTCTTTGTACGCTGAAAAAAAGTCTCTCCCATGAAGATGTGAATACAATGTATGTATAGAAAAACCTGGGGTGTGTCTCTCTATGTTAGGTTTTTTAGCCTCCAAATCCTTTGTCTGTCTCCTAATTAAACCCAAAACTTAATTTGCTTATCATGTATTCAAATTAGGCTATGTACCAATCAGAAATTCTTATGATGTCATAAAATATTTAACCTTTAAGAGGATGTATTCTTTTCTAGAGACTTATTAAGTGTCAATTAATTTCTTGGAACACAAGAGGGTGCTCTTGAACCTTCAAATTACAATCAAAGAATTAAAATAATATAAAATAATGACCCCTAACCTACAAAACTATAAACAAGATATGGTCAGTGAAAATGGGTGTCAGTTATATACAGTATACCAAGAAATAATTAATGTTCTGAGAAAGTATCACTGTAAAAATCCCTATCTGAGAAAGCCACATCATGTCTGGACCTTAACCATAAACATTTGAAGCAATACAACTAGACCTTAAGTTGAACTTTTCCAATTAACTAAAGAATGTCATTAAGTAATGTGCATCCAAAACAGGGAACAATGGTATGTCTATCCAGGAAAAATACAAAAAGTATTTTCCAACCAGAGAAATCATCAATGAACAATATCTATATAGATGTTTATCAGGTATATAATATATATATATAAAACATCATAATAATAATAAAAAAACTTCTATAAACATTCCAACAGTCTTTAAGGACCTCCGCAGTGGGGGTTATTTTTTTAGGTGCCGTGGTGGTCTATTCAAAGGTCAATAGTAGGGGTTAATAGTTTTGATGTCGATGAGGTCCTTGTAGGACCTCAGCAGCATTGGAGTTAATTTGAGTGGCCACGGGAGTCCAATAGGTGTAGTCCTCAGGGGTAGCTCTCTCAAAATCATGCTAAGGGGCAAAATAGAATAGCTAGGGAAAGTTCCTTGGCACTTCTTGCAGGTGTAAATTTGTGATATAGGGAATAGAATTTACAAAGCATCTCAAGTAGCTGAGATAAGGTGAGATGGGCTGTGATCTCAATATTTAAAAACAGGTTAATTTGTATCCACACTGTCTGTTATAATGGTAAAAACAACATTTCCTTCTTATTATTTACTGCATGGGTTCCACTCCTGAGAAATATGACAATTATGCATAAATTGTAGCAGGCAAAGTGTACATGAATTAGACTTTTTCAGCAGCTCTTTTTTAGGTGCATATCATTCTTAACCTCTTTGTTCTTCCAATTCCTAATCTCAAAGAGTCAAATACTTAAATGGCAATGATAGAAGACCTTTAAATAAGTGTGTTTATTATTCTTAATGTATTGCAACAAAACAGTTAAACATGGTGGAGCTTGCAGTTGACTTGGACACGATTAAACAGAAACTTTATTAATAATTATAATAATAATACTCTTCTTATACTCAAGATCCTGATCATATACTTTTTAGATAGACAGACAGATATGCAGACCAGTTAAATATCAAATTATGGGCTCTTACCTTTTAGCCGTGTCTTTCCTTCTGCTCTTTATAAAATGGAGTTGCTTTTAGTTCAAATATTTTGTGTTAATTTATAATCCCTCTAGCACCCCCTTATGTTATAAAATCCAAATACAATTTAGGTTTGTGCTAGTGCACAAAAATGTAAGTTAATTATTCACTTCAAAGGAACAATTACTTATGCTGACATATTGTTTTATATGGTTTATATTATATTATGTTGTATGAAAGCACAATGTCAGCAGTTATTGATTGTGTTTTTAAATTGGTCGGAGAAGATTAATTAATTGATCATTTATCTAATATTATTATTAAAAAAATATGCAGCTATCCAAATATATAATTGTCTATGTAAGTAAATTAAAGCTATGTGTCATTTAATTACATATACTACAATATTTTGCATATACTTACACATACTTAAATAAATAACATGTAATGCTTGGGTATCCATTTTACACCATTTTTTTATGCAAGGTTTTATTTAATTAAATATACACAAAATGCCTCTTCAAATATCCTGTTTAAAGTGACTACACAATTAGCATAGTATCCTTTTTTCATCCCCTTTAATGTTAAGGCAAACAGATCTATTTAAAAATTAATTCCAGTCATTTCCTTTCCATTATATGTTCTATACACAAAAACCTGCATATTAAAACATATTGTTTGTTGACCGGTTTTCTGCCATGATTGTTACAGGTGATGGTAGCTTGCTATTTTTCAAAAGGCTAGCCAAATTTATCTGGTCTGATTTTCAAGTACTCCTCTAACGTTATTCTACACATTACAGAGATCAACTTTCTCTCTTTGACCACGAGATGTCAGTCCTAAAGAGCTGTACTATTTTGACTTTTGCATGGAAGGAGTCTTGAATGATAGTGCTGCAATTGCAAACAATTACATGATTATCAGACCAGAGGATAGGGTGTATTGTTATGTATGAGATTTCCAAACCACTCTGGAAAACATGGCCACTTTTATAGGTGTAATCTTGATTTTTCTGCTAGAGTCCCAGGCCATCCATGAGGTATTGTTCAAATTGCATAAACACTCGACTCAAACATTGAAATCTCCAAGGATAAGCCATCCTTGAGAGATCAAGAACTAAAACTACAACAAGATCTGTGTTTTCTTGTACCAACTTAGTTCCATCTCCTGGATGGTGATAAATTAAGGGAACTTTGAACATCTTATACACATTCTCTTTTATTATTTGTCAAACTCAACTTTCTCTCTCTTCCTTGTCGTTACACTTTTTAGCTGTTATTCTTGCAGATGTTTCTAGATCTCCCACTACCACTCCCTGTAGACTGTAAGTTTGTGAGATTCATACCTTGTAAGGTGCTTTAAAAAAGCTGACATACAATTACTCAGTTCTGATAAGCTGTACTGGGAGGCTTGAGATAAAGTAATTATTTTTTAAATGTATATTTATTTGTGTTGGAAAATGTTGTGCTCTCCCTCGTCCCATCTATGTGTTTCAAAAGTGTCACGACCGCTACTTCAATTGGGCTCTCCCAGAACCTTGTTCTGACCCACTCAGTGGCTTTTGTTGGTTATTGTGGATACTCCTGAAAGCAGGGATACACCCAGATCAGTATTTAATCACCACACAGGACCAAGGAAGCATTAGAATCAAGATAGCAGAACTGCAGAGTCACCGACTGTAGCTTTGGTCAATCAGATACAGCATCAATAACCTCAATGCATAGGGAATGAATAATGCATGTAAGTTATGTATATCCAGACTGAACACTCTTTATTAGCAAGGGACTCTCATATTTATCAAAACAAAAACATTCTCTTAGCCACTCCCCAAGCTCTCTTTGTTTCCATCACCTCTATCAAGGATAAACGAATCTCCTTTCTTGCCCTCCTGTACTTGGCAGGGGCCATCTGCTGATCACTTTTCCCCCCTTGCTCTGTCAACTTTCTCTAAATTGTTAGGACCTTTGTGTCATGAATCACCCAGGGGCCATATTGGATTTGGTGTGAACTATGCTGGGGCCATTTTGTGACTGGCAGCAGTGGCCATTTTGGGCTGGGTTATCTTCCACATGCTGTTGCCATGTGGAAGAACAAAAGGTTTGGGTTGTGGTGATAATATGTTAGTATTATATTGTATATTGTATTGTGGAGTGATAGCTATGTTTTAATTAGTCAACCCTCCCCCATTGTATAAACTCTCAGTCAGGAGTTGGCCATATGGTCTTTAGTGTAAACAAAGGAGATAGCAGACCAAATAGATTTGCCAGACTGCCAGGCACCGCAGGACAATAGTATAGTATGGGGTTTCCCAACCACAAGCCCAGGGGCATAGTTCAAGAGCTAATAAAGGATGTTTCCAGTCTGAGATCCAGACCAAAATGAACTAGTAGCCACGCCTGGGGAAGGCCCTGGGGGAGGAGACTAATAAGTTCCCACAAATTACTTCTGTGAGAATGGCCAGAGGGGAATAAGGGTTTGACTAAGAGTAGCCACTCCCTCCACTGTGTTTGTGTGAAATGTTTTAAATATGTGGTTCCAAAATAAAACGTGGTTCATAATTTTCATCAAGATGTGGCGTGTAGATGTATTATTTACCCGGGGACATATGCTTGCAGTAAGATTCGTCAGACTTACTGTCAATATTGCTCAGTCTAAACCAAGGGCTGAGACATGATGTTCCTGTACTCAAAGCTACTCCAAGGTCCAGAGTAACCCAAATCAAGTCAGCAGACCCCAGCCAGAGAGTGGGTCGTGACACTTTGATCTCCAGTTACCTAGGAAGAGATAATTGACATGTCTGTGTCATGTTAGTCTCTCCTCTGAAATGGTGGAGGCCAAATAGTCAGGGGTGATATTGTGCATCTTCCTCCTTACTTCCTGTATAGGGCCAACACTTAAACTGCTAGAAATATTCATCCTCAAAATCAGGTAACCCCATAACTGAACCCGTCTTTCCGCAGAGAACCGGGTAACACATTTGAATAAACTCCCTGGGAAAAATGCAGCATTTAGGTAGTAAACATACTATAGGGATTCTCATAATTAACATTACAATCATACCCCAGGCAATATTGACCACCTCATGCCAACAGGGCAATACCAGTCTATATTATTCCAGGGCCCACTAATATTTAAACAATTCCCCAAAAATCTAGGGGGCCCTCCTGAAGATGACAAAAAGTTTCCAAGAGATTTAATAGTGGACGCTATTGATGTCTCTAATTGGCAGTTTACCCAGGGAGTACCACAAGAAGTGTAGGATGAGAGGAGAATAGCAGTACATTTGTTCAGCAGGGCAACTGAAGTTACCACATGTGTTTTTAAAGGGTGGAAAATCAAGAGGAAATGTTGTTTACATTTTTTTAAATTAAACACAAATTGACTAATATATTGGCATTTTAGTTACAGTTTGTTTAGTCGTCAAATCCTTTTCGTAGTATCTTCATAGGTAATAATATTGGAGTCCATAACTTTTACTCATTTTATTCTAGATATATTAACTTGATGTGTTCGTCCAACCCATAGTATGTTGGTGTAGTGGTAAATGAAATGTGCTGCCTCCAGTTTTTACTGTGGTAAGTCATTGGTTCAAATTCAAAGCCCTATCTGGAGTTTTGTAGAGCTTTTAAAATAATTATTTGCATGTATTAAATACATTAAATTATTTAATTATTTAATTAAATAGACAGATAGTTCAAATAACATATGTTTAATAATAATTTTAAAGCAACAGAAACCACATAGCTCCTCATATTAATCTTTGCTTTATTATATAACCAAAATAACATATGTCTGGTTCTTAAACAATAACACAAATTAGGCTGCATTTAGGACTTCAGTTTGACTTGTGCTTTTACTACAGTTGATATACAAACTGCTGGAATATAATCAGGTAGTTACATATGATATAGCTACTGTCTGAATCAAAGTCTCGACACCTGATTCTAATTAATATGCATTATAATCATGCAGTACAAAGTCCGTTGGTCATTCAGGCAGAGACAAAACACTGAAATCTTGTCCATTGTCTAGAACACTGAAACACACTGGTGATTTCAGTGGCTCTTTAATGTTCTGTCCTGTTGTGTTTTCAAGCAGAAAGATTGGGTCTGGCTTGGTATGGAATATGGCTGACTAAAGATGTTAATAATTGTTTGAAGTGCAGATACCTACATTCTTTAAAAGTAGATTACACACATAGGGCCCAATAACTTCAAACTGAACTTTTGACTGAGTGTCAAAATTTTTCTAGACATGTAGACATATTCAATTGTCACTAACCCGTAATTACATGCTCACAGCCCCCCACACGCAAACCATGAACCCATACATAACATGTTAGGGCATGATCATGATCAATTAAGCAAGCCCGTAAGTTACAATTTAGACAGAGCCAATAGTAAATGAGACCGTCATCATGACGTCTAAAAAAAATGGAGTTTAAACTACAATCAATTAGTGTATAGAAGTATAATTTGCAATTGGACTCGCAATCGATATAACACAGAAATAAAATGTAAAAACAATGATTTTTTATTGCAGATTTGCAAGCCTGTCACTGTTGTGCAATTAATTATAATGCATTTATTTGCTTTACCAGTATTTTTAAGGAAAATATAGTGTGTTTATTTGCCTTTGTAGTGTTACTAACAGCTGTTTAATCCACTTGCTTGGACACAGTTACGTTTTTGACAACCGCAGTGCTTTTGAGCCTGTAACTCGCAATTTCAATGCGAGTAGCGAAAAGTAGCCAATTGAATATCAGTAACATTTAAAGGCTTCATTACAGGCTTATGTAATTTCAATTTGGACAACTGAATAGGGCCCATTGTTTGCAATAGCATTAAAAGCCTTTTAATTTTATTGTAATATTATCTCTGTCAAGAGATAACATTTGGAGCTGCTATCCCACTATTACCCAATATTTTTTGGAGCCTTTTGTGCAGAGAACAATCAGTTGCCATTTTGACTTTCCTTTGCAGCCAGTGATGGAAAAAAAAATGCTTCTTGAAACTGCTCATCAGTGCAATGCATTGGCGCTGTTTGGATCCAAGTGTGCAGTGACTAAAGAAATCTGATCCTTTAATATTAATGACAGCAGCTAAATATTCAGGCACAGTGTAATTAACAAATTTGGCTGTAGACTTGCTGTGTTAAAGTAATTTCCATTGCCAACAAACTTTTGCTGTGAGAGTGGTCTGTGAAAATGCATTTGGCCTTCACTTAATCACGTAATGACATTGTTCTTAAAGACTTTTAGACCTGTTTCTTAACTAAACCCCTTCCTCTTGATGACATTATCATGGTGGAGGTAATTTGGTAAACTGGAGGCTAATAACCATATTAAGATGGAGCTACATTTAACACTGATTAAACCTTTCAGTTCCATAAGAGTCTATACAGACCCTTATGGGACACTAATGAAACACTATTAGTCCCATAAGCGTCTATACATATTATGCGACTAATGGGGTTTCATTAGTGTCCCATAAGGGTCTATGTAGAACCATATGGTGCTAATAGGGTTAGTCAGTGTCCCATAAGGGTCTGTATAGACCCTTATGGGACTGAGGGGGTTAATTAGAGGTTCATGGGATCTGTATATTATAGCTCATCCTTAGGTCCTTATACTTTATAATAATTCCTACTAGAATGCACCCCCATTCCAGGGTGGTCCCCACACAAAAGGACACACCTCCTCTGTCAACAGCCCTGAGATTAGTTATAACAGACAAATAAAATATTTTGATTTCTTTGTTTACTGACCTATAACAAGAATAGTAATTTTGTATAAGAAAGAAATGTTAACAGCTTTTTTGTTGCTCAAGAGGGCCACTTGAAACTGTCCATCAGTGATTTGGTCCTGTTGCAGAGTGTCCTGTATGGATCATGGATAATTTTTTTTTTATTATATTAAAATATATTGTTAGTTAAATTAAAGGGCCACTTTATTCAGAACAATTTCAATCACATAACTATAAAGATCTCCTAAAAGCATGTTGAAATAGTTTTAGAATTTTTGAAGGGGGGTTATTACTCTGTGCAATGATCCTAACAAACAAAAATGTAACCCTTACCATATATGTCTGTGCAGGCATGGAAGACTGGAACTGAACTAAAACAGGAAAGCTATGGGTTAAGTGCAGTAAAACCAGAGCACACATGGAAGCTGTACTATCACTACATCCTTCCCCATAGAGTCTCACACGCAGCTGCTGGACTCGGCACTCCGCTAATTTCTAATGCAACAGCCAAAGGGCAGAATAGATTGTATATTAACAAAGATTGAAAAATTTAGATTTTTTAGCTGTTTTTAGTGTAATTAACAAATATATCATTTTAACATACACTTTTGTCCTCTTTCACACCACGAAGAGCTTTTATAGTGAGTTCAATTGCCCTTTAATGGATATAGTAAAATACAATGATAACTAATCTAAAAATAAAGATACATTAATTATCTATGATCTATTCCTCAAATAGAGCTACTTGAAACTGTTAGTCTCACATTGCAAATGGATCAAATTTAATTTAGTTCTAATCTGTGTTATGTTCAACCCATCTGCATTTATCAAGAGGCTGAGTAACATCTTAATGTTATTATACATGTGGTTGATTACATGAGAATCAGTAAATGTAAGTAGCTTCACATCTACAGCCTTATTAAATTGCGATTCGGTACATTTAAAAGGGCTCCATTTAAGCACACAGCATATTTAATTTACAGAAGTTTTTAGTTAGTGAAGACTTTGCTTTTGGTTAGAAGTTCACTAACTAAAAAATTCTGTAAAAAAAAATATGCTGTGTGCTTAAATAGAGCCCTTTTAAATTTACTGAATCACAATTTAATAAGGCTGCTAATGTGTAGCACACACGTACATAGAATGCCTGATTCATATGCACACAATGTGTATGTATTGGGGTATATATATATATATATATATATATATATATATATATATATCAGGCATGGATAAAAGTGGTCTTAAATAAATAAAAGTTCAAATGTTTTCTTACTTTTGAATGTGTCAGTTTCTCTCTTGCAGAACTTGGTCTCTCTTGCAGAGCATGGTCAGCCATGAATTGAAGCTTGACTTAAATAAAGTCACACTGGTTCACACTGAGCATGCTCATTAAAAGAGGGCAGGACTATGATAGCTTATTTACTGGGCCTATAAAGCACCTGCAAGCATGTTACAATAAAGCTGTTAACTCTGTATATATAGTGGGGGTGGAGCTAATTACATCATAGCCCAGCCGGATTCTAAGCTCGTGATAGCCTAGCACTCAGGCAGAACTGGCCACTGACAAGGCACATGGAGGAGAGGAAAAGCAGCTCTGATTGAGGAATAATTGATTTATTCAGAAATAAGAAATAATTGAACTCTTATTTATTTTAAACCATATACAGATTTTAATAGTTTCTTTTGAGTAAACAAACAAACATATGAGCATAAATTGACAATGAGAGAAAAACAAACAAACATGTAGGCTGAACCCACACTGCTAACAGTGGGGGAGAGAGAGAGAATCTGCAGAGCAGAGAGCTAACACCTAATTGTGCTCAGCTTGGGGTTTGTTCACTCTGCTATTCACCAGTCGCCACTATCACCATCAGCAATGCAAATAAAAATAAAAGACCTGCAGTACAGTGCAGTTGATACATATAATTGAGTTCCAGCAGAGGAGGTAGAGAAGGTGTACAGAATAACCACGACTGAACCCACAATGCAGCCAGTGTTTGGTATAGCAGTATGATTGTATTTTATATGTATACTCTATGCTATTCTTTGCTGCAGGGACTTGGTGAAATTAGATGCAGAGAATCAGGTGAAGCAACCCGCAGAGACTGTGAGAATGTGATGCAGATACTGAAGTGGAATAAACTGCAGAGTGAATGTGAGAGTTGAAATGAGCTCCAGAGACGTGAGGTGTAATGTGCTGCAGAGAGAGAGAGAGAAACTCTTGAAAACACCTAACATCTTTTTACATGGTTATGTGCAAGATTAGAAATCACATGAGGATTTACTGCAGACAGGATCCCAGACTTTTGCTACAATGTTGCAGCTGACTCTGATTGCCAACACAAATGATTAATTTTATGCTATTTTAGTTTGGGTTTTTAGGGGGTGTCTACTCTCAAATCAACTGCCAAAACATAGAAGACAGTTGACTAACTGCAGGGTAAATTTATTAATGTTTATTTTGGGATTTTTTTAATGCAAAAAAAAAATGTTTGCATACATTACTGATTCTGCTCAGATACATTCAAAATCTAGACTTAAATATGTCTTTAAATCAAAGATTACTAGACATTATTTGGATCACCATAAAGTTGAATAAGTATTGTGTAGGCATTTGTGATTTTAATTCTTTATTTAGCTTAGAAAAGTGTTAATGCAGAATTTACTGAACTTTCCATTTAAAAGTTTACTCAGACTTAAATGTTGGTGCCTCTTTTAGGCTGTGAAATGCTGTATTTAATAGTTAGTAATATATAAAAGGATAGACACAATCCATTGTTTTACATAATTAATTTGAAGAAGATCCAATGTGAACCAAACCATACGGATGCAATCAGAGCACAAAATGCCAATATATTATAGAAGCTCGATCTGGATTTAGGACGCCTGTGCACAATACGTGTCCTGTGGGGATTTATGGTCCTATCCCACTGGGTCAGAATGGCATTTTTGGCTCCGGGCCATTTACCAGGTCCAGTCAAACGGTATTGATAAGGTGTGCAAGGACCAAAGAAAACTTTCCAGGCTAGTTTAGGGTCTGTGAGTAACAAATGTATCAAGTTGGGGTGGGATCCAATCTCTGAAGAAATTTCATTTATATAGTCAACATAATGAGTTTGCAGAGATTGACCTCTGCCCATTCCAAACCTGAAAAAGGGAAACAGTCACATTACTAATATGAATAGAAACATCATTAGATTGATCTTGTCACTGTACAAACTATTTTTGTTTATTTTTTGTATTTATTGATCTAATTATTAACCAAATACACATTTCTCATGTGTATGTGTATATGTATGTCTGTATTTGTGTGTGTGTATGTACTGTATGTATGTATATGTGTGTGTGTATGTACTGTATGTATGAATATATGTGTGTGTGTGTGTATATAAATATATATATATATATATATATATATATATTTGTGGTTGGGTCTCTCCCCCAACGGTTGAGTATGTCAAACCATTGTTCTCCAGCAATGGGATTGCCCTCGCAGACATTTTTCGGAGAGGGTCCCACCCACAATCCCAGGGAAACAATCCAAACATAATCTTTGTGATTAGGCCCCTATCTTTGTGTAGACGAGGTGGGGCCTAGTGCTACCCCCTAACTGGACTGCTAAGAGGGCAAAAGGCAGAGTCATGCCGAGGAGAGAGGGAAGGGAGCCTACAAAAGCGTGATTAAGTTGAGGTCTGGTGTAGGCTGATTTAGAATTAGAACTTAAGAAAGTGTGAACCAGGAAAGCCTGCAAAGGCAGGTTTTTGGACTTATGGGAAGTGTGAACAAGGTAATGCCTGTGAAGGCTAGTTTGGTCGTATATGAAAAGCGTGAAAGAGGTAAGCCTGTGAAGGCTGGTTTAGTGACTTATGGAAAGGATGAGCGTGGTAATGCCTGCGAAGGCTGGTTTGGGTCGTATGGAAAGCGTGAACAAGGTAAGACTACAAAGGCTGGTTTAGGACTGATGACAGTGTGAAATGAGGTAAAGCATGTAAAGGCTGGTTTAGAACTTATGTAAAGCCGGAGGAAGGTTGAAAGTTAGCAGATTTGGCCCAAAATCCGCGAAAGGAGGCTTACTATAGCCTAAAAAGTGTAAACTTGGACATGGACAAGGGACGCAACTTAGAAGCTTCAGGTCCAAACGCACCCAAGAAGGTATAGGAAAGTTGAGAAACTTGGTAGACTGGGGCCAAAACTAAGCTTAAGAAAGTGAAAGCTAAACCTTGGACATGGATAAGAAAGCAGTTTGGTAGTCTTGGCCAAGATCCACCAAGGATAGCTTAGAAAGGGTAGTTAGCTTACCTTTGATAATGGTAGTGTGAGGAGAAAGGCTGGAAGTGGAACCATTACTCATCGGCGATGGGAATGTCTTAGCGGGCATGAATAAAGGCTGAAGAAGGCCCCTCCCACTGGAAGAGGCGGAGTGAGAGTGGGACCCTCACACAGATCCAGGTTCTAACCTGGTAAATATATAATGTGTGTAATGTGTGTGTGGGTGTATTATATATATATATATATATATATATATATAAATACTGTATGTATATATATATATATATATATATCATATCATATCATACCATTTTTTCTTTTTTTCATTGCTCTTTTCTATATAAGCTTCCATATGTCGAACTGAAGGTAGGTGAGCCACACCTGAAAACAGATAAAACATACGGGGGATTCTTTTTTTCATATTATCTAGATTAAATAATTGTGGTAAAATGTCGTATTTGGAATTCAATTATTACATTTAAATAAAACACATATATTATTATGGACCACAGTAAAAAAGATTTTACATTATATCAATACTATGAGAATGTGACAGTATATGTACATAGGTAATCTATAAGTGTTTCACACAATTTCTCCAATATAAATAAATATATAAAACAATCTATTTACAGGGATCTTTTATTAATTATTTTATTAATTCCAAACTTAAAATTAAAAATATGGCTCAGTTAAAACAACTGTGCTGTTTAAAATAAGTGACTTCCAACTGGTTGTATAGCCTGACCTCACAAATAGTAATAACAAAATAAGAAAATCAGCCTTAATTTTATAACCCCAAAAGGGTTCCTGCTGACTGGAAGGCCCAGCTGTAGACTGAGGACCCAATCTTCCTTAATTTTTTGCCCAACTATCAATTCACAATACCATTTTATCATGTTAATATCACCATATATATCTACACTGTCATGTATCCATGTCCTATTTGATGGACCTGTAAATTATACTAATATTTTGATGGTGAATTTTATTGCTGACTCAAAATCCTCTTTCAGTAATGGAATACAAATGGGTGAACAAATAATAACTATGTGGAAAATGACTATATATATTTATATATATCAGAAAATATAAAAAAAACATAGTGTGTGATGCATTTTTTATTACTGGATTTCTTATTGTTAAAATATTAAGATGGATCTACACAGTAATATATTAAACCACAGATATTTTTCAGCCTAAGTAATCAACTATAAACAAAAAAAAAGGGGGGAATACATTGTAAAAAGTGATAATGATATGATTTGAAAAGATTTGAAATTAAATTATATAATCTTTGCTCTAATTCAATACTTTGAAGTACATTTATGAAATACACTGGGCCTCAGCCAAATGAGGCTCCGGGAGATCCGGCCCCGTAAATGGAGACCGTAAGTTAATTTCCCACTCAATCAGCGTCTTCTTGCGGGCTGCGACCGATTAAGGGGCTCCGGCCTGCGAATCATTGCGATGGTTTCCTTTGCAAGTTAATGCCCCTCCACGCTTTTGATCTTTCACGGCGCAAGAGTTCCGAACCTAAAATCGCAAATCCCTATCCAATTGCTCTGATTCCCCCTTGCTAACAACTCCATCAAGGCCGCAAATGGCAAAAGTCTAACAACAAGTTAAGGGTACCAAGGAGGACTCGCAAAGGGCTTAATGACATATCCGGAGCACTTCAAATGCTAATAATAAATCAATACTGTACTTGTATGAAAAAGGAAAGTGATGTTAGGTCTTAGAATTAATAGCACAACATTGTCAAGCTTGCAAATCGCCCAAAAAGAATTCAATCTCTGTTTCCATTGGCTTTTTCTTACTTGGGGGTTACAACCGTGCTTAATTGATCAGGTTCAAGCTCGTGAATGCAACTGACAACTGCATGGTGTCAGATTTTCGCTATCGGACCCTAACTTGCGGCCTTGCCGAATTGGATGGTACTATAAGTTGCTGGGTCCTTGTAGCAGCACCGCAGACTTACAGCATGGGCTCCATAACTTAAGGCCCTTCAATTGGATGAGGCCTATTGTTTATAAGTGATGCTCACATATTCTGATGACCAGAAGTAATGTGAAAAAATCCAGAGGGATTAATGGTGAAAGTAAGTGTAAATATAAAAAGAAGAACATTGGATCGAAATACGTTCTAATTTACTACATTCAAGTGAACTTAAAAATACATTGTGTAATAATGATACTAGCTTTGAGCAGAAGATTTTCCCCATCTTTGACACAAAATGTGAGATATTTATGGTATTTTTTGTGATACCTTCAGCCTCATTAAATTTGAAGCCAATAACTCCAACGTGAAGCATGTAACGCCTGCACGGTTGAAATTTGGCCTACTTACGTTGCTATTAAATTAGAAAGGGCTGCAAGCTCCGAGCAAGAGACCCAAATCGTAGCTTATTCGTAGAACGTTGGATTTGTGGTCGTGAGGACGATCAACTAGTGTAGAGCGTAGCTAAGGGTTTAGACGGATCGAATGGAAAAACATCTTTCATTGAAGCTTTCGTGCTTCAATTACAGTTTGCGATCGGACCCGAAGTACAGAAATAATGCAATATTAATAAAGCAGTAAATATAATATTCTATTACACGCAAGTTTCTGAGCCGATTTGCGGGCTTGAGAATGTTGTGCTATTAATTCTAAGACCTAACATCACTTTCCCTTCTAATAAATGTACAGAAGTGTGTTTTTATTAGCTTACGAAGTGCTATGTATTGGACTTTACCCCCCTTGCGGCTGCTCTCGAGCACACGTAGGCCTTTGGGCTCCAGTTACGTGCTTGCTCGCGAGTGACCACGTTGCAATTTAATAGCTGAACTGAACAAGTAGCGGTTATGGGGATGACAGATTAATATTATTATTATTATTATCATTTTTTTTGTAACGCGCCAACATATTCGGTAGCGCTATACATAAGTTAAGTTACAGGCAATGACAAGTTAAAGATTCACACATTGCAAAGAGTGTATGGCCCTGTCTTTGAGCTTGGAATCCGGTGTCCATAGCGCTTTCCCTAAAGCACCTTGCAGGATTGAAACTCGCAGACTTACAATCTAAAGGTTAAAGTTTGTATGTGGTACAGTAGGGAGAGAGGTAGAGAGGGAGTAGTGCTGAGCATGTTAGGGAGGAAGGTTATAGGCTTCTTTAAAGAGGTGCGTTTTTTATTGATGTTTTGAAGGATTTAAGGCTGGAGGATAGTCTGGTGAAGCGAGGCAAGGAGTTCTAGAGAATAGGGGCAGAGCGAGAAAAGTCCTGGAGGCGGGAGTGAGAGGAGGTGACAAGAGTGGTAGAAAGAAGAAGGTCGTTAGCAGAACGAAAAGGGCGTGTGGGGGAGTATTTGGAGATGAGAGCTGAGATGTATGGGGGTGTGCTGTTGTTGAGGGCTTTATAAGTTAGGGTCAA
This sequence comes from Discoglossus pictus, assembly GCA_027410445.1. Lineage (NCBI taxonomy): Eukaryota > Metazoa > Chordata > Amphibia > Anura > Alytidae > Discoglossus > Discoglossus pictus. The sequence continues at coordinate 130,728,850 of CM050170.1, forward strand.
GATTTTAAACTTTATTCTGGAGGCTAAGGGATGCCAGTGAAGTGATTGACAAAGAGGAGCTGCCCACACTGAACGATGTGTACTGAAGATGAGTCTGGCGGAGGCATTTATTATGGATTGAAGTGGGGAGAGGCGAGTGATGGGCAGGCCAACAAAGAGCGAGTTGCAATAGTCAAGACGAGAAATGACGAGAGAGTGTATTAGAATCTTAGTAGTGTCTTGTGTAAGGTAATCAAAGGATTTATGTGTGCAGAGTTTAATGTTGCTTAGCACGTAGCCCATTTTTGCCCATCCTGCATGTTAACATGGAAAGTCCGCTGTGATCAACGTTACAGGGCTAATTTAATAGCCATAACACGTAAAATTGGAGTTACGGGCTACGTTCTACAACATAGCCCATATTTAATGAGGCTGAATGTCATATGTCTTGTTTAGAAGTGTCATATTATTTTTTTACTGAGTAAATGTGTTCTAAATTGTATAGTAATTTTTCCAACACAGATTTTATAATGAAGTACAGGTAATTTATAAAATAAATTACACCAATTGTACTGCAATTTATAAAGCCTTTAAAAAATGTTACTTCAGTAATCTGATGAATATGTTTTTGTTTAATTGGTTTCAACCAAGTGAATTGTAAATAATTTTGATGGAAATAACTGTGTATTTGGGAATCTTTCAAGTTCTTACCTCTAAGATTTACATCCAGGGTGAGCAAATGTCTTATATCATCATATGATCTTCATAGATATCAATGTTTAGGAAACATGGACTTAATAGTTTGCCAATAATTTTCAAAGGTCAATATACAGTGATTCAGATCTTTATCTTTTTGATTTTTGATTTGTTCACTGGCGACTTGCCTGTCAAAAATGACAGCAATACAATTTGAAGCCTGGCAATGCTGTTTTCCACACATTGCGAGGCTCTCCCCCCTCTCACTTACTGGCCTTGCGATGAGCACCTTTGGTGCTCATTGCAGGCCCTGCAATGAGCGGCTTTGGCGCTCATTGCAGGCCGCGGCATGCACTGTGCGCCTTGTGCAAGTTCGTAACTTTGTCACTCATGGCAGGCCTCACAATGAGCAGCTTTGGCGCTCATCTCAGGCCTCGCAATGAATGTCTTTGGCGCTCATTGGAAGCCTCTACCAACCCCTGTGTCTCTTTTCCCCTCCCTCCCCTGTGTCTCGTGTCTCTCCCCCTCCCTCCCCATGTCTCTTCCAGCCCTCTCCCTCCCCTGTGTCTTTCCACCCCCTCTTCCTCCCCTGTGTCTCTCTCTCCTCCTCTCGTGTGTCTCTTCCCCCTCTCCCTAACCCTGTGTCTCTTTCCTCCCCTACCTCCCCTGTGTCTCCTTACCCCCCATCTCCCTCCCCTGTGTCTCCTTTCCCCCTCCCCTAGGTTTATCCCCCCTCTCCCTCCCCTTTGTCTCTTCCCCCCTGTGTTTCTCCCTCTTTCCCTCCCCATGTGTTTCTCCCCCCATCCCTCCCATGTTTCCTTTCTTTCCCTCTTTCCCTCCCCTTTGTCTCCTATTCCCTCATCTCCCTCCCCTGTGTTTCCTTCCCCCATCTCCCTCCCCTGTGTCTCCTTTCCCCCTCCCCTGGGTCTCTTCCCCCTCCCTACCTTGTGTTTCTTCCCCATCCTCTACCCCTTTGCCTCTTCCCCCTGTGTTTCTCCCCCAATCCCTGCCCTGTGTCTCCTTTCCCCTCTCCCTCCCCTGTGTTTCTCCCCCCTCTCCCTCCCCTTTGTCTCCTTCCTCCCCCCTCTCCCTCCGCTGTCTTCTTCCCCTCTCTCTTTCCCCTGTGTCTCCATTCCCCCCCACTCCCTCCCTTGTCTCTTTTCTCCCCCCTCTCCCTCCCCTATTTCTCCTTTCTCCCCCCTCTCCCCCCGTGCCTCCTTTCTGTCTCCCTCTTCCTCCCCTCTGTCTCTGTTCTCCCCCTCTACCTCCCTTGTGTCTCTTTTCTCCCCCCTCTCCCTCCCCTGTGTCTCTTCCCCCATGTCTTTTTATCCCTCCTCCTTCCCTTGTGTCTCTTTTAACTCCTCCCTCCACTATGTCTCTTCCCCCTCTCCCTCCACTGAGTCTCACCCCCACTCTTTCCCCCTCTCCCTCTCTTTTGTCTTTCCCCCCTCTCCCTCCCCTGTTTCTCTCCCGCCATGTGTTCCCCCTACCTCCACTGTGTTTCCATCTCCCTCCCTCCCTCCACTGTGTCTCCTTCCCCCCATCTCCCTCCCCTGTGTCTCCTTCCCCTCATCTCCCGCCTCTGTGTCTCCTTTCCCCCTCCCCTATGTCTCTTCCCGCCCTCCCTCCCATTTAGCTGGGCCTAGCATGGAGGGTGGAGCTTCGGTTAGGTAGCTGGGTTACAATTACAAGGGGGAGCAGAGAGAACAGGAGGGGGATCCAGATAAATTATTGGGAGGAGCTGTAGATGATTCAGCAGTCTTGGTCCATATAGGTAAAAATGACAAAGTAAAATGTGGAAAATGTAGTATCCCAAAAAATTACCTTGCAGAACTAGGAAGCAAGCTTAGGGCAAGGACCTCCAAGGTAGTATTTTTTTGAATAATGCCAGCATCAAGGTCGAACCCAGGGGGGCAGAAGGAGATTAGGGAGATTAATGCGTGACTAAAAAAAAGTGGTGTAGGAATCAGGCTTTGGAATTTTTAGAGCACTGTGCTGACTTTTCTCTTGGGTGCAATCCCTATAACAGTGATGAATTGTTCAATTATGAAGAGGAAGTTTGTGATCTAGTGGAGAGAAGGGTAGAAAGGCTGGGGACATTTTTAAATTAGTAGGTGGGGGAATGGAATAAATAGAAGTAATGAAGTTCATAGTTCCTGGTGGAGGAGAATATATGAGGATTAGTATAGTCAATAGGGAGGTCTTTGTAAGTAACTTAAATACAGTGGCAAGTACTTCAAACATGTAGAGTCATTGCAAGGAAATGGGAGAGTAAAAATCATTAACCGGAAATGAGAAAGGTGATTTGACAGGCATTACTGAAACATGCTCATAACTTGACTGATAATTTGGATGGTTATAATCTATTTAGTAAAGATAGGGGCAATGGTAGAAGAGAAGGGGGGATTTGTCTTTATGTTAAAGGGATGTGTAAGTTGGATTTCAAATGTTTCCTAAAAACAGCTACTGATTACTAGAAAAATATGTATTATATTAAAAATTTGAATGTATTTACATATTTATATGCTAGATACTGATATCTGGATGTGCATACCCCTAGGAAGCATGGTACAGTGTGTGACTCTAAAGGAAATGATGGTTGCTGGGGTCACAGCTGAAATAACCCATAAGGAAACAGGCAGAGAGAAAAAAAAAACAGGCAGCAACTGCCAGATTGTAATACAAATGTTTCAGTATTTATTTCCTCCTGATTGGCCAAAACTATTTTTCTAAATGTATATCAGTTTAGCCTGGGTTTGGAGGGTGTTAACCCTAAGTTTCAACTGAAAGAAATTAAAAGATATTTTGCTAACTACAAGGTAAGTGTTTAAATCCTTTTTTGATATTTTTTCATGCAAAACAATGTTTTCATACACTAGTAAGAGCTATTAGACTGGCTAAACTAGAAAGTTAAAAGTTAATTTCAAAAGGGAAAAATTAGAAGACTAATAATAAAAAAATATATATAATAATGGGAAGAAGGCTAGGAAAGAAGCTATATGAACATTACAGTTTGAAACATGCTGATTGATAAATAATGACCAGGAAATAGCAGATGAGCTCCATAAGTTATTTTCTTCTGTATATACAAGGATGGTACCAGTGGTTGAGACACTACAACAAAATGGGGCTACACTACCTTCGCCAAATAATAGGTTAATCCAGGAAAGGCTGGAAAAAATACATGTTAATAAAGCCCCAGGTCCTGATGGAATACATCCAAGGGTACTGAGTGAACTGGATTCTGTAATAGCCAAACCATTATATTTAATTTTTCTCATCTCGCCACAGGCTTGGTACCAGATGACTGGAGAAAAGCAGATGTGATCTCTTTATTTAAGAAGGGAGCAAGAGCAAATATGTGGAACAATAGACCTGTAATCCTCACTTCACTTCTGTAGTGGGACAGCTTTTAAAAGGGTTAATAAGAGATAGTATACAGGTATATAACCTTGTGAACAAGATAATAAGCAAGAGACAACACACATTTATATAGGTCATGTCAAACTAATCTAATTAGTTTCAATGAGGAGATAAGTAGCAACTTGGATCAAGGCAAATCAATTTCGCAAAGGCTTTGGATACAGTGCCACATGGAAGACTATTGTGCAAATTAAGGGATTCAGGAATTGCAGTAAATATCTAGTCATGAATTGAGTACTGGCTAAAAGACAGGAAGCAAAGGGTTGTTGTAAATGGAACATACTCAAATGGACTAATGGGATAGGTGGGGTTCCTCAAGGTTCAGTATTAGGTCCTCTCCTTTTTAACATATCAATTAATAACTTAGAAGAAGACTGGAAAGCATTGTCTCCAGTGTTGCTGATGATACTACTTTGTGCAAGGTAGTTAATTTAGAAAATAATGTCCTTTCCCTCCAAACTGACATGCATTAGAGAATTGGGCAACTCTATGGAATATGAGATTAAAACAAACACATGTAGAGTGTTATGAATTTGGGCAGAAAATAAAAAAATCTTAATGGTGCAAATCTAGGGGTATCAGAAGTAGAAATGGGAGTTTGGAGTGCTTGTGGACAACCACCTGTAACACTGCTTAATGCCAAGCAGCATCTGCAAAGGCAAGGAGAATATGAGCATATTAGCATATATTAATAAGGGCACAGTAGCAAACAAAGAAAATATAATTCTGCCACCATTTAAATCATTAGTATTCCCTAATTTGCCTGTGTACATTAAATCTGTATTTAAGAGGGTGTTGTGTTTGCCTTGCACCTGGTATGTGAGTTACTTCCTGAAAAGGAAAGGGTGTTTGCTATCAGCCTAGCTCTAAGGGTTAAAAAATCAGTCTGCCGGTGAATGGAGGAGTGGCTTTTGCATGAGCAAGTTATATGAGAGGACTAAGAGATGTGAGAGGAGAAATGAAGAAAAAAATAACCAAATTAAACCTATTTTCTCTATAAAAAAAAAGTCACTTAAGAGAAGATATGATTACCTTATATAAAGGCATCCAGGGTCAATACAAGGCTTTGTCATTTAAACTTTTCATGCCAAGATGTTCCAAAAAAAAGAAGTTGTCACCCTAATGAAATGGGTTCTTCAAAGTAAAAACGGTTAAACTGTGGAATTCTCTACCAAAGGAGGTGCTGATAACAGATTCAATAGATAACGTTAAAAAGGCATTGGATATTTATGAAGAAATGGCATTCAGGATTATCCTGGATAACTAGAGAACGGGACCATTGATCAAGGGAGTAATCTGATTGCCGGTATTTGGAAGGAACTTTTTCCCTGTATGAGACCATTCGGAATGTTTCAGTGTTTTTTTTTTCTGTTTGCCCTCCTCTGGATCTATCAACAACTAATCCACATATTATAAGAATCAGAATAACTCTAAAAATATTGACCTTGATAGACCAAAAGCATTTTTCAACCTTAATTACTGTGTAACTGTGTAACTATTGAGGGCGAATGTAAGAGGCAAAATGATTGCTCCTGTACTGAGCAATATGAGTTGCAATGTAAAGCAAGTAAGCAAAAATATCTAATGTATTTTACTAAAATATTCATACATTTTCATTGGTCCTTTAATGTGGTAGAAAACATAATTATATCTAACCATTATAAGAAAACAAAAAGAAAACAAAACAAATTACAAGAAACATAAACACAAATATCCTTATATCATTAAAAGAAGAGATCTTCATTCTGTACCTGAGCCCTCATGAGAGTGGATTATTGTCAATTGGAAATGTTAATTTAAAAGCTTGTTGTGATGTTAAATCTCTGTCTTCACTAACTGATTTGCAAATATTAAGTGCCATTAATGGTTCAAACTACACTATCAAAGTAGTGTCTTGGTGGATCACCTGAAGACTGCTGATGGACTTCGGACCACAACATGATCTTTCTCACAGATTCTTAGCAGTTATAATGCAGTGTTTTGTTTTGTAATGTTTTAGTAATTGCTGTTGAACCATGGACCACCTGAATGAAGCTAATAGGCCATTCATATACCATAGACGACAATATAGGAAACATTGGATTAGGCTACTAAAGAAAGGCTGACATTCAATATGGTAATATAGCAATGGAGGTTGAAAAATTGCTTTTTAAGTTCAATTTTTTTAAATGTCCTTTGATCTTTATATTATGTGATTTGTTAACTGATCCAGCAAAGGCAAGCAAAAAACTTTCTGAAACATTTCCAGTTGTGTCATAAGGAGAAACACTTTACTTCTTGATCCCAAACACTGGCAAGTAAGTTACCCAACATTACCCTATATGCCTCCTTATTCAAAAATATATCCAACCCCTTTTTAACCCAGTTATCTATTGAATCTGTTTTCTTCTAACCTCAAAAGATGTCCTCTTGTCATCTTCTCACAAAAAGTTCCCCTGACAAAGCCTTACATTGGCCTGGATGCATTTATATAAAGTAATCATATCCTCTTTCAGGCATCTTTTACCTAGAGAAAATACGTTTAATTTGAGTCTTCCTTCATAGCTTAGTCCTTCAATTCGGTGAATTAATTTTGTTGCCCTTCTCTTACCTATTCCAGCTCTACAATATTCTTTTCTGGAAAGGATGACCAAAAGTTTACTCGATATTTCAAATGAGGGTGTACTAGGGATTTGTACAATTGCAGAATTACATTTGCTTCCCTTACTTATATGACATGTATTATTAATTCAAGTTATCCCTTGTTAGCATTTGTAAAAAAAAGAGTAAAAGTAAATGCCATTTCTCTTTCAAGACATTTTTAATAGGGTCCATAAACTATTCTTGCTAAACCTGGACATTTTGATCCAACTTATAGCTTTTAAGAAATCCTGTGTTTTCCTAATGTGTTTACCTATGTGTGTTTTTTTATACATCACACGTGTACTTAGTTTGCTATCTGCAGTAAAAAAAAAATGAAATACAACTTTACTTTAGACTCTAGGTTAACTGACACCCATGGGGATTGTTTGATGCTGGATAAATGTAGTCTCTGGTTTCTTGAGAGTCACCATTAAAAAAGCCCTAGATTAGCTGCACATAGGGTGCTCTGCTAAGTATATACAGTCAGGTCCATAAATATTGGGACATCGACACAATTCTAAACGTTTTGGCTCTATACACCACCACAATGGATTTGAAATGAAACTAACAAGATGTGCTTTAACTGCAGACTTTCAGCTTTAATTTGAGGGTATTTACATCCAAATCAGGTGAACGGTGTAGGAATTACAACAGTTTGTATATGTGCCTCCCACTTTTTAAGGGACCAAAAGTAATGGGACAATTGGCTGCTCAGCTGTTCGATGGCCAGGTGTGTGTTATTCCCATTTACAAAGAGCAGATACAAGCTCCAGTGTTCCTTTCAAGTGTGCTATTTGCATTTGTTGCTGTTAACTCTCAATATGAGATCCAAAGAGCTGCCACTATCAGTGAAGCAAGCCATCATTAGGCTGAAAAAACAAAACAAACCCATCAGAGAGATAGCAAAAACATTAGGTGTAGCCAAATCAACTGTTTGGAACATACTTAAAAAGAAAGAACGCACCGGTGAGCTCAGCAACACCAAAAGACCCGGAAGACCACGGAAAACCACTGTGGTGGATGACCGAAGAATTCTTTCCCTTCACAACAGTTGGCCAGATCAAGAACACTCTCCAGGAGGTAGGTGTATGTGTGTCAAAGTCAACAATCAAGAGAAGACTTGACCAGAGTAAATACAGAGGGTTCACCACAAGATGTAAACCATTGGTGAGCCTTAAAAACAGGAAGGCCAGATTAGAGTTTTCCAAACAACACCTAAAAAAGCCTTCACAGTTCTGGAACAACATCCTATGGACAGATGAGACTAAGATCAACTTGTACCAGAGTGATGGGAAGAGAAGAGTATGGAGACGGAAAGGAACTGCTCATGATCCAAAGCATACCACCTCATCAGTGAAGCATGGTGGTGGTAGCGTCATGGCGTGGGCATGTATGGCTGCCAATGGAACTGGTTCTCTTGTATTTATTGATGATGTGACTGCTGACAAAAGCAGCAGGGTGAATTCTGAAGTGTTTCGGGCAATATTATCTGCTCATATTCAGCCAAATGCTTCAGAACTCATTGGACGGCGCTTCACAGTGCAGATGGATAATGACCCGAAGCTTACTGCAAAAGCAATCAAAGAGTTTTTTAAGGGAAAGAAGTGGAATGTTATACAATGGCCAAGTCAATCACCTGATCTGAATCCGATTAAGCATGCATTTCACTTGCTGAAGACAAAACTGAAGGGAAAATGCCCCAAGAACAAGCAGGAACTGAAGACAGTTGCAATAGAGGTCTGGCAGAGCATCACCAGGGATGAAACCCAGCGTCTGGTGATGTCTATGCGTTCCAGACTTCAGGCTGTAATTGACTGCAAAGGATTTGCAGCCAAGTATTAAAAAGTGAAAGTTTGTTTTATGACTGTTAATCTGTCCCATTACTTTTGGTCCCTTAAAAAGTGGGAGGCACATATACAAACTGTTGTAATTCCTACACCGTTCACCTGATTTGGATGTAAATACCCTCAAATTAAAGCTGAAAGTCTGCAGTTAAAGCACATCTTGTTCGTTTAATTTCAAATCCATTGTGGTGGTGTATAGAGCCCAAAAGATTAGAATTATGTCGATGTCCCAATATTTATGGACCTGACTGTATGTCATTGAGGGCTGTTCTAGCAGCAGCAGCAGCTTTCACTAATCACTTACACACAGGTACGTTCGGCTGGAGGGTGCGCTGCTGAACCCGGGGAATGTAACCCCAACACTGCCCTGGCTCAGTCACTCATGTCTGTCTGCTTCCAGATAAAACTGAATTGCAGAGACGTACAGTGGATGAAATCTAGGTGCATGTAAGCATTTTGTTGCATGACACCATGGCTCCTAACATTTGTTGAGCCATGTAAAATTTAATTTTTATTTAAAGTACAGTATTATTATTTTTTCTGGTTACTTGAGAGTTCTGGTTGCTTGAGTTCTGGTTAACTGATTTTTTAAAAACCCTTTTTAAAAACCCTTTTTTTAAGGCTGAAAAGGGCCCCCTCAGCTTATACCACCCGTGTCTCTCTTTCCCCCGTGTCTCTCTCCCCCCCCGTGTCTCTCTTTCCCCCCATGTCTCTCTTTGCCTCCCCCTACCTTATCATCCTCAACCCCCATCATCATCCTCAAACCCCCATCCTCATCCTAAACCCCCCTCCTCATCCTAAACCCCCCTCCTCACTTTAGCCCTCTAAGTACCTCCCCCTCTCCCTTTCCCTTCACTTACCTTCCATCTGCAGCAGCTGCTCCTCCGCCCCTTTTGCGCTCCTTCTGGCTGCGTCTTAACCCGGCCAATGACGTGACGCACATGTGACGTCACGTCATTAGCATATGCCGGGGGTTGAGGATGAGGATGGGGGGGTTGAGGATGAGAATGGGGATTGAGGAGGGAGGTTGAGGTTGAGGAGGGGGGTTGAGGAGGGGGGTTGAGGAGAGAGGAAAAGGAGGGGGGTTGAGGAGAGAGGTTGAGGAGGGGGGTTGAGGAGGGAGGTTGAGGATGAGGAGGAGGTTGAGTAGGGGGTTGAGGAGGGAGGTTGAGGATGAGGAGAGGGGTTGAGGATGAGGAGGGAGGATGAGGAGGGAGGATGAGGGGGGGTTAAGGGGGGGTTGAGGAGGGTGATAAGGGAGGGGGAGGGAAAGAGACACAGGGAAGGGAGGGGAGGGAAAGAGAAACAGGGAAGGGAGAGGGGGAAGAGACACAGGGAAGGGAGAGGTGGAAGACACACAGGGGAGGGAGAGAGGGGAAGATACACAGGGGAGGGAGAGGGGGGGAAGAGACACAGGGGAGAGAGAGGGGACACAAGAAGGGGGCACAGAGGGCACACAAGAGGGGGACACAGAGGGCACAAGATTGACACGGGGGCAGCACATTTCCTAACCTCGGCTTATACTCGAGTCACTACTTTTCCCAGTATTTTGTGGTAAAATAGGTGCCTCGGCTTATACTCGGGTTGGCTTATACTCGAGTATATACAGTAATTGTGGCAGACAAAAAAATATAACTATATCTAAGCAACTGATCAAGATGTCAAGGCAAAGCAAGGCAAAATGACAAAACATTACCAGCACATGTAACTGATAAAAACAAAGGGTGTGACCTTTGTTTTTTGTAAATATTTAACTACATCCACACAAATAATATCACATTACAGTACCTTTAAAGACTCTGGTGGCCCAGCGAGCTTGTAGCTCTGTAGTTGGCATGATAGCTCCAAGGGGTTGTACAAGTCCCAAAAAAGCCAGTGTTGGCTTTTCTAGATAAGGTGGAAATACGTTCTTGAAAAGAGGTACATGGTTGCCATCCAACTTAATGATATAGTCATCCAGGAACGGGAAGGAAGAGCTATATCCTGTAGCAAAGATAATATCATCCAAGTTTTCAACTACTGTATCATCCTCAAATATGGCAGCTGTTTCAGTGAAAGTGTTTACATTGGGTTTCACTTTTATTGCTCCCTGTAAAATCTGACTGGGAATGTAATCATTCACAATTGGATGTTTTAACCTGTTGAGAAAGACAATTATTTGCCTGGTTAATATAATATTTGTGTTCACCATTTTTACAATATGTAAACTTTGTTTTCATGTATTACTGTACTGCTAGGGTATGATTACACTGGTGGTCTAAAAAAGGCAGTAGCCTTTAGCGACAAAACAAGTTCGAAAAAAGGTTAGTAAAGTGAGTCCAGAGACCTGAAAACTATGTAGGATTGCAGTTTACTTTTTTTTAAGATGATCAAGATTTGACTTTTATATACAGTTTTATTGTATTTTCTAAGCCCTTTCAAACACAGCTGAATAATTAATGGGATGGAAGCTTGGCCACAAAGTCAATGAGCTGCTTCATGTGGCCAGATAATTACTGTATTTACGCAAATCTAATGCACACCTTTTTCAAAGAAAATCGGGGCCCAAATTAGGAGTGGGCATTAGATTCAATGGCCCACTAGATTCGACTGTAAAAAGGAAAGCACAGGACATACCGCAACACCACCATCTCTCACTTCCCGGCTCTCTAGAGTGCGTGACCACCGGAAGAAGTGGCACACAGAGAGCCCCAGCACAGTGGCACACAGAGCTTGGCACCCAGAGAGCCTCAGCACAGTGGAACACATAGCCTGGCACCCAGAGAGCCCCAGCACAGTGGCACACAGAGCCTGGCACCCAAAGAGCCCCAGCACAGTGGAACACAGAGCTTGGCACCCAGAGAGCCTCAGCACAGTGGAACACAGAGCCTGGCACCCAGAGAGCCCCAGCACAGTGGCACACAGAGCCTGGCACCCAGAGAGCATCAGCACAGTGGCACACAGAGCCTAGCACCCAGAGAGCCCCGGCATAGTGGAACACAGAGCCTGGCACACAGAGAGCCTCAGCACAGTGGCACACAGAGCCTGGCACCCAGAGAGCCTCAGCACAGTGGCACACAGAGCCTGGCACCCAGAGAGCCCCAGCACAGTGGCACACAGAGCTTGGCACCCAGAGAGCCTCAGCACAGTGGAACACAGAGCCTGGCACCCAGAGAGCCCCAGCACAGTGGCACACAGAGCCTGGCACCCAGAGAGCCTCAGCACAGTGGCACACAGAGCCTGGCACCCAGAGAGCGCATTACATTTGTCAGCAAAAACATTTTTTTGATTCATGGGTTCCAAATTAGGAGTGTGCATTAGATTTGATAGTGCACTAGGTTCGCATAAATCTGGTAATAAATTAAGCTGTGTTGTGTTAGCCCCAATAAAAGACAAGAAACTGCTGATCTAGCAATATATGATACTCATCAGCTTCAGGTTGTTATGAATATCATTTTGTATGATTTATTTTATGGCAGTTTTTAAAGGGAAAAGTGATCATCTACAAGAGTTTTCAAGTGAGGAAAAGTGTGGTATTCATAAGGTGAATAGTAAGTAATGAGTGACAGTAACATATCATATTGTGGGTATGTTTGTGGGAAACTGGTTAAAACTGAGGGTGAGATGGATGGAGCCAAATATAGGCGGATCCTAGACAAAAAACCTGCTTAAGTCTGCAAGAGACCTGAGACTGAAGCAGAGGTTCACTTGCCACCAGTGGAATGGCCCAGTGATAGTCGAAGCTGCATTGGAGTGGTATAAAACCAAGAACCTGAATGCCTTAGAATTACCCAGTGAAAGCACAGATCTCAATCTAATTGAGAATTACAGTTAAAACTTGAAAGTTGAGGTGAACCAGTGTTTCGCGTCCAACCTCACAGAACTTCATAGATTTTGCCTAGAAGCATAGACAAAAACCGCATACACTAAAAAGGTGTATTGTGAATGTTTATGCAATCAACACATTTCTTTTGTTTAATTAATCACAAAAAGACAATTTGCACATTCAATATGTTAAGTATGTTTTGTAAATTAAATGGCAATTATTCCAAATCCTTACATTTTTATTCAGGTACAATGACAAAAAATCGAAGGGGATGATTACGTATGCAAAGCACTATATATAAGAAACATCCTTTATAGTACTTATTCACATGAGTGGCATTAGATCAATTATTCCACTTAATTGTACAATATAACATATGCTGCAAACCATATAACAGCATTCCAGTTCTAGGTACTAAGTATAATTAATCTGCAGCCACACCTTGCCTCTGGAATAGCTAAACATATATTTATCCCCTCTCTGAGATTTCAGTCAATATCACTTTGCTTACCTGTAATTAATTAAATCACCCACACACTAAAACTCCTAGCAATATATATTATTACCCTTCAAAGTAAACAAACTTTGTAGTACTGGGCATACATACACATCAGTACAATACGATAGAACATAATGTGTACTGTAGGCTGTTATTCTATGTTTATCTGCTATTAATTATAAATCTAAGGTTATTTTAAATGGTGAATGAAACATATTTGTATTTTTCCATTCATTTAATGTTTTAAACATTAGAAAAGTTGTTTTTGCATGAAGTAAAAGCTGTTTCAAATGAATACTTTAGCCTGTAGATCTCTCTGGCAGATAAGTATGCCTCATACCTATATCGTACTGCTCATTGGCAGACAGTCAGCCCCCTACAGCAGTTAAACATTTGTATTATTTATTGTTTTTTTAAAGCATCATTTGAAAAAAAACTTTACAAAAACTGACACATTTACAAATATTTCAGGATAATTAAACTTATAATAGAAAGACACATTTCAAGTATGAATTGTACACAAGAAGAGATGGTCTGCTGGAAGTTGTTTAAAAAAGGAAGGCCCCTATTCAATTGCAAGCCCGCAGTTGAACTTGATATTGGCTGCAAGTTTGCAGGCTTCAAATTTGCAACAGTTACAGAGCGTTTCAATTGATCAAGCCCGCAGCTACCTGCCCGAAAGCCAAAACCGTAAACCATGCACTCGCAAGTAGCATTTCAGAGCGTGATCATTATCAATTAAGCAAGGCCGTAACTACCGCTTTAGAAACAGACAATAGTAAATGAGACCGCCATCATGACGTCAGTAAAACATGGAGGTTAAACATAAATCAATTAGCATTTAGAGGTCCGATATGCGATCAGACTCGCAATCCGGCAATGTACAAAATAATAAAAATTAATGATGATACTGTTGTAGTCCACGTGGGTGGCCTGATATGTATTAACTCCTTGATTACCTAGATTGATATAAAACAGAAATTAAAGATAAAATAATTCATTTTTATTGCCGATTTGTATGCTTGAGACTGTTGTACAATTCATTCTAATGTCTTTCATTGCTTTCCCTATCTTTTAAAGGGCAGTATTGATTTTTTATTTGCTTTACAGTGCTATGAACAGGTGTTTAACCCCCTTGCGAGTCCTATCTGGTACTCGTAGGATTTTCTTCTACATTTGCCATTTACGGGATTGAAAACATTTGCGGGCTTGAGCAATTGAATAGGGATTTGCGATTGTAACATTTACAGGCTTGAAAGATCAAAGGTTTAGATGGGTTGGAGTTACGATTTTGACAACTGCAGGAAATTTCAGCCTGTAACCCGCAAATCGTTTGCGGGTATCTAGAATTAAATAGCAAATTAGTTTACGGGCAACATTACGGGCTCCAGTAACTAACAAGTACTCAATTGAATAGGGGCCAAAGTGCAGTAAAGCAGACCAAGTCAATTCCACTAGTTGTTCTGGACACAATTATCTTACAAACTTAAGGAACTACTTGAATGGTCTCATAAAGGGCTGTCTAAAGAAAAGTTAGCTAAGGCTTCACAAGAAAAACAATCTTTTATAAACTTTTACTGTGCATTTAAACAATTTTTTTTTTTTTAAATCATGCCCGAGCCAATAAAAACTCCAGATATCTTCACCCTTTGAATGATATATTGTCTCTGGAGTAGAATCCGCCAGGGTGAAGTACCAAACTGTAAACCTTTAAGACTACTTTCTTGTCACCTCTCGCTATCATACTGCAAGTATGATATGCCTATTTGAAAAGCGTTCCCCTTTGGGCAGCCCCCATTCCAGATACAATACATTATTCAGGGTTGGAGAGATAAGGAACACATACTGTCAATTTTTAATGAAGAGTTTTTTTTCTTATCGAACCCTTCCTAACTATTCATTAGAGAGCCCTTTAAAAGAATGCTAAAGTGACCCTTTAAATACAAATAATAGCAGAATAGACTTGTTTTTCATGACTGCAAAGCAACTCAAAGATTGACCTTCTTTCTTATCCTCTTACAACAGTGACTGGCAACAAATAAAATTAAGTAGAAGAGATGAGAAACAAAAGAGGAAAGCCTAGCAGTGTCGGGAGAATTTTGAAATGTAGAAAAACAAGACCATCATTATGCACAAGCCAGATGTAGAGAAGGCACTGGGGAATTGATTCCTTCTTAAAAATCCTCCAAAACATGTCACAAAAATATGCATAGCCAGAAGAGCAAAAAAAAAAATAGATCATGTATCTGAGATTATGTTCTAAATAGAACCAAATATCCATAGAGATCAACCGTAAAATATGCCTAAATAGACAATGAAAGTTATATAATTCTTCTAAAGAAATAGAAGTATATTAGATACTGGATTTCTGCCGATAAGTTATGTCCTCAGTTGATAAAAGGGTGAAGGACCATATTAAGATCTTACATAGGTTTGAATTGTGGGACATAATCAAGGAATATACAGTCAGTGAACAAGGACATGCAAATGAGACCACAATGCACACTCACTCTATTAATTAAAATAAACACTTTATACATGGTTCCTTTTAGGCATATGCTCACTGTGTTACACAGCTTTAAGCATAGAACAGGATGGATTATGCACAAACCAGGAGACCTACACTATATACACTTCAGCTCACCATACATTTAATGGAATCCCAAATGTGCTATTTATTTTCTGTATTACTGTAATCTGTACAATGGAGGTCTTTTATCACTCTTCAGCCCACTATAAGTGTAATGATTGTTATTGTGAACTATTCTCTACAAAAATGTACCGCACAAACCAGGTACCAGACCCACATTGATGAGATCTATTAGGACTCAAACAGTGCTGTCTGTGGGTAGGTCTCCTGGTTTGTGCATGCATTCTGTGTTATGCAATAAAGCAAGCATATACCTAAAAGGAGCCATGTACTGTATAAAATGGATTTTGGGTTAACAGAGTGAAAGTGCATTGCGCTCTCATTTGCATATCCCTGCCCAGTTTCCCAGAGTGTAGTGCATCAGCTGTATTTCTGAGAAAATGAGCAGGAAATAGGTTTAACTTAATGTTTTGGATACAATCAAATAGAATCGCAAATCTACCATTCATTTTCTGTACTACTTCTATCACTCTGTAGCCCACCATAAATTTGACGATATATATAATTTAACTTTTCATAAAATACTCCAAAACAGGTCATATATATATACATTTTATGATGCAAATAAGCAGAACACTTCATTTACAAGGCTGAGATAAGAGATATGTTTATGGGAGTTTCTGTTTTTTATGTATTTTTGACCATAAGCTTAAAAAATGTTGTGTTACAGTGTCACCGAATATTTTGTTTTATGTTTCTTTACATGCTCTAAAGTTAAACAATTTTACATTTTTTTCTTTACATTTTCTTTTTACACAACATTTTTTTTCATTTATGGTAATAAATATGTAAAAACCAGAATCTGGCATAAACATATTTCTTATCTCAGTCTTGTATCTGCCGTGCCCTGGTTATTTGCATCATAAAATGTATTTATACAGTCGGTAATAGGAGTATTGTATGATTTAAAACATGACTTTAATTATATAAATTAGACAGGCATGTATAGCTTAGAGGGCAGAAGGGAGAGGGTTTATATGATAGAAACATTAAAATATATAAAATGATTTAATAACGTTCAAGAGGCAAAATTCTGAGAAATACAGGAATGCAAGGACAAGAGGTTATGATTTGAAGGCAGAATATACAAATACAGTTAAGGAATTTAAGCATGCCTGGGATATGCATAAGGCTATACCGAGGCTTAATTAAGCTAAACTTTTAGGTAGATGAAACGGGCAGCCTAGATGGCTAGGGGAGGACGGAACAAGCAGAAGTCAAGAGCCACTGCTGACCACTGATTGCAATTGACACCACACATTCCCCCCTCACTGACCCAGGAGTAGCATGTTGCATCAAAGGATGAAACCACATCTCTCCAGAAATGTAAACAGCCCTATCATATACACAAATGTCCACCAATGTATTATGATTATCTCCAGGGCCCAGCAGAGGCATCAACATACCTAAAGTTTTTAAACATTTTCAATGTCCAGTCGTTCTTTAAATAGTGTTAGTATGTGTGTGTATATGTATAATATACACATCTATAATTATTTAAATTATGTAAAAATAACTACTAGTTTTTTATTAAAGGAAGAGCTGTATGTGCTATACCATATTATATATTACACCCTATTTGTTTAATAAAGTACTCATTTCCTCCAAATGGGATGGATCACTCTAAAATCTGACTGAAGAAAGGCTCCTGATGTCATGTTGTAAGTGGAGCCTGCCCAGCTGTGTGCATGGCTCCTCACCCAGCAGTGGCATCATATGTGTACATTCTGTTGCACGTACAAGCTAAAATAATTGGTGGAGGAGAACAGTGAGGGAGAGTTTGAAAGACAAAATGGCAGCCCCTATATTGAGCAATACGAGTGGCAAATCAAAGAGATTAATTTTGTTTTGGTAGTGATTTTCTCATATTACTAAATACCTGTTGATAGGTTCTAAGCCATAGTTTGCGTGGTTAAACCAATTGCTCATTATCTTCTCGCTCAGTTTAGCTGCAAATCTTTTCGGAAGCATGTTTTTTAACCATGTATGAAAGCGTGTTGAAATAATCATATCTAAGGGGAAGCCATTGCGAGAAATGCGACTTAAAACCCAAGATCCTTGTCTGGTACTGAGAAACACCTATAAAACAAACACAAACATGCTTGAGTTAAACAGTAATTTAAGTTTCAAACAAAGAACTCAATTTGTCAGGGAAGAATGATAAAAAGTGCAGAAAAATATATTATGTATGATGTGTCTTATAGGTTTTCTCAATAGGTTTCCGAAAATACTATATAGAAAAATATATTACCATTATTACCATTGACTTTGAATTCATCCGTTTGCAACAGCTTTGCGCCAATGCATCCATTTGAGATTGTTGCTGTATATGCCCCTTTCTATCTTTCTTTATTGAGGTAGGGATATTGTCACTCCAAAAACAAGTTGGTTTCATCTTAATGAGAATTAAAAACTGGCTATAGTACTAGCTGTTTTCTCGACATTAACTCAATTCTGATTTATTCACCATTTTTATGTGCATATCTTTTACTCTTTACTTTTTAATGTGCAGCTCGGTATGATAATTTACTCTCAGAGTGCTTGATAATGATGGGAATTGGTTCTAACTGCATGATAACCTTAGGCGACATTGTTTTGCCACCACAGAGATATATAAGCAGAGTGTGATCCTAATTAGTACATCAAAAAGCAACAACAACAACAATCCACTCATTACCCTTCTGGATCGCTCCTTGTTGTTGTGAAGGGGCTTGTGTGCTTCAATGAAGCTGTTAGCTATATCATGTAGGGTCACCCAAGATGGGCAGGTCGTAGCATAGAGGTCAGACAAATCTTGTTCCACTGGAGAAGGAACTGACACTCACTCCAGTATCTTTGCCATGAAAACCTTATGACTAAGTCAAACCAGAGACATAACAACAGATTTAATTGATGCCATGCTCATTGGATCACAGAGTCGGACACAACTCAACAACAACACTACTACTATACACTCATTTGGATGATAATATAGTAGAAAAAATGCTTGTTAACGCAGACGGTATTGACTTTTCAAATAAATGGCTAGTACAACAAATAGAGATTATGACATGTACTGCAAGAATCCACAGCTTCATTTTGGGGTCATTTTAACATACTGAAAGTTAATAACCTCCAAAATTACTGACTGCTCCCAAAAAATGACAGAGGAAAATACACAACATAAAAAAAAAATACACTTTTGTTTAGTGAGTTTGTTTTGGTGATTAAAGGGCAAATTCTACCAAAACTTAAATTTCTCTTGTATTATAGAAAAATAACTATTGGAAAAGAGTTACACCTGCATTTCTAAACTGTGACAGTTACATTGGTGTACTGTTCACCTACACATATTAGAGTGACTTGTTTTTAGATGTATTGTCCCTTTTAAAATACAACACCCTATATCAGAATACTAAAATTACTGTAAAGTCATGTAAAAAAATTGTCATCCCTTTAAGATAGACAACTGCCTTCTTATATACGACAAACAGATTTAGGGAATCGATGGCGCACACCTCAACCTCATCCTAAATTGTTATTGTCAAAAATTCAGTACAATTTGTCTCTTTTCATCATATTCCCCTGTTCCTTCCCTGTGTCTTTCTCTTCTGTGTCTCTGCTGAATCTTTGCATGGCGCGCATTGACTGCCGTTGGTTTTATTTTCAAAGTCCTGCATGCCTGGCGTTGTTCGTCTGTGTCCCTCGTGCCTGGTGTTGTTCGTCTGTGTCCTGCGTGCCTGGCGTTGTTGGTGTGTTACCGTCTTTGCCATTGTGTATTTCTAAGTCCCACATGCCTAGCATCATTGGAGTAAGTGTTACTGTCTTTGCCATTGTGTATTTCTAAGTCCCACATGCCTGGCATCGTTGGTGTAGGTGTTACTGTCTTTGCCATTGTGTATTTCTAAGTCCCACATGCCTGGCGTCGTTGGTGTAAGTGTTACTGTCTTTGCCATTGTGTATTTCTAAGTCCCACATGCCTGGCGTCGTTGGTGTAAGTGTTACTGACTTTTGCGTTGTGTATTTTCTAAGTTCTGCGTGCCTGGCCTGGCAGAGCCTCGTTTTGATCTTGTTTCAAAAAATTTAAGTTTTTTTAGTCACCATTTTTTTTTCTGCTTTGGTGATTTTTGATTATTAAAAAAGACAAAATATGACTAAAATTAACTTGCAACCCCACTCACTGTCTCCCTGGCTCTCTCCCTGTGCTGTGAGTGAATGTGTAAGTTAATTTGAGGCATACTTGTGTGTTTTCGTCGTCTCTTCCAATTCAGTGGTTCAGCCGTTAAAGTCGTATATATTTTGCAAGCTTGTGCCTCAACGGCTCGCCTCGCTTCGCAAGGCTTGCAAGCGTGTCAACAACTCACAGTTTGACAACTATTGTATTTGATGATATATCTAACCTCTTTTTACAATTTTCTATCAAATCCGCTGTCACCACCTCCCTTTGGTAGAGAATTCCACAGATTAACCACCCTTACTGTGAAGAACCCTTTTCTTTCTTTAAGGTGGAATCTTTTTACTTCTAACCTCAAAGGGTGTCCTGTTGTCAGTTGAAAACCTCTTGGCACAAGCATTTCCCCTGACAAATCTTTATACTGACCCTGGATGTATTTATATAAGGTAATCATATCTCCTCTTAGACTAGACTTAGACTAGACTTTATCTAGAGAAAATAAGTTTAATTTGGTTAGTCTTTCTTCATAACTTAGCCCCTCCATTCCCCTTATTAGATTTGTTCTCCTTCTCTGTACATTTTCCAGCTCTAAAATGTCCTTTTTATGAAGTGGTGCCCAATATTGTACTCCATATTCCAAATGAGGGCGTACTAGAGATTTGTATAGTGGCAGAATTATATTTGCTTCCCTTGGCTTCTATACCCTTTTAATGTGAAGTTTTCTGTGTCGTAATTGTTTTAAAATGCAGCCGTCTTAGCTTTTATGGCAAACTTTTTATTTAACATAAGTCTAGTCAAGAGCCCCTGCACCACTTGATTTATTGAGCTCTTAGGTGCATTTTGTCAGTTACTAAATGATTACATTAAAACCTCTTTAAAGTTTAAATATTATCCATTTCAAATTGTAAAAAATGGCTTTATTTTCAGTACACTGCTGATGTACTGATGGTGTATAGATTAATTCCACGTCCTTTTAGGTTAGAGGCTTTAAAGTTATTTAACCAGCAATAGAAGACTAATATTAAATTGAACAAACTGTTTTACCTGTTTAGCTGTTTGACTGATTTCCACAGCAATATCTCCCGCTGAGTTTCCTGTCCCCACTATCAGCACTGTCTTCCCTTTATAATCTTCAGGGGTCTTATAATATCTGCTGTGGATATATCTGCCTTTGAAATGGTCAATGCCTATAAAGAAAAATAACATTTGTAGAGAAGAATATCAAAAACATATTTTAAGACTGAAATATACTGTTTTGGTTTATATATAAAATAATAATATATACCTGCTTCCAAATAAAGCTCTTTATTTTTCTTTTATAAGTTTTCTATTTTTAGTCAAGATTCTTACATTTCCAACTTATTTTTTTCACTGATATACAGTATTTGTAATGTTTGTAGACACCAAGAATACATTATCATCATTCCAGAGCTCATACATTGAATTTATCACAATAATGCATAGCAAAAAATGAGAAGAACTGGCGTTGGCTGGACAGAATAACTACTCTACATTTAAGAGATCAGTAACGATCTTAAAGGACTACTACCAAAAACATGGCAGATAGATGGTTTAGTTAGGCATTGATCTTTAATTAAATTCATATTCAAGTATTCAGAAAAGTAATGTTCATTATTAAACTTGTTCTCACACATCAGCTTGTAAACCTCCAGTTGATCTGCAAAAAAATTAAATTCCTTCCTGACCCCAGATACTAACAATCAGATCCCTCCCTGGATCAATACTCCTTCTCTAGTTATTCATGATAAGCTGGATAATTGAGAGGTTGAGATATATTGGAATTGTGATGGGACACTGTGTAGGGTGTGCAAGTATTATCCCCACATTTACATATATTGTACTCCAGTGATGGGCAACCTGTTTCATGTGAAGGGCCTGATTTGCGGCTACTGGTTCATCACTAGGGCTTAGCCTAAAAAAATACGAGCAAGGGGACTTAGAAAAAAAACATTACGACCTCGCAAAAATACAACTTTAACGGCCGAACCGCGCGCAACTGAAAACATTAAAAACACAATAAATACACACAAAAAAAGACATAAAAAGCTTACCCACAGCAAGGGGGGAGGGGGGGGGGGCATCCAGGACCTCTGAAAGTGAAGTTACACTTCAATTTAAGTCCAAATTCCCGAGTTCAGACACACGAAAATCCCCTAAGCGAGAGAAAAAATGGCCGCCGAAAAAAATCGAAAACAAGGCTACAGGACCCTAAAGACGCAAAACACCACCAAGCACATACAGCTTTTCAAAAAACCCGCCACAAGCCACTAACTTACACAATGCGGAAGTCCACAGCTACCCTAACGGCTTTCCCTTGCGCACGCAGCCTATTTACACTACACACTGCACACATTGCTGACACTTACACCTCAGCTCCACAACAGTGCAAAACTACATTATATGCTGCAGGAACATCAAAACAGATTGTCAGCTCTTCAGCACAATGCTTCCTGCAAAAATTACTTCCAAACAGGTAAAGGTATATTCATTTATTAATTTATTAATTATTTAATTCACATACAAAAACAAATATACACAAAAAACAAAAAAAATCTCACAATAAACACAAAAGCCATTTACCTCGCGTCTCACAACGAGCGCCAACACTGCTCATAGCACACAAAGCCTTGCAATAAGCGCAAGAAGCAGATCACCTTGGACCAACCAATAACAGCAAAAGCGCCTATCAGAAAAAAAAAATACAACAACCAACAGCCTTGCAATAAGCGCTGAAGGATCTCGGACCACCAAAAAAATGAATGTCAAGTGAAAAATGTGTAAATAAAACAGACTATCCCTCATCTAAGACAAGACTTATAAGGAAACACTGAATATGTATTGTTTAGGGACTAAATAAATCCATATGAACCCCAATGGTAATCTAAAATATAACCATGGCAGTCCCTATGGACCCTGTGGTACGTAATATGAATTCTTATACTTTACTGACCCCATGGTACCTAAAGTAATCCCTTACACCATTAGGATCTTCAAGGACCCTCTTGGTTCCCTTCCTACCACCACAGGGCTTTATATTGGACACCGCCATATCTATCACAGATAGCAAACTTCACACATCTATGTATCAGAAACCTTCAGACAGCCATAAAAAAGTGATAATTTAGTGAAGCCATCAGATGCCATATGTTCAAACACTGGGGACTGTGACAAACATTTAAAAACACTGTCCTCTGCAAAGTAACCTCTGCAATCAAAACTCCCCGGGAACACAATACAAAACTAAATACTTCACGTACACTTCTGGTTACCGCATACCATCCAGCTCTAGAAGGAGTACACAAAAGGATCTGCAGAATTAAAACATATATTTCCCAAATCTCACATTCTTGCATTTAGACAACCACCAAATCTGAGACAAACATTGGTGCACAGAAGATTGTCCAAAGAGAAGCACAACAGAGAAAATAGCACTAAACCTTGCAATAAAAATCACTGCAAATAATGTCAACACATCTGCAAAGAGGACATAGCCACACATAATAACAAGACCTATAAAATCAGTCTAATATTCATGGCTAATTGGGAAAATGGCTAATTGGGCCCAATTTTTACATTTCCACTTGGGGTTTACTCAATTTTGTTTAAACATTAAAGGCTGTGTGTTGAGTTATTTTGAGGGGACAGCAAATATACACTGTTATACAGGCTGTACACTTACTACATTACATTGTAGCAGAGTGTCATTTCTTCAGTGTTGTCACATGAAAAGATACAATAAAATATTTACAAAAATATGAGGGGTGTACTCACTTTTGTGAAATATTGTGTATATATAATATTTGTGTGTGTATATATATATATATATAGTAAACAAATAGTACATCTGTGTTCACATTAGAATGTCTAAAAATAGTTAAAAAACCTGCTTCCAGCTCAGAATTCAGAGAAAAACTGTTATTACACTGCATTCTGGGAAGCTGAACAGGGACATGCAAATGTGCAAACAAATGCCTCGCTCTTCAATCCATAAACCATTTTAAACATGGCATTCTTGAAGCTTATGCCAGCTGCATAACACAGCTTTTATGCAAAGCCAAGGTTGGATTAAACACAAGCTGAGTTTCCAATCCATGTACAGCTGTTTCAAGCTTACTGGCTATCATTAACATGGAGCAGGATCTCAGCTTGTGTTGTGGACCTTATGAGTAGGTAGTTCACCACAACAATCATTTAATATATGGTGAACAAAAGAGCGATAGAAGTCCTCCACCGTACAATAGTACATTAAATAAATAGTACATCTGTGTTCACATTTGAATGTCTAAAACAAGTAAAAAAAATGCTTTCAGCTCAGAAAACTGAGAAAAACAGTTATTACACTGCATTCTGGGTAGGGTAAAAAAAAGATGTTTGCCCCACCTCCCTGAGAGGGAGTGGGGGACCCAAATGTTTTTTTTGCACTGCGGCCCTCCATTCACTAGCTCCGCCACTGCATCAAGCCCATGTCCTCTAGGCCCCCCTGGAGCCCCTCACCAGGGCTCCCTCTCTTAGCCTGATTGGCAGGATTAAATCTCTGTGTGTCTTCTGAGCTGGCAATCTGTTTTCATGTTGCTGCAGAATCAGTGCTGTGGAGCTGCTGTGTAAGCTTCATGAATGTGTGCAGTGTGTAGTGTAATAGAGAGCGTGCGCGAGGCAAATCCGTTAGGGTAGCTGTGTACTTCCGGATTGTATAAGTTAGTGTTGTAAAATGGCGCCTAATGTGTGGTATGCGGCTGTGGCTGATTTAGCGTTCTTGTTTTCGGATGTCGTCCAACTTTTTCGGAAAATCCGTAGGTGTTTGGTGGTGTTTTGCGTGTTTAGGGTCCTTTAGCCTTGTTTTCGTTTTGTTTGGCGGCCATTTTTTCTCTCGCTTAGGTGATTTTCGGGTGTCTAAACTCAGAAATTTGGACTTAAACCGAGGTGTAACTTCACTTGCAGAGGTTGTGTGTATTTATTGTGTTTGTAATGTTTTAGGGGTCACGCGGGTTGCATCCTTGTTTTCGGATCTCGTATGTCTTCTTCGGAAATCCCGTAGGTGTTTGGTGGTGTTTTGCGTCTTTAGAGTGCTGTAGCCTCGTTTTCGTTTTTTTCGTCTCCCATTTTTTCTGTCGCTTAGGGTATTTTCGGGTGTCTAAACTCTTTTATTTGGAGTTAAATTGAGGTGTAACTTCAGTTTTCGACGTCCTGGGTGCACCCCATTGCTGTAGGTAAGCTTTTTATGTATTTGTTGTGTGTATTTATTGTGTTTTTCATGTTTTCATGTGCTTGGGTTTTGGGTGGTTTTTGCGAGGTCGTAATGGGTCGTAAACGCGTCTCGGATTTTTGTTTCTTAACTCTGTAAATTTTGCTAGGTCCGCAGTTGCTGGCAAGGAGCGCCTTCATCGAGCCTGCAGCGTAAGCAACAGCCCGCATGCTCACATCTATATATGCGACTAGCGAATTGCCCCTCAAAAAATGACGGCAATGAAATTGTAAGGTAGCTAATGGTATTTTGTGTGTACTACTGAAATATATAATACAATTAATAAATGAATATACCATATATACTCGAGTATAAGCCGAGTTTTTCAGCCCTTTTTTCAATGCAAAAAAAGGCCCCCTCGGCTTATACTCGAGTCACTCTCCCCCCCCCCCCCCCCGTGTCTCTCTAACCCCCCTCCCGTGTCTCTCTACCGCCCCCGTGTGTCTCTAACCCCACGTGTGTGTCTCTAACCCCCCGTGTGTCTCTAACACCCCGTTTGTCTCTCTACCCCGTGTCTCTTTCCCTCCCCCCTCCTCAAACTAAACCCCCCTCAACCCCCCTCCTCCACCTAAACCCCACTAAATACCTCCCCCTCTCCCATCACTTACATGCTTGTGCTCCGGCCTCCGCTCCTTGACCCGGCGCTGGCGCGCATGTGAAGTCACATGCGCGCCGGGTTAAGGAGCGGAGGCCGGAGCAAAAGCAGGTAAGTGAGGGGAGAGGGGGGAGGTATTTAGGGGGGTTTAGGTGGAGGAGGGGGGTTGAGGGGGGTTTATGTTGAGGAGGGGGGTTGAGGAGGGGGGTTGGGGTTGAGGGGGATTGAGGGGGGAGGTTGAGGGGGTTTGAGGTTGAGGAGGTGGGTTGGGGTTGAGGTGGGTTGAGGTTGAGGAGGGGGGTTGAGGTTGAGGAGGGAGGTTGGGGATGGGTGGTTGAGGATGGGGGGTTGAGGAGGAAGGTTGAGGAGGGGGTTGAGGATGGGGGGGTTGAGGAGGGAGGTTGAGGATGGGGTTGAGGATGAGGAGGGAGTTTGAGGATGAGGAGGGAGGTTGAGGAGGAAGGTGAGGATGAGGAGGGAGGTTGAGGATGAGGAGGGAGCTTAAGGATGAGGAGGGAGGTTGAGGAGTGGGGTTGAGGAGGGTGATAAGGGAGGGGGGAAGAGACACA
This sequence comes from Discoglossus pictus, assembly GCA_027410445.1. Classification (NCBI taxonomy): domain Eukaryota; kingdom Metazoa; phylum Chordata; class Amphibia; order Anura; family Alytidae; genus Discoglossus; species Discoglossus pictus. Next base: position 130,754,948 of record CM050170.1, read on the forward strand.
GGGAAGGGAGAGGTGGAAGAGACACAGGGAAGGGAGAGGGGAGAAGAGACACAGGGAAGGGAGAGGGGAGAAGAGACACGGAGAGAGATGGGGACACAGAGGGCACAAGAGGGACACAGGGGGCAGCACATTTCCCACTCTCGGCCAGTATTTTGTGGTAAAATGGGAGGGGGGAAGAGACACAGGAAAGGGAGAGGTGGAAGAGACACAGGGAAGGGAGAGGGGAGAAGAGACACGGAGAGAGAGGGGGGACACAGAGGGCACAAGAGGGACACAGGGGGCTGCACATTTCCCACCCTCGGCCAGTATTTTGTGGTAAAATGGGTGCCTCCGCTTATACTCGGGTCGGCTTATACTCGAGTATATACAGTACTTTACATATTTTGAAGCATTGTGTTGAAGAGCTGTCCATCTGTTTTGATGTTGCTGCAGCATCAGTGCTGTGGAGCTGCTGTGTAAGCGTGATGAATGTGTGCAGTGTAATAGTGTGCGTGCCCGAGACAAAACCGTTAGCGAAGTTGTGTACTTCCGCATTGGCGTAAAATGGTGGGTAATGTGTGGTATGCGTCTTAGCGGAATATCCGTAGGTCGTTTGGGTTATTTTGCGAGTTTCTTGTGGTGTTTTGCGTGTTTAGAGTGCTGTAGCCTCGTTTTCGTTTTGTTCGGCGGCCATTTTTTCTCTCGCTTAGCAAATTTTTTAGTGTTCAAACTCTTTAATTTTTAGGTATAAGTTGTTTTTTTGAGGTCCTGGATGCTTCCTCTTGCTGTAGGTAAGCTTTTATGTATGTGCTGTGTGTATTTATTGTGTTTTGAACAAACAAAGGTTTAACATTATTCATTACGGTATTTAAGAGTGTTCGACCTTGCACTGCAATTACATTTATTGATCATGAACAGTTAAACATTTATTTAGATTCATGCATTTATATATAACATACAAATAGTTTATCTGGGGGAAAATAGTCAAAAGATGCATATTTTGTACATTGTAATACTATATCTGATAAGAAAATGATGCTTCTTACTGAAATCCAATGTATGGGCTTTTAAAACTCTTTATTTTCTAGATTATTTTCTGTGTCCACATACTGTACATTGCTTGAAGAATAATTTTCTGGTGAGATAATGCTGACTGTGAACTAACATATACAATAACAAAAACATAACCACATATACGTACAAATTGAGGTCCACTGGAGAAGGAACTGGCACCTACTCCAGTATTTTTGTCAAGCTAACTCTATGGATAGGAACTACCAGAGACATAGCAATAGATGTGTCTGACGTGTTGCGGTCCATAGGGTCACGGAGAGTCAGACACGACTAATTGACTAAACAACAACAACAAAGATTGGAATGCAAGCTTTCAAGGCCATAGCCAGTTCTCCAAGCACCAAAACATATTTATTATTAAATGCAAATACCTAAAATTACAAATGTATACACCATCATATACAGCACCAATACATATAATACTCAAATGCAGGTTTTAACAAACACTAGCACATAACACCAATAGATAAAGTAACATACACAGTTATGTGATTATAATATAATAATAATAATAATAATAACAATAATAATAAAATACAGGGCTATACAACAACATTACATATAGCACTGACAGGTACATCATTTCAATGAAGCTGTGGGCAGGTCATAGCAGAGAGGTCAGATAAATCAGGGTTCACCAGAGAAGGAACTGGCAACCTGCTTCAGTACCTTTATCAAGAAAACCTTATGGATAAGCACAACCAGGCACAAAGATGTAGGTCCATAGGGTCACAGAGAGTCAGACACAACTGAATGACTAAACAACAACAAATGTGTATAAGTAAGTGTTACTATATTTACTGGAGTTATAGAACTGTGTGTGTGTGTTACTTTATGCTCATGAATTTTAAGTTTACCCATTAAAAGAACCCTGCAAGGGTAAAAGACTTTGACAGTGAGCCTTGTGAAGCCTGAGTAAATGCTTTGTAACAAATAGATTTGGGCTGGCTACAACTCTTTGAGGCCAGATTGTGGCATAACTCCATAAACTGGATAAGCTAGGTGCAAATTGCAGTAATTAGATGATGTGCTGTTTTCTAAAGCACTTGATACTATCACATATACAGTTGTCAGTGTTGGGAACGTTTGTGATGTTGGTCATGCTTTTGCATTCTTCGCAAAGCGAGGTACTCAACTGCGAGCCTCGTGAAGTGAGGCGAGCAGTTGAGGTAGCCTGCTCTGTCCTGTCAATCGCCCCCTGCTCTGTCCTGTCAATCACCACCGGCAATTGGCAGTTAAGGTAGGCTGCTCTGTCCTGTCAATCAGCCCCTGCTCTGTCCTGTCAATCACCACCGGCAATCGGCTTGCACTGTGTCTCCTCCCTCCTCCCCCCTTATCCTCCTCCCCCCCTTATCCTCCTCCTCCCTTTCCCCCTCTTCAATTATCCCCCCCCCCCTCCTTCCAATTACTTCCCTATCCCCTATCCCATCTCTTACTGTGATCCGATGAGATCCTGCTGATCCCTCCCTTGCAGCGCGTCTCCTAGCTATGTCCGACCGGCATATGCTAATGACGTGATGTTACATGCACGTCACGTCATTATCATATGCCGGTTGGACACAGCCACAAAACGCGCTGCAGGGGAGGGATCAGCAGGAGCTCATCGGATCACAGTAAGAGATGGGATAGGGGATAGGGAGGTCAATAGAGAGGGGGGAAGGGAGGAGGAGGATAAGAGGGGAGGGGGGGGAGGAGGATGAGGGAAGGAGGGAGGAGGATAAGGAGGAGGATGATAAGGGAAAAGGGAGGAGGAGGATAAGGGGGAAAGAAAGGAGGAGGAGGATAAAAAGAGACAGAGACATATGGGAGGGAGAGGGGGTGAAAGAGACACAGGGGCAGGAGAGGGGGGAAAGAGACACAAGGGAGGGAGAGAGGGGAAGAGACACAGGGGAGGGAGAGGGGAAAAGACACAGGGGAGGGGGAAGAGACTCAGGGAAGGGAGAGGGGGAAGAGACACAGGGGAGGGAGAGGGGAGAAGAGACACATATGAGGGGGAAACAGTCACAGGGGATGGATAGGGGGAAAGAGACACCAGATGGGAGAGGGAGGGAGAGGGGGGAAAGAGACAGGAGGGAGGGAGAGGAGGGGGGAAATTAAAATCCCAGTGCTTCCCTTTAAAAATCTGGTTCAGGGAATGATGAAGATATGCTGTAGGACTTTTGAAGAGGAATATATTATGCAGAATGAATTAGTTTAAAATAGTACTCACCAGGAAAACACTCTAGTGGGAGATATGGGTCTGTGTAGTGGCCATTGCAGACTAAGACAGAATCAAAAACCTCCACTTTTCTATGGCCATTCTTCTTGATTTCAATTATCCATTGTCCCGTAATGGCAAAATCTTGTTGCTTTCTCACACTGCACACCTCAGTCTGTGAAGTATTGATAAAAAGATGTGTTAACCCTAGAGATGTCACGGACAGTTCGCCCGCGGACTATTCGCAGCGATTTTGGCATGTTCGCATTCGCAGCGGACGGATTCGCCCCCTATACTTTATCATTGAGGAAACTTTGACCCTGCACCTCACAGTCAGCAGACACATTCCAGCCAATCAGCAGCATACACTCCCTTCCAGGGCCTTACATCTGAAGGACAGCATACATTTTAGAATCATTCTGAAGCTGCAGTCGTTGTGAGAGGACAGATAGTGTAGCTGCTGGAGATGTAATAGGGAAATAGATAGCCAGGCTGTGTATTTAGCTTCCACTACACACCTGAAGGACTCATCTTATATCTGCTGCAAGGACAGCAACCCAAAAAGCCCTTTTTAGGGCTAGAACATCATTTATTTTATTTTATAAGTTTTTTCTGTGTAATCTAATTGCATATGCCTGCCTGCCAGCGTGTGTGTGTGACAGGCTAACACCTAACAGCTTATATTGTGCTTAGTGAAATAAAACAACACTTTTTTGACTGTATTAGATTGAATAGCAATTGCCTGCCTACAGGCGTGTGTGTGAAGCCTATTGCATCTACTCTGCTAACTTTTGCCAGTGCACAGTGATACGTCATATCTGGTGCAACCGTAGTGTACAGTGACATAAAACAACACTTTTTTGACTGTAATCGATTGAATAACAGTTGCCTGCCTACAGGCGTGTGTGTGAGGCCTACAGCCCCTACTCTGCCAACTTTTGCCAGTGCACAGTGACATATCTGGTGGCACCTTAGATTGCACGCGCAGTGCCCCAAATTTGAAGTGGGAGGACTGACCAAGCATCTTTTTCCATCTCCCGCTTCCAAAAATCAATGCCATATGCACGTCCCCTAATAGTGGACATAACAGGGATTAAACTGATAGGAATAAATAGTACAACTTATTACACCACTCCTATCTGGTGGCACATTACATTGCACGTGCAGTGCCCCAAATTCGAAGTAGGAGGTCCGACCAAGCATCTTTTTCCATCTCCCTGTTCCAAAAATCAATGCCATATACACGTCCCCTAATAGTGGACGTAACACGGATTAAACCGATAGGAATAGTACTACTTAACAGTACACACCTTATAATAACGCAGTCAGAGGCAACGCAGAGAGAGGAGTCTGAAGAAGAGGAGTCAGAGGAGGAAGGTGGCTTTGAGGAGGTGGAAGACCAAACACAGCAGGCGTCCCAGGGGGCTTGTTGTCACCTTTCGGGGACCCTTGGTGGCTGGGTGGAGGAAGAGACCTTCAATGACATCAGTGAGGACAAGGAACGGGACATGACTAGCTTGGTATCCAACCTTGTGCAAATGGGGAGTTTGCGGTTGTGCAAAGGGACTGTTTGTGGTTGTTTGCGTTGCATTAAACAGGGAGATTGGTCTGTTACTGTGAAGCGGGTGTAACCCTTACACTACCTGATCGATACAACATCATACCTGATGTTTTAAAGCATGTTATTCCAAACAATTTAGGAATGTTAGGTGATTTATGCCCTTTATGGCTTAAAACCAGACTCTGCATCAACTATGTAATTTTCTGTGGGAGTTTTGCCATGGATCCCCCTCCGGCATGCCACAGTCCAGGTGTTAGTCCCCTTGAAACAACTTTCCCATCACTATTGTGGCCAGAAAGATTCCCTGTGGGTTTTGAAATTCGCCTGCCCATTGAAGTCTATGGCGGTTCGCCGGGTTCGCCAGTTCGCAAACATGTGATGGAAGTTCGCGTCCTCTGTTCGCGAACCGAAAATTTGATGTTTGCGACATCCCTAGTTAACCCTCGTTAGGCACCATTTTATTGAATTAAATAGGTTCCCCTATTTTATTATGTTAATAATAAAATAAACTGATTATTTACAAATTTCAACATAATGTTATCAACAAGTGCTTAAAAGATCTGTTTTTATTCTCTGAAACCTTTCAAATAGTAACTGCAAATGTCTGCCCCCAATGTTTCTATAGTACTAGATAAATTAGAGTTTAGCTTCCAGCTTTTGACACCACCTCCTTCCTCCATGCTGTCTCAGAAAAAGACAGTAGCACTACCAAGTCAACATTCATCATTCCCTCCTCTGCAACTGCCAGCCAGACTCTGGAAATAAAGTATAAAAGGCATGTCAGCCCCTCCATACTCTTAGGGTTTCTGCACCCTCCTCTTCAAATTTAATGGATGGAAGTGGTACTGGATTCCCTAGTAGCACCAGTCATTACTAACCCAATCAAATGTTCTGCCCAGGTTGTTCTATTCCCCTGAATACAAGAGGACAAAAGCACAAACACTAACATTGAAAATTGAACATTTGTAAATATTTAAATATATAAATAACCGTATGTGTGTAACGATGGCAAACTATATTACATAGACGGCACAATGTGCATCGCGAGCAGCAAATTGCTCGGACAGAGACAGTGGCAGTAGAGAGACACACAGAGGGGGGAGATACAGAAGAAGGGAGAGAGAGACACGGGGGTGGGGAGAGAGACGCAGGGGAGGGAGAGACATGGGGTGGAGACACAGGGGGAGAAAGACACAGTGGGGGGAGACACAGCGGAGAGAGACACAGGGGGAGAGACACAGGGGAGGGAAAGAGAGAGACACAGGGGGTAGAGAGACAGGGGAGAGGGTGGGAGAGAAACATGTGTGGGAGACAGGGGGGACACGGGAAGAGGGTGGAAGAGACAGGGAAGAGGGTGGAAGAGATAGGGGAGAGACATTGGGGAGAGAGACACTGGGAAAGAGAGAGGGAGGGGGAGAGAGAAGGAGGGGAGGGGGAAGATATAAGAAGAAGGGGAGGTGAAAAGAGAGAAGAAGGAGGGGAAGAGAGAAGGAGGGATGGAGAGACAGAAGGAGGGAGAGAGAAGGAGGGGGAGAGACGGAAGGAGAGAGAGAGAGAAGCAGGGAGGGAATGAGAGAGAGAGATAGGGCACATAGAGAGAGAGGACATAAAGACAGAGAGACAGCACACAGAGAGAGAAATAGAACAGATGATATATTACACCGTCATTTATGATGGGCAAATGGCTAGTGTTCATATAATGAGATTACCCGCAACAAATTCAAATTATTTTTATGTGTCATTTTGGGGTTAAATTGATCTCGAGTATCAATGAGTTAATACACATCAGGCCACACATATGGACTAGAACAGTATTGGCATTCATTTTCATAATTCTTTATTTTGCGGTTTTGTGAATCTGATCGCATATCGGACCACCCAACCTAATTGATTTACATGTAACCTCCATGCTTTACTGCCATAATAATGACAGTCTCATTTTCTATTGGCTGATTCGAAATGGAGGTTACAGGCTTGCTGAATTGATCATGTTCCCGCCCTGAACTGCTACGACCCAGGGCATGATTTACGGTTTCAGCTTTGGGACAGCAACTTGCGGCTTTGATCAATTGAATAGCATTGCAATCAAAGACGAACTAGAACCCGCAACACTCGCAGACATTCGGCTGTCTGAGATCGAGTTGCAGGCTTCAAATTGAATATGGCACGTAAACTTTCTGTCTGATTTTCTAGCACCATCTGCCATACCCGTAATCACCACATATAAGGTGGAGAGAAGCAGTGTAATAAACAGAAGTTAGATGTTTTAATTTGGCATTAATGACTTCCAGTTAAGCTGCTTGTCTGTATCCCTTATGGGACCATGAAGGTTTGGGAGCAGCCCTAAATGGTCAAGCACAAGCTCATGTCCATGGCAAGAAAACCAATTTAACACACGAGCCAATGAAGACAACATGCTTTAATAAATAAAGATGTGTTTATTTTGTGTTCAAATATGATATATTTATTGAAAATGCATTAGTGCATTTGTTCTTAGGCAATGTGGATTTGTGCCATGTTTTAACCCCTTGAGTACTGGGTTGTGTTATCCTGGAATTTGTATCATTATGTATGGATTTAATACTAACATATCATATTTTTTAATTACACAGGTTAAGTGTCAAATCTTGTTCAAATTCCATCATTTTGTGGTGCTTTTTTTTCTGCTATACTGTCACTTTAAATTCTACTAGAGGACTCAGCAAGGGTTTAAAAAACACTTGCTAGTGGTCTTTGGTACCCGTACATCTTTCTCCTGGTGCTTTTTGCAGTTATGGCACTGCCCTGATTTGCAAGTGATCCTTAAAGTTCTATTAGGATAGGGTTTGGGTGTCAAAGTCTAAGAGAGTAACTTATAATTTATTGTCATTTCAAAAATAAATGGAGATGTTTGCCTTGCTTTTCCGCTTAGTCGTGCAGTTCACTCATAGCAGTAACTCGTAGCAGTTCTCTTGCAATATTTTACGGACTGGGGATTTACAAAGCTAGGTAGGATTTACTTTGCTGCTACAGCAGTTGTTATTGCTTGTGCCAGAATTAGCAGAGGGGCCTTAGATTTTAAAATACAAGTGCAGCTTCATATCGTTACAAATGCTCCATATGGTTACACATGCTTCCAAGTATCACTAATCCGTTAATTTGTACATAGTTATTTAAAAACCCTATTTTTTATCTAAATGCAACATAGTACTCTAATTATCAGATTTTGTTTTAGAAACCACTTCAAAAACAACATTCTTCATTTAGAAACACCTACCTGAAATTGAATGTACTTCAAGAGCTTGAAATGTTCTGTGTAGAGATGGAGATATTCTAAGATCTTGGAGTGATGCAAAAATGTTGGGAAGTCGTGTGGCATGGGGAAGTCACTGTAACACATCATCTCCTTGGAGGTGTTGGTAACCACAGAACTGTAAATACTGGCTCTCTCATCTTCGACAGCATCCTAGTGAACAGTAAAATTAACTCATATATATTGATCCAAATTCATAATTGAAGATAAAGTATGGATAATGCTACTCAGCATATTCAATATTGCAAATGGAAGGTCTACCTAAATCATCAGATTATTGGAAAGAAATATAATTAATGCACTAGATAATAAGCAAAAAATCAGTTGATATCATCTTAAGGAATTATGTGAACGTCACTGCCCCTTTATGGACTTATATAACTAAAAATACAATCTACTGTTAAGGCCCACCAAGTCAAGACCCCCATCTTAGGGAAGCTAATCAATTAAATATCACAAGGCAATGTCTTGACTTATAGATGGGCAAAAAATAGTTTTCATTATGTAACTTGTACATTATCTGTTGGTGACCAAGATACATTACATGACTTCCTTGTAGATCATTTTTTTTCCCATCTTTCCATCTTCCACCTGAGCATATAGTTAAAAAAAAATTATGAACTAAGCTAGGTAACTAGTTTTCTAATCTGAATTAACTTGATGCAAGAAGAGATGTAGATAATTATTCTGAATACTTACTGTGAATCTCCAAAGTCCGCCGATATCATCACTTCTCTCAAAGCATGTAGGCTCCAGTCCTTCTTCCAAACAGCATTTGATAGCTGTAAGTCCACTGCACCCAGCCCCAATTATAGCCACTGTTTTAGCCATGGTACACTGCAAAATTATTTATTATAAAGGACAGATATTTATAAAATTGATATTAGTTTAACAGTTATTCTATTAAAAAGATGTTGGTACTTCCTAATACATTAAGTCACTATAAAATATTTATAGAAATGCTAATTTGACCTGGGTGCACACAAATCCTTTGATCTGTCAAGCACGTAACTGTTTCATTGGAAAATAGCAATTAAATTGCAACAATTTCACTGGCGTTCAAACCAGTAACCCGGAAATGGAGCCAAAAATCCCACAGGTACTAGAGAAAACCCGCAATGGGGTTAAAGTCTTATCTATAGCACTGTGAATGCAAATATACACACACTACTGTACTTAACATTAAAGGGAAAGTGATGTTAGGTATTATAATTAATAGCACAACATTCTCAAGCTCGCTAATCTGCAATATGAAATACTTTTTTTACTGTCTAATTTTCGTGTTATATCGATCCTGGATATCAATATGTTAAGACTAGAGATGTCGCGAATAGTTCGCCGGCGGACTGTTCCCGGCGAACATAGCATGTTCGCATTCGCCGCGAACTGCGAACATATGCAATGTTCGATCTGCCCCCTATACATTATCATTGAGCAAACTTTGACCCTGCACCTCACAGTCAGCAGACACATTCCAGCCAATCAGCATCATACCCTGCCTTCCAGACCCTTCTACCTCATGGACAGCAGCCATTTTGGAATCATAACTAACTTGCAGTCTTACTGAGAGGAGGGAGAGTTTAGGTGATGCTGATTGAATAGGGAAATCAATAGCTAGGCAAGTTTATTCAGTGTCCAGTGCAGTGCTGAAGGACTCATCAGATCTCTGCTGTAAACACAGCACCCCAAAAGACCCTTTTTAGGGCTATAACATAATTTTGTTTTTTTGTTTTTTTCTGTCTAATCTAACTTCATTTGCCTGTCTCCCTGCTAGGCCCTGCTAGCAAGTGTGTGTGTCAGGCTCACAACTTATACTGTGTGTGCACAGTGCAACCAATACAATCTTGTTTACTAGTTGTCTACTTTTAAAAAACCAAAACTTTTATTTTGTTAAATCTTAGTTCATTTGCCTGACCGCCAATCTAAGTTCATTTGCCTGACCGCTAGCCAGTGTGTGTGTCAGGCTTACAAGTATTGTGCCAAGTTCAACCAATCCAATCTAGTTGGGGTACCAGCAGTCTACATTTAAAAAAACAATAATTTTATTTTCTTGAATCTAAGTTCATTTGCCTGACCGCCAATCTAAGTTCATTTGCCTGACCGCTAGCCAGTGTGTGTGTCAGGCTTACAAGTATTGTGCCAAGTTCAACCAATCCAATCTAGTGGTGTACCTGCAGTCTACATTTAAAAAAACAATAATTTTATTTTCTTAAATCTAAGTTCATTTGCCTGACCGCCAATCTAAGTTCATTTGCCTGACCGCTAGCCAGCGTGTGTGTCAGGCTTACAAGTACTGTGCCAAGTTCAACCAATCCAATCTAGTTGGGGTACCAGCAGTCTACATTTAAAAAAACAATAATTTTATTTTCTTAAATCTAAGTTCATTTGACTGACCGCCAATCTAAGTTCATTTGCCTGACCGCTAGCCAGTGTGTGTGTCAGGCTTACAAGTATTGTGCCAAGTTCAACCAATCCAATCTAGTGGTGTACCTGCAGTCTACATTTAAAAAAACAATAATTTTATTTTCTTAAATCTAAGTTCATTTGCCTGACCGCCAATCTAAGTTCATTTGCCTGACCGCTAGCCAGCGTGTGTGTCAGGCTTACAAGTACTGTGCCAAGTTCAACCAATCCAATCTAGTTGGGGTACCAGCAGTCTACATTTAAAAAAACAATAATTTTATTTTCTTAAATCTAAGTTCATTTGACTGACCGCCAATCTAAGTTCATTTGCCTGACCGCTAGCCAGTGTGTGTGTCAGGCTTACAAGTACTGTGCCAAGTTCTCAGAGAGCATGTTGTGTGCATGCTTAAGCTCTAAACAAAAGGCGTTTTAGGGTCTTAGTCCCTCAAATACAAGTTTTATTTTAACACCTTTCTGTTTATAAGCACTTTGTGCACAGTGTTGTTCATTTTTGGGAGTTTTTGTGGTATTTTTCTTAGTTTAATTTAAGTTTTAGTTTTCTGGGAGTCAGGCTCAGCTCTCTATCCCAGGAGAGTGAGCTGTCTCCTGGATACTTTGCCACACCCCTCCCTTAGCACTTCATCTTCACTCCTGGAGCTTTTTTTACTTTGACTTTTTTTTTAAGTTTTTCAGGTTTTGTTAAAGTTTTGTTTGTTTGGTGTTGGGTTTTATGTTTTGGGGGGAGAGAAGACAAGTAACATCTTTGTAGGCAGTGGGGGGGGGGAACAATTTGAAGTTTTGTTTAAAAGGCTTTTTTAACATCTGACACAGTGACACAGAGGGGTTAAAAAGCCTATGTGTTCTCTGTGTTGTTGCAATTAGCAACACCTTGCAACAGGCCATTAACCCTTCCACTGCCAAACATCATCTCTCTCTCTCCCTTAGTTTTGTCTTTTTGTTTCTTTTTCATACTTCTATATTTTTTAAAAAGAAAACAGTAGAAAATCATAAAACAACAAAAAAAATAAAATAAAACAAATAAACTCTAAAAAAAAAAAGGGTCTAAACATGAGGGATAAGACCACTAAGAAGCCTCAGGGGTCAAAAGGGGGAATAATGCCCCCTGAAAATCCTAGCTGCAGCACTGCACAGCATAGGCCCCAGGCAGATAAGGCAGCCCCAGCTCCTGGTGGTTCTGCCAGCAGACTTACCCCTGTGGCTAATACCTGGTCACAGGTGGTTTCTGCTGGCCCCAGTAATACCACCGCTGGGGCTGAGGGGCAGATCACCAGGAAACATGGGGTTAAATGTCAGATGACTGGGGTCTACAGCATTGATATCTATCTGCGTGCTGCAGCTAATGTCATCAGCCCCTCTGCTATAGTAGCAGCCAGCAAAATGAACGGGAAAGTAGTTTTCTTTACCCGTACGCTGGCTGCTGCTCACACGCTTATACAGAGGGGCATCACAGTGGGGGATTATATGTCCCAATAGAACCCCTGGAAGGGTTGGGCACAAAAGTAACACTCTCTAATGTGCCCCCCTTCCTACCAGACTCCCTCCTGTGCCCCCACCTGCTAACCCTAGGGGAAGTAAAAACACCATTTATTAAAATTCCCCTGGGGTGCAGAGAGAGAGAGCACTTCGTCATGTGCTCTCTTTCAAGAGGCAGGTACAAATGTGCCTGCCTCAGGGCGCAGAAAACATAGAGGGGTCTTTTGGGGTTCCATTTGAGGGGGTGCTGTACAGGATTTTTTACAGCACTACGGAGGTGCAGTGCTATCATTGCAAGGGGTTGGGGCATTCACGTAGGAATTGTCCTAATGTAAAGCATCATGCCCCAGCCCCAGCAAATGGCACCTCCGCCAGTACAGCACCCATCCCCGCTGAGCCCATAACAGCGGGGACCTCAAGGGTCATAGCCCCCCACAGAGCTCAGGCAAGGAGGCCGTTCCTCAAGCCACCACCACGGCCTCCAAACCCCATTCTTCCCCAATAAAGCCATCTGTGTCTGTGGTCTCCAGCAAGACTGCAGACACAGGGAAAAAGGGGAAGAATGTCACCGGTCCTCCCAGTGTCACAGCTGCCTCTCCCAAGTCCCAATCTGCCCCCACCATAATTACATCAGTTAGTGTGGGGGCACAGTGTAAGCAGAGGGATGATAAGCCCTCTGAAGGGGAGGCAGCTAGTGGCAGCTCCTCTTCCAGGAGTGACGTCCCCAGGAAGAGGAAGCATAAAACCAACAGGGAGGTTGCTGATAAGTGGGAAGTGCTCTATAGTGGAGCACCTCCCTCTAAAAGCAATAAGAGGAACAAAACATCTCCTCCTCATCCGGTGACATTGTCTGGCTCGGTTATTAAGCTCAGCCAGCCGGTGCCAGACCACACATCTCTCTCTCCAGACCCTATAGGGGTTAATGTGGAAAAGGGTCTGGAGGAAAAGCAGGGGCAAGAGGGTCTCCCAAGTGAGGCAGGGGTAGACAAGAAAGATCAGGTTCTGCCTATGGCCTTTGAGGGGGGTCCCAATAAAGCCCCTGCTGAATGGGTAGTCAGTGTCCCTGAGGTGCTGAGCTTCAAGGGCACCAGTCAGTCTCCTCCTCCAGTGTCACTCTCTAGTGACGTACCTCGGGCTTTGTTAGAGCCCCAGGCCGAGTCACTACTGGAGGGGGGGAATATAGGCATGACCCCCATTCAGGACCCCATGGATTTGTCTGTCAGGGGGGATGTGGCACAAGGGGAAGGGAAATGGGGGAGGGTGATAAAACAGGTTTTCCTGTTAACATCATGGGAGAGCCTGTCTACCCTCCTCAGCCGTCCACTGACCCTAACATCGGTGCCATCCAAGCTGAGCAAGCAGCGGTGGAACTGGCAGAGGAGGCATATAAAGCCTCCAAGGCTTCCATTAAGGAAGCCATGCCAGCCACTGCTGTCCAGCCAGCTACCCCTGAATGCACTCCTGAAGCTACAGGGGTGCAGCAGCAATCCAAGGGTCCATTATTTACCTTGAAGGGTGCTAAAGGCACTCCTTCTGTATCATCTAAGAGGGGGTCCCTGAGAATAAAGCTGAGGAAAATGACTCCAGCCGGGGAGGATGGAGTAAAAGCCCTTAGCCAAGATGAGCCCAGGGGTGACCCACTAGAAGGAACATCAGATTCTGGGTGGGTTATCCCTGTCAAGGAAATAGATCTATTCCTTGAGAGCACCCTTCATGGACAAAAGAAAAGGAAGGTGCGGCTGGCCTTGGAGAGGTGGAAGAATATGTCGTTTATTCTCCACTCTCTCCAGCAATATCTAGTGGTCAGCACTAGGGCCAAGAATTCTGGGACTGCGGAGCATCTCCACGTCCGGAAATTCTATAAACTCTGCGTGTCCTATCAGAAGTCTCAAGGGTCTGAGGAACGCACAATTCCTGACACGCAGTAATGGCTTTGCACATCAGCACGCTAAATACCAATGGCTGTCAAGACAGTTTCCGCAGGTTCCAGGTACTCTCCTATTTATATCAGGGAGGGTACTCTGTGAGCTTCCTGCAGGAAACTCACACCACTCCAGAGGCTGAGGCCTCGTGGCAACTGGAGTGGAGAGGCAGGGTCTTCTTCAGCCACTTCACATCGGCGTCATGTGGAGTGGTGACCCTGTTATCAGAGTCTTTTCAGCCAGAGCTGCTGCTTGTGAAAGCTGTTATCCCAGGCCGTCTAATCTACCTCCAGGTCCGAGAGCAGGGTAGCATCATTAACCTAGTTAATATATATGCCCCTGCTGGAGGGCCTGAGAGAGTGAGGTTCCTCGCCAGACTTTCCTAGTTTTTGGAGACGGTCGACGCAGATGAGTGTTTGGTACTCGGGGGTGATTTCAACTGCACCCTCGACGCACTGGACCGGAACAGTCTGCATCAGCCCTGCGGGAGATCATCGCCCGCTTCTCCCTGGAGGACATCTGGCGAGAGCAGAACCCAGGGGCATCAGACGGTTTCACCTACGTCAGGGTAAGAGCCGGTCTGGTGTCCCACTCCCGGATCGACAGACTATATATATCTAGTCACTATATGTCACGAGTCGGTTCTTGTGCCATTAGGCTGGCTCCGTTCACAGACCACAACTGTGTGTCTGTGACGGTTGCGCTAACGCCAACAGCGCCACGAGCTGCTTATTGGCACTTCAACAATGCTTTGTTGAAGGACCAGGGGCTTGTGACATTGATCCGGGAGTTTTGGACGGACTGGAGGGGTTGCAAGGTGGATTTTGCCACGTTAAAACTGTGGTGGGACGTGGGCAAGGTTCATTTGCGACTTCTGTGCCAGGAATATACCAAGGGTGCGAGTGGGCAGCGCGAAGCTGAGTTGGAGTCACTCCGGGGTGAGGTACTCCATCTGGAGCAGAGGCTGTTCACTTGTAGGGACCAATCCCTGCAGAGCGAGTATGTAGAGAGGAAGGGTGTCCTCTGTGACCTGGAACGACACTAGGCCAAGGGGGCATACGTGCGCAGCCGCTTAGTTTTTCTCAAAGATCTAGACCGCGGCTCGCGCCTTTTCTACTCACTGGAGAAACAGGGGGATAACAGTAGGCACATCACTTGTCTTCTAGATGAAGACGGTGCCCCCCTTACAGATCCGGAGAGTATCCGGGACAGAGCCCGGAACTTTTATAAAGATCTTTACTCTCCGGATCCCATTTCTCCAGACACCTGCAGGGTGCTATGGGAGGGGCTCCCCACAGTCAGTGAGGGTGTAAGAGAGCGGCTTGATATACCACTATCTTTTCAAGAGCTCTCTGAAGCCCTCCGTGCCATGTCCTGTGAGAAGTCTCCAGGACTGGACGGACTGACTGTAGAGTTTTTCCAATTTTTCTGTGAGACTCTGGGACCTGATATCCATCTGGTCCTTGGGGAAGCCCTAGAGACCGGGGAGATGCCCCTGTCTTGTCGCAGGGCAGTACTTGCCCTGCTGCCCAAAAAGGGGGATCTCCGGCTTATTAAGAACTGGCGACCGGTCTCTCTGCTCAGCACAGACTACAAGATTGTAGCTAAAGCCATCTCGCTTAGACTTGGGTCTGTGCTGGCAGAATTGGTTCACCCTGACCAGTCCTATGCGATCCCCGACCGGACTATCTTTGATAGTATCTTTCTGGTCCGGGATCTATTGCATTATTTTCGCAGGACTGGTCTGTCACTCGCCTTTCTCTCTTTAGATCAAGAGAAGGCATTTGACAGGGTGGACCATGGTTACCTCATAGCCACTCTGCAAGCGTACGGCTTTGGCCCACAGTTTGTGGGCTTTATAAGAACGCTGTACACCTCTGCAGAGTGTTTACTTAAAATCAATTGGTCCCTAACAGCACCTTTGGTATTTGGACGAGGGGTGCGTCAAGGATGTCCCTTGTCTGGACAGTTATATGCACTGGCCATCTAGCCTTTCCTCTGCCTACTGAGGAAAAGGCTCACAGGGCTGGTGCTAAAAGATCCAGACATGCGGATTGTCCTTTCAGCTTATGCTGACGATGTGCTCCTCGTGGCCCAGGATCCAGTTGATCTTGAGCTGGCAAAACAGTGCCAGGAGGTATATTCAGCTGCCTCCTCTGCTCAGATCAACTGGTCCAAATGCACAGGCCTTTCAGAGGGTAATTTACAGGTAGACTATTTGCCTCCCACATTTCTTGACATCACGTGGGAGGCAGATGCCGTTAAATATCTGGGGGTCTACCTGTCCGCTGCGGATGTTTCCGTCCCAGACAACTGGAGGGAGTTAGAGGGCAGTGTCCTCTCTCGTCTGGGACGATGGAGGGGTCTAGCAAAAATGCTTTGCCTTAGGGGGCGGACTCTAGTGGTGAATCAGCTGGTGGCTTCTCAGATCTGGCACCGGCTGATTTGTCTGAGTCCGACCCCCGAGTTTGTCACCAATATCCAGAGAAATTTATTAGATTTCCTCTGGATGGGAAGGCATTGGGTCTCTGCAGGGGTGGCAAGTCTGCCTTTGGTGGAGGGGGGACAGGGAGTAGTTTGTGTGTGATCCCAGTTGTCCACCTTCCGCCTTCAGTACCTGCAGAGAGACCTATATGCAGATCCCTCTCCGCAGTGGTGCGCACTGGCATCCAGCTTTTATCGCCAGTTGCGCAACCTGGGGTATGACCGGCAATTATTTCTGATCAGGCCCGAGGGGTTTGGGAGAGACCTCTCTGTGTTGCCGGCATACTACCAGGAAACCCTCAAGGCCTGGAGCATGGTCTCCGTGACCAGGCAGGGCGTGCCTTTGGGGGATGAAATATTCATGGAGCCCCTGCTATTTAATCCAGCAGTGGGGGCTCCAATGTTACAGTCCCCCAGTATCATCCGCTGCCTTAGTCATTCACGGATGACCCGAGTCGGGGATCTCCTGGAATACGGGCGTTCTGATTGGGTGTCACCCCAGGAGCTTGCGCTCCGTTTGGGATTTGTGATGCCCAAAGTCTCAGGGCGCTTGCTACAGGAGATTAGGGATGCCATCTCCCCCGACTCGCACACCTTCCTTCGCGGGGCTTTGCAGGCCGGAGTGCCACATGCACCTTTCAATACCCCTGCTCCGGCTGTTTGCATTGGACACAAGCCCCGTGTCTCCCCTCAGGCTCCTCCTGTCCCCAACCTCTCGAAGTTGAGGAACATACCCTCGGCATGCTTTTGCGGCATGTCGAGTTAGAGCTTATATTCTCTCGTGCTCCATACAGTGCACTTCCTTGCCCTCGTGACCTGTCCCGATACCATCTGGAGGCGGGTCCTACCAGCTGACGAGAGCAAGAGGCCCCCGTGGCACCTTTGATTGCACGCGCCGTGCCCCAAATTTGAAGTGATACGACCAACCAAGTATCTTTTTCCATCTCTCGGTTCCAAAAATCCAGGCCTTATACACGCCCCCTGATAGGTGCTGTAACAGGTATTAAACTGATAAGAGTAGTACTTACAGACATGCCACTCCTATATGGTGGCACCTTTGATTGCACGTGCCGTGCCCCAAAATTGAAGTGATACGACCAACCAAGCATCTTTTTCCATCTCCTGGTTCTAAAAATCCAGGCCTTATACACGCCCCCTGATAGGTGACGTAACAAGTATTAATCTGATAAGAGTAGTACTTACAAACAAGCCACTCCTATCTGGTGGCACCTTTGATTGCACTTGCCGTGCCCCAAAATTGAAGTGATACGACCAACCAAGCATCTTTTTCCATCTCCCGGTTCTAAAAATCCAGGCCTTATACACGCCCCCTGATAGGTGCTGTAACAGGTATTAAACTGATAAGAGTAGTACTTACAAACACGCCACTCCTATATGGTGGCACCTTTGATTGCACGCGCCGTGCCCCAATTTTAAAGTGATACGACCAACCAAGTATCTTTTTCCATCTCCCGGGTCCAAAAATCCAGGCCTTATACACGCCCCCTGATAGGTGCTGTAACAGGTATTAAACTGATAAGAGTAGTACTTACAAACAAGCCACTCCTATCTGGTGGCACCTTTGATTGCACTTGCCGTGCCCCAAAATTGAAGTGATTCGACCAACCAAGCATCTTTTTCCATCTCCCGGTTCTAAAATTCCAGGCCTTATACACGTACCCTGATAGGTGACCTAACAGGTATTAAACTGATAAGAGTAGTACTACTTAACACACCTTATAATAATGCAGAGAGAGGCAACGCAGTGAGAGGAGTCTGAAGAAGAGGAGTCAGAGGAGGAAGATGGCTTTGAGGAGGTGGAAGACCAAACACAGCAGGCGTCCCAGGGGGCTTGTTGTCCCCTTTCGGGGACCCTTGGTGGCTGGGTGGAGGAAGAGACCTTCAATGACATCAGTGAGGACAAGGAACGGGACATGGCTAGCTTGGTATCCAACCTTGTGCAAATGGGGAGTTTGCGGTTGTGCAAAGGGACTGTTTGCGGTTGTTTGCGGTGTATTAAACGGGGAGATTGGTCTGTTACTGTGAAGCGGGTGTAACCCTTACACTACCTGATCAATACAACATCATACCTGATGTTTTAAAGCACGTTATTCCAAACAATTTAGGAATGTTAGGTAATTTATGCCCTTTATGGCTTAAAACCAGACTCTGCATCAACTATGTAATTTTCCGTGGAAGTTTTGCCATGGATCCCCCTCCGGCATGCCACAGTCTAGGTGTTGGTCCCGTTGAAACAACTTTCCCATCACTATTGTGGCCAGAAAGATTCCCTGTGGGTTTTAAAATCCGCCTGCCCATTGAAGTCTATGGCGGTTCGCCGGTTCGCAAACATTTGCTGCGGTTCGCGTTTGCGAACCGAAAATTTTATGTTTGCGACATCACTAGTTAAGACAGATAATCGAACTTGCATGGACTAGAATATCATATTTAATAATATTGTTATATTGCATTATTTCTGGAATGTGGTTCCGATCGAAGTTCGTAAAAGGGAGTCTATCTGGTCAAAAAAAGGGCGTCTTTCTTTTCTCAAAATGTTTAAATTTACATCCTTCCAGTAAGTGGCATATATCATTAATAAAAATATGAATAATAAGATTTAAAATTATAAAAATAATCAGCCTTACTTTACTCCCAAACAAATATTGTTTTCTTCCGTTACTCTTAAAGATCATAATTAAAACCCATAAGACTTTGAAATCTCACTTCCATTTTTCAGTGATGTCATGCTGACAATCTCTCTTGCCATTATCTCCCTCTAAACCTGTAACTACTGGTTTGACTAATTGATCATGATCAGGCCGGACATGCAATGTGCGCAAGAATGGTTTATGGGTTTGCGTCTCCTGCCCCTAGCTCGTGCCATTGTCTCATGTAATAGCTCTGTAACAAGGCCAAATTTGAAGCCGCAGCCATTGTGGGAGTCCCATAGCAGTTACGGGCTTTGAATTTAATGTGGCTACTAATTCAGCTCAAAAATTTAATCATAAGGAACACTATATTAAGACATTCTGATGACTTTTGCTCCCTACATAAGATTTTTTTTTGTAGAAAAGCAATTGACTGATGAAAAAACAATTATGATTTAAGTTAACACATTGTTAACCCTTGGAGCCTAACAGACAACAGATGAATATTGACAATTTTTCATGGATAAATAAATAAATGAAAGCTGACACTATGTTAACAATCTAATTAAACTCTGTTAGAGAATACTTAAAATATTTTTTTCATGGGTAAAATATTAATGTTTATAGTATGATATATTAAATGTTAACTTGCACTCACTCCTTTCTGAAATTCATCAAAATAATATTCAATATTTAAAAATAAAATAATTACCTTGCTAGAAATTTTCTAACCTCAAGTAACTGCATCATAGAGTTAACAAGCAATTTTAAAATTGCACAATAAGTTGCAATTGCTCATTATGCAATAAATGTGAACTCAAAGTACAATACAGAAGAGTTCCTCTATAACCAAGTGAAAAATACCAGGAGACTTAACTTCTACTTCATAAAAAAATAAAACTCAGATATATACCAAAAAAAATCGACAATTATTTTCTACCGTTTCAGCAAAATGCTAAAACTAACATTGTAAAATATAATACAGTGATTATAAGAGGTTATCTACCTTGATTCTGGTTATTCAGTCACTTCCTTCCTTCTGATGTTCTTGGCAACTACTGATTTAGTTATCAGAAGTGCACAGACTTTATATGTTAATTAGTAATCTCTCTGACACTGTATATCTAGTACATAAAGTAAGAAAAACAAGGAGAGTACATAGCTTGTGTGGCACTCTAAAAGGATTTATTATAGCATAAAACATTGTAGAAACATCCAATGCTTCATATCAGATTAATATGACTGTTTTATGATTTAAATAACAAATAATTAGGCTAAAGCTTTAGATCAATGTCTGCATGGACCACATAGTAAAAGATGAAAAGTCAAATATGAAATAAATTTGACATACAGCTTTGTTATAAAATTTAAATGGCAGATTCCCGCTGAGGCTACTAAGATACTAGAGTTACAAAAATATAAAATAAAATTAAGACATGAATAAAATTGCATGAAAATACTACAGAAGTGTATATATCACAGAAAGTTATAATTGTTAAAAAATATTATGTGACCTACAAATAACATAAGATGGTCCACAAAGACCCTGGTCCATGTCTAAATGGTCAATGAAAAATACAATTCGAACTACTGCACTAAATGATTTCATCTAGAAACCTTTAAGACACATAAGACGTGAAAAAATGTAAACCTCTATAAATTAAATATCTGTAATAAGAGCCATGTGGAGCTCATTTCATCTATGTACATAGTTTAAAAATGTCCGGCACTTTAATGCTGCCAGGCATATATCCAGTAAACTGAATTTACTGTAATAATAACATTTCCAGTTTCATAAATTGCATCACTAACAAGGTACATTTATTAACAAAAGCTTAAGCAGAAGAAGCAGACACAGTCCAAATAATCTTCATGCCACAAGTATATTGTAGACATACTTTGTCTGTGTTATAGTGCATGATGAAAGGCGTTCCTTGAGGGCAAGTGGACATGGATTTAAGAGGAACCTCCATCAGCCTATGGTGTACACATTGTCCTGAGTGAGCCATGATGCCTTCAGAAACTGGCCTACCAATACATTCTGTAGTATTTGGAGATGGCTCATCGTATCCATCAAATAATGGAGAGAGAATATCTATTGGAGTTCCTAAAATATAATGAACAGATGCTTTCTTTTCCTTTGTGTACCAGTACAAGAAATGTAAACTTACATTAATTTGTATTCTATAAAGAAAAATTTGGAAGGGCAGTCTTTTGATTGAAGAAAACGCTGGAAACCATCTTAGGGAGAAAATGTGGTAAATTTCTGCCCCCAAAAAAGGAAAATGTTGTAAAAGGCTCTTGGTATCCAAGAACATGAGAGTTCAAGTATTTTCAATGAGATGTAATAAGTATTGGAAGAATTATCTTTTAAGTCAAGGTGGTATCAGACAAATGCCCTGATAGTTCAAATGGAGTAGACAACATAGTTGGGGAGCTAGATTAGGAGTAACAAGTGTGACAGGAGGTCTTAGCTTAATGACCACTTTCCTGAAATATAAAATAATATCTCCACCAGCCCCAGGGTGTCCAGGGAGGGCAATGGTAATAGATAAAGTTAAAGTGAATAAGGCACAATTCTTTTTCAAATCCATTCTGAACAAAAAATGTCAGATCTGTTTGTGAAAGCTGAAAAAAAAGTTGTTGTTTGCTATGGAACCAGATCACAGGTCTCCAAAATGTTGTAATAGTTTGCAAATTTTAGTCTTTACGAGTTTCCACAACAATGGAGTATAAACATCTTTTGAGCAGGCACTATCAATTCATTATCTAAGTTGTATATTTAAATCATTCTCCACCTTAAAAAGCAGAGCATCTACTCTATGGACCTTGACTCAACAGATGTAGTCTATGTATGCAAAAGGATAATCAGCTTGGATTACAATCTTCTGTCACTTTCTGAGCATAATATCACATTGTCACAATGTCGCTTGTATTTCTAGAATCATATGACCAATGGATTCACCATATAAATTAATTAAGGGCTTTCACTTGAGAAAATGTATCAGTATCTTCAGGAAACTCCATAATGTGTATTTATGATCAGCTAATCATGGTATTATACAGGGAACAGAGGTTTGCTGGATTCGCTAAGTCACAGCCATACATATTCATATCTATAGGTGGTGTGGTGCTTTTTAAAAAATATGTTGTTTCCTGCAGACAAGAGCAAATAATAAACAGTCTGATAGATCAATAAACCAACCTAAAATAAGGGGTGGAATATACAATCTACAGACAGCAAAAAGAGTGTGTAAAAGTGAAAAGGACTGTACCAGGGCTTGTCTACAACGAAAAAATAGTACTAGGAGTTATACGAAATAGAACTAGTGTCTATAATGGTAGACAAACAAAATAAATCAATCATCAAATCTCATAGGGATTGAATGTGTGAATGCAAAACAGACATATAAAAAGTTAAAAGGTAATACAGTCACATAAAAGATAATAATCATAATAATCATAATCATAAACAGTAAATAATAATGGGATCAAACAAGTCAGTCTAGCATAATTTCCAGAGACACTTCTGTTGTCAGATCAGTCCCTGGTGGTATCTGCTGCTCCTCAAATAAAACGGGCACCGTCTATGGAAAGTGCTTTGACTGTGTTTTTTATAGCATTTTTGATTAAACTCCTTTTATTGCATCTGGTGGTGTGCGCTTCCTTTTTTATCCTGCAGACAAGAAACAACATTTTTCCCACAATGATCAGTTTCTCACAGACACTTTATTGATGTCAATTAAAAGGAAGGGCTAAAAAAGGAAAAGTGTTAAAGGACCACTGGAAAAATATCTTACAAACATTTTACAAACCTAATTTGTTGATCGATCTCAGATTTGGCACCTCTGATCCTGTGTTTGCTTGTATGCAAATGATCTTTGGGGTTTAGTCTCCCTAAAGGGACCCTGTCCTTTTTTAGTTGTTTTATTTGTCTTTTTTATTTATTCTTCTTTTTACAGTTTAAATCTATTTTCTAATTTTAACACTGAATGCATGTTTTAGCTTAAATGGTTGATAAACTACTATGGCTATTCTTAATTTTTGTTTAAAATATTAAGCAATTATTTCTGATTGTGCTCATGCTTTGCATAGGAGTAAAATGTAAAGTTAGCCGGAGTACTGAGACAGAGAAGCTCAGTGCTGAGATGGATATGATGTGGAGGTGCAGACAGTGGCATAGGTAGAGTTTTTGCCCCCCCGGGACTCTACCTCCTTCTCTCGTTCTCTCTCCCTCATTCTCTCTTATTCTCTCTCTCCTCCTTCACACTCTCTTTCCTTCCTTCACTATGTCTCCTTCCCTCTCTCTGCTACTCTTTCTCCTTCCCTCTCTCTTTTACTCTCTCTCTCCTTCACACTCTCATTTTCTCTCTCTCTCCTTCTCTCTCTCCCTCCTTCCCACTCTCTCCTTTACACTCACTCCTTCTCTCTCTTTGCTTCTCTCTCTCCTTCACATGCTGTCTCCTTCACTCTCTCTCTCCTTCTTTCTCTCTCTATCCTTTTTCTTTCCCCTTTTCTCTCTCTCTCTCTCATTCATATTCTCCTTCTCTATCTCTCTCCTTCTCTCTCTCTCTTTCTCCCCTTCTCTAACTCATTCTTTCTTCACTTCTCTCTCTCTCTCTCCTCACTCTTTCTCCTCTTCTCTCTCTCTCTCCTCCACACCCTCTCTCTCCTTTCCTTCCTCTCCTTTACTCTCTCCCTCTATCTCCCTCTCCTTTTTCTCTCTCTCTCCTTCACACTTTTCTTCTCACTCTCTCCCTCCTCTCTCATTCACTCTCTCTACTTCTCTCTTCTTTTCTCTCTGTCTCCCTCCTTTTCACTCTCCCTCTTTCTCTCTATTATTTTCTCTCTCTCCATATCTCTCCTTTCTTCCCTCTATCCCTCATTCTTTCTCCCTCTCTCCTTTACACTCTCCCTCCTTCCCTCTCTCTCCTTTTCTCTTCCTCTTCTTCCTTCTATCTCTCTCCCTTTCACACTTTCCTTCTCTCTCCTTTACTCCCTCCTTTTCTCTTTCTCCCGCCTTTTTCTCTTTATTTCTCTCCTTCTCTCTCTCCTCTCTCTCCATCACTCTCTCTCTCCTTCACTCTCTCTCTCTCCTTTCTCTCTCTCTCCTTTACTCTCTCTCCCCCTCTGTCTCCCTCTCCTTCTTTCTCTCTCTCTCCTTCACACTTTATCTAATTATCTCTTCTTTTCTCTCTCTCTCCCTCCTCTCTATTCTTTTCTCTCTCTCTCTCTCTCTCTCTCTCTCTCTCCCTTATTCTCTCTCTCTCCTTCACACTCGCCCTCCTTCCCTCTCTTTCCTTTTATATCCCTCTCCTTGTCTCTCTCTCTCCTTCTCTTTCTCCCTCCTTCCCTCTCTTTTACTCTCTATCTCTCCTTTACACTATCCTTTTCTCTCTCTCTCCTTCTCTCTCTCCCTCCCTCCTTCCCTCTCTCTCCTCTCTCCTTTACACTCTCTATCTCCTCCTCTTTCTCCCTCCTTCACACTTTCATTCTCTCTCCTCTTTCCTTCTGTCTTTATATCTCTCCTCTCTCCCTCCTCTTTCTCCTTTTCTCTCACTCCGTCTCTCTCCTTGCTTCTATCTCTCTCCTTCACACGCTCTCTTCTTCACTCTCTCTCTCCTTCCATCGCTCTCTCTCTCCTTCTTTTTCTTTCCTCTTCTCTCTCATCACATTCTCATTATCTCTCTCTCTCCCTCCTTTTCTCTCTCTCCTTCTCTCCCTCATTTTCTCTTCACTTCTCTCTTCCCCTCCTCACTATCTCTTCCCCTCTCTTATCTCTCTCTCTCTCCTTCACACCCTCTCTCTCCTTCCCTTCCTCTCCTTCACTCTCTCTCCCTCTATCTCCCTCTCCTTTTTCTCCCTCTCTCCTTCACATTTTCCTTCTCACTCTCTCCCTCCTCTCTCATTCACTCTACTTCTCTCTGTTTTTCTCTCTGTCTCGCTCCTTTTCTTTCTCCCTCTTTCTCTATTTTTTTTTCTCTCTCCAAATCTCTCCTTTCCTCTCTAACCTTCATTCTCTCTATCTCCTTTACACTCTCCATCCTTCCCTCTCTCTCCTTTTCTCTCTCTCTTCCTCCTTCCATCTCTCTCCCCTTCACACTTTCCTTCTCTCTCTCCTTTATGCTCTCCTTTTCTTTCTCCCTCATCTCTTAACCACCTTTTTCTCTCTTTCTTTCTCTCCTTCTCTCTCTTCTTTCTCTTTCTCTCTCCTTCACTCTCTTTCCCCCTCTTTCTCCCTCTCCTTCTTTCTCTATCTCTTCTTCACACTTTCCTTCTTTATCTACTTATCTCCTCTTTCTTTCTCTCTCCCTCATTCTCTCTATTCTTTTCTCTCTCTCTCCACCTCTCTCCCTCATTCTCTCTCTCTCCTTCACACTCACCCTCCTTCCCTCTCTCTCCTTTTCTATCCCTCCCCTTGTCTCTCTCCTTCTCTTTCTCCCTCCTTCCCTCTCTCTCCTTCACTCTCTCTGTCCTTCTTTCTTCCTTTCCTTCACTCTCTCCTTCACACTTTCCCTCTCTCTCTTCTTCTCTCTTACTCCTGCCTTAATTCTCTCCTTTTCTCTCTCTTGCTCCCTCCTTCTCTCTCTCCCTTATTCACTCTCTCCTATCTCCCTCTTATTTTCTTTCTCTCTCTCCTTCTCGCTCCTTCACTCTCTCCTTTTCTCTCCCTCCCTTCTTTACTCTCTCCTTCTCTCTCTCTCTCTTTCACGCTCTCTCCTCTCCCTCCTTTATTCTCTCCTTCTTTCTCTCTATATCTTCCTTACTCTCTCTCCCTCTTTCTCCCTCTCCATCTTTCTCCATCTCATTCACACTTTCCTTTTCTCTCCCTCCTCTCTCTACTTCTCTTTTCCTCCCTCCTTATCTCTATTATTTTCTATCTCCCTCATTCTTTTACTCCTCCCCATTCTCTCTCTCTCTCCTTCACACTCACCCTCCTTCCCTCTCTCTCCCTTTCTATACCTCTCATTGTCTCTCTCCTTCTCTTTCTCCCCCTCTCTCCTTCACTCTCTCTGTACTTCTTACTTCCTCTCCTTTACTCTCTCCTTTTCTCTCCCTCATTTTCTCTCTCCTTCTCTCTCTCTTTCATGCTCTCTCCTCTCCTTTCTTTACTCTCTCCTTCTTTCTCTCTATCTCTCCTTCACTCTCTCTACCTCTTTCTCCCTCTCTTTCTTTCTCCATCTCATTCACACTTTCCTTTTTTCTCTCTCCCTCCTCTCTCTACTTCTCTCTTCCTTCCTCCTTCTCTTTTCTCTCTCCCTCATTCTCTTACTCTCCCCCATTCTCTCTCTCTCTCCTTCACACTCACCCTCCTTCCCTCTCTCTCTGTTTTAATCTCTCTCCTTCTCTCTCTCTTCTTCTCTTACTCTCTTACTTCCTCCCTCTCCTTCACTCTCTCCGTCCTTCTTTCTTCCTCTCCTTCTCTCTCTCTCTCCTTCACACTTTCCTTCTCTCTCTCCCTCTTTCTCTCCTTCACTCTCCCTCCTTCATTTACTCCCTCATTCTCTGTCTCATTCACACTCGCCTTTTCTCTCTCTTTCTCTCTCTCCACCACGCTCTCCTCTCCCTCCTTCACTCTCTCTCTTGTTATTGTTCTCTCTCCCCTCTTTGTCTCTCATTAACACGTTTCTTCTCTCTCTTCCTCTTTTCTCACCCTCCTTTTCTCTCTCTCCTTCACATTCTAGCTTCATGCTTTCTCTCCATCCTTCACTCTCTGTCTCCTTCTCTCTCTCCTCTTTCCTCTATCTTCTTTTCTCTCTCTCTACCTCCTTTTTTTTCTTACTGTCTATCTCTCCTTTTCTATCTCCCTCATACTCTCTCTCTCTCTCTCTCTCTCTCTCTTTCTCTCTCATTAACACTCTCCTTCTTTCTCTTTTTCTCTCTCTTCCTCTTTTCTCTCTCTCCTTCTCTTTCACACTCTCCTTCTCTCTCTCTATCTCCTCCACACTCTCTCCCTCCTTCATGCGCTCTCCTTCTCTCTCTCTCTCTCATTCACTGTCTCTCTCTCTCCTTTGTATGAGTTTGTTTTTTTGTTCTGTTTGTTTAAATTAAACGAATGAACAAAATAGTTGATGTAACTTATTATTACAGTACAGCAGTATTACTATTATTATTATTATTATTATTATAGTGTTACACTATATTTTTATTGCCACACTGGTAACTTGCCCATCAAAATTGACGGGATAATATTTGATGTGTGTCTCCCTCACTTCCCTGTGTCTCTTCCCCCCTCACCCTCTCCTGTGTCTTTTCCCTCTCCCTCCCCTGTGTCTCTTCTGCCCTCTCCCTCCCTGAGTCTCTTTACCTTCTCTCCCATCCAATTTATCTCTTTCCTCCCCCTCTACCTCCCCTGTGCCTCTTCCCCCCACTCCTTCCTCTTTATCTGTTCATCTTACCCACTTAATCTCTTTCCCTGCATGTCTCTTTCCCCCCCTCACCTGTGTCTCCCCTGTGTCTCTCCACTCTCCCCTGTGTATCTTTCCCCCATGTCTCTTCCCCCCTCCACTGTGTCTCTCCCTCCTCCCCTGGGTCTCTCCCCTGCCACTGTCTCTTCCCACCTCTCCCATGTGTCTCTCCTCCACCCCTGTGTCTTTCCCCCTTCCCTGTGTCTTTTCCACCCTCTCCCTCCCCTGTGTCTATTTTCCCTTCTCCCTCCCTCCCCTGTGTCTTGGTCCCCTCCTGATGTTAGGTATTAAAATTAAAAGCACAACATTCTCAAGCTTGCAAATCTGCTATACTGCAGCCAATCAGAATGTGCTGTTGCCTCCAGCCAATCACCCTGAGGGGCCGTATTCCATTGTGATTGGATGAAGGCAATAAAGCCTTCTTAATGGTTTAAAAAGATTGACAGGTGCATTAGCCAAACAGAAAAGGATATGGGGGTGTATCCCATTCTGATTTGCTTACACCTTGGCGGCTTCTGATTGGCTGAAATTTGATTGACAGCGCTTTCAGCCAAACAGAAGGTGTCATTGCCAGTTTTCTTCCGGAAATGTCTCTAGAAGGTTCATTAGCGTTGAAGAGGTCAGAGAGTGCGTCAATTTTTTTCAGCTCAGATTCTTCTATGGCCCAGCCGGGAAAGAAGAGGAGGAGGCTGGGGACATTGCGAGGAGCTATTAAAGTAATGTTTTTTTTTTAACAGGGCCGGAGAAGAAAATAAGGATGAGGAGGACATGCTGGAAAGGTGAGTACAATATTTAGAATATTTAGAATGTTTATTTATTGTATGTAAATATGTTGTACTAATTTTTTTTCCTGCAGGTTGGTGATCTTAAAGGACATCTGCAAAGATAAGTGGTTTTAATTATTTTATTTTAGGATAGAATTAGGGTTTGTATATGGAGATCGGATTTATTGTATATTAAATAGGGGGATATATTTTAGCTAGATAGGGGGTATGTGTGTATTTTAGAGAGGATTTATTGTATTTAAGATAGTGGGGTATGTATGTATGTTAAATAGTATTTAATGTTTTTTAGATAGTGTGGTATGTGTATAGTTTAGATAGGATGTAATGTATTTTAGATAGTGGGGTATGAGTGTATCTGAGATAGTATATTTTAGATAGGGGAGTATTGTATTTTATGTAATTTGTACTGTGTTGTAATGTACTGTATGTATTGTGTATGTATTTCCTTTTCAGGTGTGTAATATGTTTTTTATTTTCTGTAGTGGGGGTGTTGTAAAGTATTTTTTTTTCTGTAATGTTCCTTTTTTTGTGACAGGTTTTTTTATTTTCTGTAATGTAGTTTTTTAAATTTTGTGACTTAGATTTTATTATTTTGTGCAATTAGTGTGGTGGTGAGGTTTATTAGGGTGTAGGTAGGTAGTGTAGGAAGGTAGTGTAGGTGTTAATAGGTTAGTGTAGAGGGTGGCTATTTTAGATGTAATGGTTTATTGGGGGTTATAGTGCAGTGTAGTGTTTGTAGTTAGTGTGATGAGGGTCATTGAGGACCATCATGGCACTTATGTGCTTAATGTTAGGGTTGTAACTGTCCCATAAGGGTCTTTCTACACCCTTATGGAACTGATGGGGTTAAGTAGAGGGTTATGAGGGTCTGTATTGACCCCCATGAGTGACATGGATAATTAAGGGCTTATGGGGGTCTGTATTGACCCCCATGAGTAACAGGGTTAATTAAGGGATTATGGGGGTCTTTATTTACCCCCATGAGTGACAGGGTTGATTAATGGATTATAAGGGTCTGTATTGACCCCCATGAGTGACAGGGTTAATTAGGAGCTTATGGGGGTCTGTATTGACCCCTTTGACTGACAGGGTTAATGAAGGGCTTATGTGGGTCTGTATTGACTACCATGAGTAACAGGGTTAATTAAGAGATTATGGGGGTCTTTATTTACCCCCATGAGTGACAGGGTTAATTAAGAGCTTATGGGGGTCTGTATTGACCCCTTTGACTGACAGGGTTAATGAAGGGCTTATGGGGGTCTGCATTGACTCCCATGAGTGACAGGGTTAATTTAGGGGTTATGGGGGACTTCATTGACCCCCATAAGTGACAGGGTTAATTAAGGGCTTATGGGGTCTGTATTGACCCCTATGAGTGAAAGTGGTAATTAAGGGCTTATGGTGGTCAGTATTGACCCCCATGAGTGACAGGGTTAATTAAGGGATTATGGGGGTCTTTATTTACCCCCATGAGTGATAGGGTTAATTAATGGATTATGGGGGTCTGTATTGACCACCATGAGTGACAGGGTTTATTTAGAGGTTATGGGGGACTTCATTGACCCCCATGAGTGACAGGGTTAATTAAGGGCTTATGGGGTCTGAATTGACCCCTATGAGTGAAAGTGTTAATTAAGGGCTTATGGTTGTCTGTATTGACCCCCATGAGTGACAGGGTAATTAAGGGATTAAGGGGGTCTGTATTGAACCCCATGAGTGACAGGGTTAATTAAGGGCTTATGGTGGTCTGTATTGACCCCTATGAGTGAAAGTGTTAATTAAGGGCTTATGGTGGTCAGTATTGACCCCCATGAGTGACAGGGTTAATTAAGGGATTAAGGGGGTCTTTATTTACCCCCATGAGTGACAGGGTTAATTAAGGGCTTATGGTTGTCTGTATTGACCCCTATGAGTGAAAGTGATAATTAATGGATTATAGGGGTCTGTATTGACCCCCATGAGTGACAGGGTTAATTAAGAGCTCATGGGGGTCTGTATTGACCCCTTTGACTGACAGGGTTAATGAAGGGCTTATGGGGGTCTGTATTGACCACCATGAGTGACAGGATTTATTTAGGGGTTATGGGGGACTTCATTGACCCCCATGAGTGACAGGGTTAATTAAGGGCTTATGGGGTCTGTATTGACCCCTATGACTGAAAGTGTTAATTAAGGGCTTATGGTTGTCTGTATTGACCCCCCTGAGTGACAGGGTTAATTAATGGATTATGGGGGTCTTTATTGACCCCCATGAATTATAGGGTTAATTAAGAGCTTAATGGGGGTCTGTATTGACCCCCATGACTGACAGGGTTAATGAAGGGTTTATGGGGGCTGTATTGACCCCCATGAGTGACAGGGTTAATTAAGGGCTTATGGGGGTCTGTATTGACTCCTATGACTGACAGTGTTAATTAAGGGCTTATGGTGGTCTGTATTGACCCCCATGAGTGACAGGGTAATTAAGGGATTAAGGGGGTCTATATTGAACCCCATGAGTAACAGGGTTAATTAAGGGCTTATGGTGGTCTGTATTGACCCCTATGAGTGACAGTGTTAATTAAAGGCTCATGGTGGTCTGTATTGACCCCCATGAGTACCAGGGTTAATTAAGGGATTATGGGGGTCTTTATTTACCCCAATGAGTGGCAGGGTTAAGTAAGAGCTTATGGTGGTCTGTATTGACCCCATGAGTAACAGGGTTAATTAAGGGATTATGGGGGGCTGTATTTACCCTAATGAGTGACAGGGTTTATTAATAGATTATGGGGTTCTGTATTGACCCCATGAGTGACAGGGTTAATTAAGGGCTTATGGGGTTCTGTATGGACCACTGTGAGTGACAGTGTTAATTAAGGGCTTATGGTGGTTTGTATTGACCCCCATGAGTGACAGGGTTAATTAATGGATTATGGGGGTCTGTATTGACCCCCATGAGTGACAGGGTTAATTAAGGGCTTATGGTTGTCTGTATTGACCCTCATAAGTGATAGGGTTAATTAATGGATTATGGGGGCCTGTATTGACCCCCATAAGTGACAGGGTTAATTAAGAGCTTTTGGGGTCTGCATTGATCACCATGAGTGACAGGGTTAATTAAGGAGTTATGGTGGTCTGTATTGACCCCCATTAGTGAGAGGGTTAATTAAGAGGTTATGGGGGTCTGATTTAAGCCCCATTAGTGAAAGGGTTAATTATTGTCTTCTGGGGGTCTGTATTGACTTCCATGAGTGACAGGTTAATTAAGTGCTTATGGGGTCTGTATTGATCCCCATGAGTGACAGGGTTAATTAAGGGGTTATGGTGGTCTGTATTGACCCCCATTAGTGAGAGGGTTAATTAAGGGGTTATGGGGGTCTGATTTAACCCCCATTAGTGAGAGGGTTAATTATTGTCTTCTGGGGGTCTGTATTGACCTCCATGAGTGACAGGTTAATTAAGGGCTTATGGGGTCTGTATTGACCTCCATGGGTGACAGGGTTAATTATTGGATTATGGGGGTCTGTTTTGACCCCCATGAGTGACAGGGTTAATTAGGGGTTTATGGGGTCTGTATTGACCCCTGAGAGTGAGGGTGTTAATTAAGGGCTTATGGTTTTTTTTTATTGACCCCCATGAGTGACACGGTTAATTATGGGTTTGTTGGGGTCTGTAATGACCCCCATGAGTTAGTGGGTTAATGAAGAGCTTAATGGGGGTCTGTATTGACCCCTTGACTGACAAGGTTAATGAAGGGCTTATGAGGATCTATATTGACCCCCATGAGTGACAGGGTTAATTAAGGGCTTATGGGGTCTGTATTGACCTCCATGGGTGACAGGATTAATTATTGGATTATGGGGGCTGTATTGACCCACATGAGTGACAGGGTTAATTAAGGGCTTATGGGGGTCTGTATTGACCCCTATGAATGACAGTGTTAATTAAGGGCTTATGGTGGTCTGTATTGACCCCCATGAGTGACAGGGTAATTAAGGGATTAAGGGGGTCTGTATTGAACCCCATGAGTGACAGGGTTAATTAAGGGCTTATGGTGGTCTGTATTGACCCCTATGAGTGACAGTGTTAATTAAAGGCTCATGGTGGTCTTATTGACCCCCATGAGTAACAGGGTTAATTAAGGGATTAAGGGGGTCTTTATTTACCCCCATGAGTGACAGGGTTAATTAAGGGCTTATGGTTGTCTGTATTGACCCCTATGAGTGAAAGTGATAATTAATGGATTATAGGGGTCTGTATTGACCCCCATGAGTGACAGGGTTAATTAAGAGCTCATGGGGGTCTGTATTGACCCCTTTGACTGACAGGGTTAATGAAGGGCTTATGGGGGTCTGTATTGACCACCATGAGTGACAGGATTTATTTAGGGGTTATGGGGGACTTCATTGACCCCCATGAGTGACAGGGTTAATTAAGGGCTTATGGGGTCTGTATTGACCCCTATGACTGAAAGTGTTAATTAAGGGCTTATGGTTGTCTGTATTGACCCCCCTGAGTGACAGGGTTAATTAATGGATTATGGGGGTCTTTATTGACCCCCATGAATTATAGGGTTAATTAAGAGCTTAATGGGGGTCTGTATTGACCCCCATGACTGACAGGGTTAATGAAGGGTTTATGGGGGCTGTATTGACCCCCATGAGTGACAGGGTTAATTAAGGGCTTATGGGGGTCTGTATTGACTCCTATGAATGACAGTGTTAATTAAGGGCTTATGGTGGTCTGTATTGACCCCCATGAGTGACAGGGTAATTAAGGGATTAAGGGGGTCTATATTGAACCCCATGAGTAACAGGGTTAATTAAGGGCTTATGGTGGTCTGTATTGACCCCTATGAGTGACAGTGTTAATTAAAGGCTCATGGTGGTCTGTATTGACCCCCATGAGTACCAGGGTTAATTAAGGGATTATGGGGGTCTTTATTTACCCCAATGAGTGGCAGGGTTAAGTAAGAGCTTATGGTGGTCTGTATTGACCCCATGAGTAACAGGGTTAATTAAGGGATTATGGGGGGCTGTATTTACCCTAATGAGTGACAGGGTTTATTAATAGATTATGGGGTTCTGTATTGACCCCATGAGTGACAGGGTTAATTAAGGGCTTATGGGGTTCTGTATGGACCACTGTGAGTGACAGTGTTAATTAAGGGCTTATGGTGGTTTGTATTGACCCCCATGAGTGACAGGGTTAATTAATGGATTATGGGGGTCTGTATTGACCCCCATGAGTGACAGGGTTAATTAAGGGCTTATGGTTGTCTGTATTGACCCTCATAAGTGATAGGGTTAATTAATGGATTATGGGGGCCTGTATTGACCCCCATAAGTGACAGGGTTAATTAAGAGCTTTTGGGGTCTGCATTGATCACCATGAGTGACAGGGTTAATTAAGGAGTTATGGTGGTCTGTATTGACCCCCATTAGTGAGAGGGTTAATTAAGAGGTTATGGGGGTCTGATTTAAGCCCCATTAGTGAAAGGGTTAATTATTGTCTTCTGGGGGTCTGTATTGACTTCCATGAGTGACAGGTTAATTAAGTGCTTATGGGGTCTGTATTGATCCCCATGAGTGACAGGGTTAATTAAGGGGTTATGGTGGTCTGTATTGACCCCCATTAGTGAGAGGGTTAATTAAGGGGTTATGGGGGTCTGATTTAACCCCCATTAGTGAGAGGGTTAATTATTGTCTTCTGGGGGTCTGTATTGACCTCCATGAGTGACAGGTTAATTAAGGGCTTATGGGGTCTGTATTGACCTCCATGGGTGACAGGGTTAATTATTGGATTATGGGGGTCTGTTTTGACCGCCATGAGTGACAGGGTTAATTAAGAGCTTACAGGGGTCTGTATTGACCCCTATGAGTGAAAGTGTTAATTAAGGGCTTATGGTTGTCTGTATTGACCCCCCTGAGTGACAAGGTTAATTATTGGATTATGGGGGTCTGTACTGACCCCCATGAATTATAGGGTTAATGAAGAGCTTAATGGGGGTCTGTATTGACCCCTTGACTGACAAGGTTAATGAAGGGCTTATGAGGATCTATATTGACCCCCATGAGTGACAGGGTTAATTAAGGGCTTATGGGGTCTGTATTGACCTCCATGGGTGACAGGATTAATTATTGGATTATGGGGGCTGTATTGACCCACATGAGTGACAGGGTTAATTAAGGGCTTATGGGGGTCTGTATTGACCCCTATGAATGACAGTGTTAATTAAGGGCTTATGGTGGTCTGTATTGACCCCCATGAGTGACAGGGTAATTAAGGGATTAAGGGGGTCTGTATTGAACCCCATGAGTGACAGGGTTAATTAAGGGCTTATGGTGGTCTGTATTGACCCCTATGAGTGACAGTGTTAATTAAAGGCTCATGGTGGTCTTATTGACCCCCATGAGTAACAGGGTTAATTAAGGGATTATGGGGGTCTTTATTTACCCCAGTGAGTGGCAGGGTTAATTAAGAGCTTATGGGGGTCTGTATTGACGCCTTTGACTGACATGATTAATGAAGGGCTTATGAGGATCTATATTGACCCCCATGAGTGACAGGGTTAATTAAGGCCTTATGGGGTCTGTATTGACCCCTATGAGTGAAAGTGTTAATTAAGGGCTTATGGTTGTCTGTATTGACCCCCCTGAGTGACAGGGTTAATTAAGGGCTTATGGTTGTCTGTATTGACCCCCATGAGTGACAGGGTTAATTAATGGATTATGGGGGTCTTTATTGACCCCCATGAGTGATAGAGTTAATTAAGAGCTTATGGTGGTCTGTATTGACCCCCATGAGTAACAGGGTTAATTAATGGATTATGGGGGTCTGTATTTACCCTAATGAGTGACAGGGTTAATTAATGGATTATGGGGTTCTGTATTGACCCCCATGAGTGAAAGGGTTAATTAAGGGCTTATGGGGTTCTGTATGGACCCCTGTGAGTTACAGTGTTAATTAAGGGCTTATGGTGGTCTGTATTGACCCCCATGAGTGACAGGGTTAATTAATGGATTATGGGGGTCTGTATTGACCCCCATGAGTGACAGGGTTAATTAAGGGATTAAGGGGGTCTTTATTTACCCCCATGAGTGACAGGGTTAATTAAGGGCTTATGGTTGTCTGTATTGACCCCTATGAGTGAAAGTGATAATTAATGGATTATAGGGGTCTGTATTGACCCCCATGAGTGACAGGGTTAATTAAGAGCTCATGGGGGTCTGTATTGACCCCTTTGACTGACAGGGTTAATGAAGGGCTTATGGGGGTCTGTATTGACCACCATGAGTGACAGGATTTATTTAGGGGTTATGGGGGACTTCATTGACCCTCATGAGTGACAGGGTTAATTAAGGGCTTATGGGGTCTGTATTGACCCCTATGACTGAAAGTGTTAATTAAGGGCTTATGGTTGTCTGTATTGACCCCCCTGAGTGACAGGGTTAATTAATGGATTATGGGGGTCTTTATTGACCCCCATGAATTATAGGGTTAATTAAGAGCTTAATGGGGGTCTGTATTGACCCCCATGACTGACAGGGTTAATGAAGGGTTTATGGGGGCTGTATTGACCCCCATGAGTGACAGGGTTAATTAAGGGCTTATGGGGGTCTGTATTGACTCCTATGAATGACAGTGTTAATTAAGGGCTTATGGTGGTCTGTATTGACCCCCATGAGTGACAGGGTAATTAAGGGATTAAGGGGGTCTATATTGAACCCCATGAGTAACAGGGTTAATTAAGGGCTTATGGTGGTCTGTATTGACCCCTATGAGTGACAGTGTTAATTAAAGGCTCATGGTGGTCTGTATTGACCCCCATGAGTACCAGGGTTAATTAAGGGATTATGGGGGTCTTTATTTACCCCAATGAGTGGCAGGGTTAAGTAAGAGCTTATGGTGGTCTGTATTGACCCCATGAGTAACAGGGTTAATTAAGGGATTATGGGGGGCTGTATTTACCCTAATGAGTGACAGGGTTTATTAATAGATTATGGGGTTCTGTATTGACCCCATGAGTGACAGGGTTAATTAAGGGCTTATGGGGTTCTGTATGGACCACTGTGAGTGACAGTGTTAATTAAGGGCTTATGGTGGTTTGTATTGACCCCCATGAGTGACAGGGTTAATTAATGGATTATGGGGGTCTGTATTGACCCCCATGAGTGACAGGGTTAATTAAGGGCTTATGGTTGTCTGTATTGACCCTCATAAGTGATAGGGTTAATTAATGGATTATGGGGGCCTGTATTGACCCCCATAAGTGACAGGGTTAATTAAGAGCTTTTGGGGTCTGCATTGATCACCATGAGTGACAGGGTTAATTAAGGAGTTATGGTGGTCTGTATTGACCCCCATTAGTGAGAGGGTTAATTAAGAGGTTATGGGGGTCTGATTTAAGCCCCATTAGTGAAAGGGTTAATTATTGTCTTCTGGGGGTCTGTATTGACTTCCATGAGTGACAGGTTAATTAAGTGCTTATGGGGTCTGTATTGATCCCCATGAGTGACAGGGTTAATTAAGGGGTTATGGTGGTCTGTATTGACCCCCATTAGTGAGAGGGTTAATTAAGGGGTTATGGGGGTCTGATTTAACCCCCATTAGTGAGAGGGTTAATTATTGTCTTCTGGGGGTCTGTATTGACCTCCATGAGTGACAGGTTAATTAAGGGCTTATGGGGTCTGTATTGACCTCCATGGGTGACAGGGTTAATTATTGGATTATGGGGGTCTGTTTTGACCGCCATGAGTGACAGGGTTAATTAAGAGCTTACAGGGGTCTGTATTGACCCCTATGAGTGAAAGTGTTAATTAAGGGCTTATGGTTGTCTGTATTGACCCCCCTGAGTGACAAGGTTAATTATTGGATTATGGGGGTCTGTACTGACCCCCATGAATTATAGGGTTAATGAAGAGCTTAATGGGGGTCTGTATTGACCCCTTGACTGACAAGGTTAATGAAGGGCTTATGAGGATCTATATTGACCCCCATGAGTGACAGGGTTAATTAAGGGCTTATGGGGTCTGTATTGACCTCCATGGGTGACAGGATTAATTATTGGATTATGGGGGCTGTATTGACCCACATGAGTGACAGGGTTAATTAAGGGCTTATGGGGGTCTGTATTGACCCCTATGAATGACAGTGTTAATTAAGGGCTTATGGTGGTCTGTATTGACCCCCATGAGTGACAGGGTAATTAAGGGATTAAGGGGGTCTGTATTGAACCCCATGAGTGACAGGGTTAATTAAGGGCTTATGGTGGTCTGTATTGACCCCTATGAGTGACAGTGTTAATTAAAGGCTCATGGTGGTCTTATTGACCCCCATGAGTAACAGGGTTAATTAAGGGATTATGGGGGTCTTTATTTACCCCAGTGAGTGGCAGGGTTAATTAAGAGCTTATGGGGGTCTGTATTGATGCCTTTGACTGACATGATTAATGAAGGGCTTATGAGGATCTATATTGACCCCCATGAGTGACAGGGTTAATTAAGGCCTTATGGGGTCTGTATTGACCCCTATGAGTGAAAGTGTTAATTAAGGGCTTATGGTTGTCTGTATTGACCCCCCTGAGTGACAGGGTTAATTAAGGGCTTATGGTTGTCTGTATTGACCCCCATGAGTGACAGGGTTAATTAATGGATTATGGGGGTCTTTATTGACCCCCATGAGTGATAGAGTTAATTAAGAGCTTATGGTGGTCTGTATTGACCCCCATGAGTAACAGGGTTAATTAATGGATTATGGGGGTCTGTATTTACCCTTATGAGTGACAGGGTTAATTAATGGATTATGGGGTTCTGTATTGACCCCCATGAGTGAAAGGGTTAATTAAGGGCTTATGGGGTTCTGTATGGACCCCTGTGAGTTACAGTGTTAATTAAGGGCTTATGGTGGTCTGTATTGACCCCCATGAGTGACAGGGTTAATTAATGGATTATGGGGGTCTGTATTGACCCCCATGAGTGACAGGGTTAATTAAGGGATTAAGGGGGTCTTTATTTACCCCCATGAGTGACAGGGTTAATTAAGGGCTTATGGTTGTCTGTATTGACCCCTATGAGTGAAAGTGATAATTAATGGATTATAGGGGTCTGTATTGACCCCCATGAGTGACAGGGTTAATTAAGAGCTCATGGGGGTCTGTATTGACCCCTTTGACTGACAGGGTTAATGAAGGGCTTATGGGGGTCTGTATTGACCACCATGAGTGACAGGATTTATTTAGGGGTTATGGGGGACTTCATTGACCCTCATGAGTGACAGGGTTAATTAAGGGCTTATGGGGTCTGTATTGACCCCTATGACTGAAAGTGTTAATTAAGGGCTTATGGTTGTCTGTATTGACCCCCCTGAGTGACAGGGTTAATTAATGGATTATGGGGGTCTTTATTGACCCCCATGAATTATAGGGTTAATTAAGAGCTTAATGGGGGTCTGTATTGACCCCCATGACTGACAGGGTT
Organism: Discoglossus pictus; assembly: GCA_027410445.1. Lineage (NCBI taxonomy): Eukaryota > Metazoa > Chordata > Amphibia > Anura > Alytidae > Discoglossus > Discoglossus pictus. The sequence continues at coordinate 130,793,652 of CM050170.1, forward strand.
AATGAAGGGTTTATGGGGGCTGTATTGACCCCCATGAGTGACAGGGTTAATTAAGGGCTTATGGGGGTCTGTATTGACTCCTATGAATGACAGTGTTAATTAAGGGCTTATGGTGGTCTGTATTGACCCCCATGAGTGACAGGGTAATTAAGGGATTAAGGGGGTCTATATTGAACCCCATGAGTAACAGGGTTAATTAAGGGCTTATGGTGGTCTGTATTGACCCCTATGAGTGACAGTGTTAATTAAAGGCTCATGGTGGTCTGTATTGACCCCCATGAGTACCAGGGTTAATTAAGGGATTATGGGGGTCTTTATTTACCCCAATGAGTGGCAGGGTTAAGTAAGAGCTTATGGTGGTCTGTATTGACCCCATGAGTAACAGGGTTAATTAAGGGATTATGGGGGGCTGTATTTACCCTAATGAGTGACAGGGTTTATTAATAGATTATGGGGTTCTGTATTGACCCCATGAGTGACAGGGTTAATTAAGGGCTTATGGGGTTCTGTATGGACCACTGTGAGTGACAGTGTTAATTAAGGGCTTATGGTGGTTTGTATTGACCCCCATGAGTGACAGGGTTAATTAATGGATTATGGGGGTCTGTATTGACCCCCATGAGTGACAGGGTTAATTAAGGGCTTATGGTTGTCTGTATTGACCCTCATAAGTGATAGGGTTAATTAATGGATTATGGGGGCCTGTATTGACCCCCATAAGTGACAGGGTTAATTAAGAGCTTTTGGGGTCTGCATTGATCACCATGAGTGACAGGGTTAATTAAGGAGTTATGGTGGTCTGTATTGACCCCCATTAGTGAGAGGGTTAATTAAGAGGTTATGGGGGTCTGATTTAAGCCCCATTAGTGAAAGGGTTAATTATTGTCTTCTGGGGGTCTGTATTGACTTCCATGAGTGACAGGTTAATTAAGTGCTTATGGGGTCTGTATTGATCCCCATGAGTGACAGGGTTAATTAAGGGGTTATGGTGGTCTGTATTGACCCCCATTAGTGAGAGGGTTAATTAAGGGGTTATGGGGGTCTGATTTAACCCCCATTAGTGAGAGGGTTAATTATTGTCTTCTGGGGGTCTGTATTGACCTCCATGAGTGACAGGTTAATTAAGGGCTTATGGGGTCTGTATTGACCTCCATGGGTGACAGGGTTAATTATTGGATTATGGGGGTCTGTTTTGACCCCCATGAGTGACAGGGTTAATTAAGAGCTTACAGGGGTCTGTATTGACCCCTATGAGTGAAAGTGTTAATTAAGGGCTTATGGTTGTCTGTATTGACCCCCCTGAGTGACAAGGTTAATTATTGGATTATGGGGGTCTGTACTGACCCCCATGAATTATAGGGTTAATGAAGAGCTTAATGGGGGTCTGTATTGACCCCTTGACTGACAAGGTTAATGAAGGGCTTATGAGGATCTATATTGACCCCCATGAGTGACAGGGTTAATTAAGGGCTTATGGGGTCTGTATTGACCTCCATGGGTGACAGGATTAATTATTGGATTATGGGGGCTGTATTGACCCACATGAGTGACAGGGTTAATTAAGGGCTTATGGGGGTCTGTATTGACCCCTATGAATGACAGTGTTAATTAAGGGCTTATGGTGGTCTGTATTGACCCCCATGAGTGACAGGGTAATTAAGGGATTAAGGGGGTCTGTATTGAACCCCATGAGTGACAGGGTTAATTAAGGGCTTATGGTGGTCTGTATTGACCCCTATGAGTGACAGTGTTAATTAAAGGCTCATGGTGGTCTTATTGACCCCCATGAGTAACAGGGTTAATTAAGGGATTATGGGGGTCTTTATTTACCCCAGTGAGTGGCAGGGTTAATTAAGAGCTTATGGGGGTCTGTATTGACGCCTTTGACTGACATGATTAATGAAGGGCTTATGAGGATCTATATTGACCCCCATGAGTGACAGGGTTAATTAAGGCCTTATGGGGTCTGTATTGACCCCTATGAGTGAAAGTGTTAATTAAGGGCTTATGGTTGTCTGTATTGACCCCCCTGAGTGACAGGGTTAATTAAGGGCTTATGGGGTTCTGTATGGACCACTGTGAGTGACAGTGTTAATTAAGGGCTTATGGTGGTTTGTATTGACCCCCATGAGTGACAGGGTTAATTAATGGATTATGGTTGTCTGTATTGACCCCCCTGAGTGACAGGGTTAATTAAGGGCTTATGGTTGTCTGTATTGACCCCCATGAGTGACAGGGTTAATTAATGGATTATGGGGGTCTTTATTGACCCCCATGAGTGATAGAGTTAATTAAGAGCTTATGGTGGTCTGTATTGACCCCCATGAGTAACAGGGTTAATTAATGGATTATGGGGGTCTGTATTTACCCTAATGAGTGACAGGGTTAATTAATGGATTATGGGGTTCTGTATTGACCCCCATGAGTGAAAGGGTTAATTAAGGGCTTATGGGGTTCTGTATGGACCCCTGTGAGTTACAGTGTTAATTAAGGGCTTATGGTGGTCTGTATTGACCCCCATGAGTGACAGGGTTAATTAATGGATTATGGGGGTCTGTATTGACCCCCATGAGTGACAGGGTTAATTAAGGGATTAAGGGGGTCTTTATTTACCCCCATGAGTGACAGGGTTAATTAAGGGCTTATGGTTGTCTGTATTGACCCCTATGAGTGACAGTGATAATTAATGGATTATAGGGGTCTGTATTGACCCCCATGAGTGACAGGGTTAATTAAGAGCTCATGGGGGTCTGTATTGACCCCTTTGACTGACAGGGTTAATGAAGGGCTTATGGGGGTCTGTATTGACCACCATGAGTGACAGGATTTATTTAGGGGTTATGGGGGACTTCATTGACCCCCATGAGTGACAGGGTTAATTAAGGGCTTATGGGGTCTGTATTGACCCCTATGACTGAAAGTGTTAATTAAGGGCTTATGGTTGTCTGTATTGACCCCCATGAGTGACAGGGTTAATTAATGGATTATGGGGGTCTTTATTGACCCCCATGAATTATAGGGTTAATTAAGAGCTTAATGGGGGTCTGTATTGACCCCCATGACTGACAGGGTTAATGAAGGGTTTATGGGGGCTGTATTGACCCCCATGAGTGACAGGGTTAATTAAGGGCTTATGGGGGTCTGTATTGACTCCTATGAATGACAGTGTTAATTAAGGGCTTATGGTGGTCTGTATTGACCCCCATGAGTGACAGGGTAATTAAGGGATTAAGGGGGTCTATATTGAACCCCATGAGTAACAGGGTTAATTAAGGGCTTATGGTGGTCTGTATTGACCCCTATGAGTGACAGTGTTAATTAAAGGCTCATGGTGGTCTGTATTGACCCCCATGAGTACCAGGGTTAATTAAGGGATTATGGGGGTCTTTATTTACCCCAATGAGTGGCAGGGTTAAGTAAGAGCTTATGGTGGTCTGTATTGACCCCATGAGTAACAGGGTTAATTAAGGGATTATGGGGGGCTGTATTTACCCTAATGAGTGACAGGGTTTATTAATAGATTATGGGGTTCTGTATTGACCCCATGAGTGACAGGGTTAATTAAGGGCTTATGGGGTTCTGTATGGACCACTGTGAGTGACAGTGTTAATTAAGGGCTTATGGTGGTTTGTATTGACCCCCATGAGTGACAGGGTTAATTAATGGATTATGGGGGTCTGTATTGACCCCCATGAGTGACAGGGTTAATTAAGGGCTTATGGTTGTCTGTATTGACCCTCATAAGTGATAGGGTTAATTAATGGATTATGGGGGCCTGTATTGACCCCCATAAGTGACAGGGTTAATTAAGAGCTTTTGGGGTCTGCATTGATCACCATGAGTGACAGGGTTAATTAAGGAGTTATGGTGGTCTGTATTGACCCCCATTAGTGAGAGGGTTAATTAAGAGGTTATGGGGGTCTGATTTAAGCCCCATTAGTGAAAGGGTTAATTATTGTCTTCTGGGGGTCTGTATTGACTTCCATGAGTGACAGGTTAATTAAGTGCTTATGGGGTCTGTATTGATCCCCATGAGTGACAGGGTTAATTAAGGGGTTATGGTGGTCTGTATTGACCCCCATTAGTGAGAGGGTTAATTAAGGGGTTATGGGGGTCTGATTTAACCCCCATTAGTGAGAGGGTTAATTATTGTCTTCTGGGGGTCTGTATTGACCTCCATGAGTGACAGGTTAATTAAGGGCTTATGGGGTCTGTATTGACCTCCATGGGTGACAGGGTTAATTATTGGATTATGGGGGTCTGTTTTGACCCCCATGAGTGACAGGGTTAATTAAGAGCTTACAGGGGTCTGTATTGACCCCTATGAGTGAAAGTGTTAATTAAGGGCTTATGGTTGTCTGTATTGACCCCCCTGAGTGACAAGGTTAATTATTGGATTATGGGGGTCTGTACTGACCCCCATGAATTATAGGGTTAATGAAGAGCTTAATGGGGGTCTGTATTGACCCCTTGACTGACAAGGTTAATGAAGGGCTTATGAGGATCTATATTGACCCCCATGAGTGACAGGGTTAATTAAGGGCTTATGGGGTCTGTATTGACCTCCATGGGTGACAGGATTAATTATTGGATTATGGGGGCTGTATTGACCCACATGAGTGACAGGGTTAATTAAGGGCTTATGGGGGTCTGTATTGACCCCTATGAATGACAGTGTTAATTAAGGGCTTATGGTGGTCTGTATTGACCCCCATGAGTGACAGGGTAATTAAGGGATTAAGGGGGTCTGTATTGAACCCCATGAGTGACAGGGTTAATTAAGGGCTTATGGGGTCTGTATTGACCCCTATGACTGAAAGTGTTAATTAAGGGCTTATGGTTGTCTGTATTGACCCCCATGAGTAACAGGGTTAATTAAGGGATTATGGGGGTCTTTATTTACCCCAGTGAGTGGCAGGGTTAATTAAGAGCTTATGGGGGTCTGTATTGACGCCTTTGACTGACATGATTAATGAAGGGCTTATGAGGATCTATATTGACCCCCATGAGTGACAGGGTTAATTAAGGCCTTATGGGGTCTGTATTGACCCCTATGAGTGAAAGTGTTAATTAAGGGCTTATGGTTGTCTGTATTGACCCCCCTGAGTGACAGGGTTAATTAAGGGCTTATGGTTGTCTGTATTGACCCCCATGAGTGACAGGGTTAATTAATGGATTATGGGGGTCTTTATTGACCCCCATGAGTGATAGAGTTAATTAAGAGCTTATGGTGGTCTGTATTGACCCCCATGAGTAACAGGGTTAATTAATGGATTATGGGGGTCTGTATTTACCCTAATGAGTGACAGGGTTAATTAATGGATTATGGGGTTCTGTATTGACCCCCATGAGTGAAAGGGTTAATTAAGGGCTTATGGGGTTCTGTATGGACCCCTGTGAGTTACAGTGTTAATTAAGGGCTTATGGTGGTCTGTATTGACCCCCATGAGTGACAGGGTTAATTAATGGATTATGGGGGTCTGTATTGACCCCCATGAGTGACAGGGTTAATTAAGGGCTTATGGTTGTCTGTATTGACCCTCATAAGTGATAGGGTTAATTCATGGATTATGGGGGCCTGTATTGACCCCCATAAGTGACAGGGTTAATTATGAGCTTTTGGGGTCTGCATTGATCCCCATGAGTGGCAGGGTTAATTAAGGGGTTATGGTGGTCTGTATTGACCCCCATTAGTGAGAGGGTTAATTAAGGGGTTATGGGGGTCTGATTTAACCCCCATTAGTAAGAGGGTTAATTATTGTCTTCTGGGGGTCTGTATTGACCTCCATGAGTGACAGGTTAATTAAGGGCTTATGGGGTCTGTATTGACCTCCATGAGTGACAGGGTTAATTTTTCGATTATGGGGGTCTGTTTTGACCCCCATGAGTGACAGGGTTAATTAAGAGCTTACGGGGGTCTGTATTGACCCCTATGAGTAACAGTGTTAATTAAGGGCTTATGGTGGTCTGTATTGACCCCCATAATTGACAGGGTTAATTAAGGGATAATGGGGGTCTGTATTTACCCCAATGAGTGAAAGGGTTAATTAATGGATTATGGGGGTCTGTATTGACCCCCATGAGTGATAGGGTTAATTAAGAGCTTATGGGGAAGGTCTGTATTTATACCCATGACTGACAGGGTTAATGAAGGGCTTATGGGGGGCTGTATGGACCCTCATGAGTGACAGGGTTAATTAAGTTGTTATGGGGGACTTCATTGACCCCAATGAGTGACAGAGTTAATTAAGGGCTTATGGGGTTCTGTATTGACCCCTATGAGTGACAGTGTTAACTAAGGCTTATGGTGGTATCTTTTGACCGACATGAGTGACAGGGTCAATTAAGGGCTTATGTGGCCTGTATTGACCCCCATGAGTGACAGGGTTAATTAATGGATTATGGGGGTCTGTTTAAACCCCCATGAGTGACAAGGTTAATTACGGGCTTATGGGGGTCTGTATGGACCCCTATGAGTGACAGTGTTAATTAAGGGCTTATGGTGGTCTGTATGGACCCCCATGAGTGACAGGGGGAGATGTCGCGAACAAAACACCTAACCCTAACATTCTCACACTTATCCCTAAGACCTAACACCCCTCACACTTATCCGTAACACCCCTTACCCTAACCCTAACACCCCTCACACTTATCCCTAACACCCCTTACCCAAACCCTCACACCCCTCACACTTATCCCTAACACCCCTCACCCTAACCCTGACACCCCTCACACTTATCCCTAACACCCCTTACCCTAACCCTAACACCTCTCACACTTATCCATAACACCCATCAACCTAACACCTAACCCTAACATTCTCACACTTATCCCTAAGACCTAACACCCCTCACACTTATCCCTAACACCCCTCACCCTAACCCTAACACCCATCACACTTATCCCTAACACCCCTCACCCTAACACATAACCCTAACACCCCTCACACTTATCCCTAACACCCCTCACCCTAACCCTTACACACCTCACCCTAACCCTAACACCCCTCACCCTAACCCTAACACCCCTCACCCTAACCCTATCACCCCTCACCCTTATCCCTAACACCCCTAACCCTAACCCTAACACCCCTCACCCTTATCCCTAACACCCCTAACCCTTACCCTAACACCCCTCACACTTATCCCTAACACCCCTCACCCTAACACCTAACCCTAACACCCCTCACACTTATCCCTAACACCCCTCACCCTAACCCTAACACCCCTCACACTTATCCCTAACACCCCTTACCCTAACCCTAGCACCCCTCACACTTATCCATAACACCCATCAACCTAACACCTAACCCTAACATTCTCATACTTATCCCTAAGACCTAACACCCCTCACATTTATCCCTAACATGCCTCACCCTAACCCTAACAACCCTCACACTTATCCCTAACACCCCTCACCCTAACCCTAACACCTCTCACACTTATCCCTAACACCCCTCACCCTAACCCTAACACCCCTCACACTTATCCCTAACACCCCTCACCCTAACCCTAACACCCCTCACCCTTACCCTAATACCCCTCACACTTAACCCTAACACCCCTCACCCTAAAACCTAACCCAAACACCACTCACACTTATCCCTAACACACCTCACCCTAACCCTAACACCCCTCACACTTATCCATAACACCCATCAACCTAACACCTAACCCTAACATTCTCACACTTATCCCTAAGACCTAACACCCCTCACCCTAACCCTAACACCCCTCACCCTAACCCTAACACCCCTCACACTTATCCCTAACACCCCTCACCCTAACCCTAACACCCCTCATACTTATCCCTAACACCCCTCACCCTTACCCTAATACCCCTCACACTTATCCCTAACACCCCTTACCCTAACCCTAACACCCCTCACACTTATCCCTAACACCCCTCACCCTAACCCTAACACCCCTCACACTTATCCCTAACACCCCTCACCCTAACCCTAACACCCCTCATACTTATCCCTAACACCCCTCACCCTTACCCTAATACCCCTCACACTTATCCCTAACACCCCTCACCCTAAAACCTAACCCAAAAACCCCTCACACTTATCCCTAACACCCCTCACCCTAGCCCTAACACTTCTCACACTTATCCCTAACACCCCTTACCCTAACCCTAACACCCCTCACACTTATCCCTAACACCCTAACCCTAACACCCCTCACACTTACCCCTAACACCCCTCACCCTTACCCTAACACCCCTCACTCTTATCCCTAACACCTCTCCCCCTAACACATAACCCTAACACCCCTCACACTTATCCCTAACAACCCTCACCCTAACTCTAACACCCCTCACACTTATCCCTAACACCCCTTACCCTAACCCTAACACCCCTCACACTTATCCCTAACACCCCTCACCCTTACTCTAACACCCCTCACACTTATCCCTAAAACCCTAACCCTAACACCTACCCCTAACAACCCTCCCACTTATCCCTAACATCCCCCTCACCTTAACCCTAACACCCCTCACACTTGTCCCTATCACCCCTTACCCTAACCCTAACACCCCTCACACTTATCCCTAACACCCCTCACCCTTACCCTAACACCCCTCACACTTATCCCTAACACCCCTAACCCTAACACCTACCCCTAACACCCCTCACACTTATCCCTAACATCCCCCTCACCTTAACCCTAACACCCCTCACACTTATCCCTATCACCCCTTACCCTAACCCTAACACCCCTCACACTTATCCCTAACACCCATCAACCTAACACCTAACCCTTACATTCTCACACTTATCCCTAAGACCTAACACCCCTCACACTTATCCCTAACACCCCTCACCCTCACCCTAACACCTAACCCTAACCCCCCTCACACTTATCCCTAACACCCCTCACCCTAACCCTAACACCCCTCACACTTATCCCTAACACCCCTTACCCTAACACCCCTCACACTTAACCCTAACACCCCTCACCCTAACCCTAACACCCCTCACACTTATCCCTAACACCCCTCACCCTTACCCTAACACCCCTCACACTTATCCCTAACACCCCTCACCCTAACACCTAACCCTAACACCCCTTACACTTATCCCTAACACCCCTCCCCCTAACTCTAACACCCCTCACACTTATCCCTAACACCCCTTACCCTAACCCTAACACCCCTCACACTTATCCCTAACACCCCTCACCCTAACCCTAACACCCTCACACTTATCCCTAACACCCCTCACCCTTACCCTAACACCCCTAACACTTATCCCTAACACCCCTCACCCTAACACCTAACCCTAACACCCCTCACACTTATCCCTAACACCCCTCACCCTAACCCTAACACCACTCACACTTATCCCTAACACCCCTTACCCTAACCCTAACACCCCTCACACTTATCTCTAACACCCCTCACCCTAACCCTAACACCCCTCACCCTTACCCTAATACCCCTCACACTTAACCCTAACACCCCTCACCCTAACACCCCTCACACTTATCCCTAACACCCCTCACCCTAACCCTAACACCCTCACACTTATCCCTAACACCCCTCACCATTACCCTAACACCCCTAACACTTATCCCTAACACCCCTCACCCTAACACCTAACCCTAACACCCCTCACACTTATCCCTAACACCCATCAACCTAACACCTAACATTCTCACACTTATCCCTAACACCCCTCACCCTAACCCTAACACCATCACACTTATCCCTAACACCCCTTACCCTAACCCTAACACCCCTCACACTTATCCCTAACACCCCTCACACTTATCCCTAACACCCCTTACCCTAACCCTAACACCCCTCACACTTATCCCTAACACCCCTCACCCTAACCCTAACACCCCTCACACTTATCCCTAACACCCCTCACCCTTACCCTAACACCCCTAACACTTATCCCTAACACCCCTCACCCTAACACCTAACCCTAACACCCCTCACACTGATCCCTAACACCCCTCACCCTAACCCTAACACCACTCACACTTATCCCTAACACCCCTTACCCTAACCCTAACACCCCTCACACTTATCCCTAACACTCCTCACCCTAACCCTAACACCATCACACTTATCCCTAACACCCCTTACCCTAACCCTAACACCCCTCACACTTATCCATAACACCCATCGACCTAACACCTAACCCTAACATTCTCACATTTATCCCTAAGACCTAACACCCCTCACATTTATCCCTAACACCCCTCACCCTAACCCTAACACCCCTCACACTTATCCCTAACACCCCTCACCCTAACACATAACCCTAATACCCCCTTACACTTATCCCTAACAGCCCTTACCCTAACACCTAACCCTAATATCCCTTACCCTAACACCCATCACACTTATCCCTAACACTCCTTACCCTAACCCTAACACCCCTCACACTCATCCATAACACCCATCAACCTAACACCTAACCCTAACATTCTCACACTTATCCCTAAGACCTAAAACCCCTCACACTTATTCCTAACATGCCTCACCCTAACACCCCTTACACTTATGCCTGACACTCCTCACCCTAACACCCCTCACACTTAGCCCTAACACCCCTCACGCTAACACCTAACCCCCTCCCCCTTATCCCTAACACCCTTTACCCTAACACCCCACACACTTATCCCTGTGTCTCTTCCCCCCCTTATCATCAAGGGAGGGGGAGGATGATGAGGGAGGGGACAAGAGACACAGGGGAGGATGATGAGGGAGGGGGGAAACAGACACAAGGGAGGATGTTAAGGGAGGGGGTAAAGAGATACAGGGGAGGGTGATGAGGAAGTTTTTAAGTTCGCAACATCACTAGTCACAGGGTTAATTAATGGATTATGGGGGTCTGTATTGACCCCCATGAGTGACAGGGTTAATTAATGGATTATGGGGGCCTGTATTGACCCCCATGAGTGACAGGGTTACTTAAGAGCTTTTGGGGGTCTGCATTGACTGCCATGAGTGACAGGGTTAATTAAGAAGTTATGGGGGTCTGTATTGACCCCCAATAGTAAGAGGGTTAATTATTGTCTTCTGGGGGTCTGTATTGACCCCCATGTGTGACAGGGTTAATGAATGGATTATGGGAGTCTGTTTTGACCCCCATGAGTGACAGGGTTAATTAAGAGCTTATGGGGGTTTGTTTTGACCCCTATGAGTAACAATGTTAATTAAGGGCTTATGGTGGTCTGTATTGACCCCCATAAGTGACAGGGTTAGATAAGGGATAATGGGGGTCTGTATTTACCCCAATGAGTGACAGAAATAATCAATGGATTACGGGGGTCTTTATTTACCCCCTTGAGTGACAGGGTTAATTAAGAGCTTATGGGGGTTTGTATTGACCCCTAAGAGTAACAATGTTAATGAAGGGCTTATGGTGGTCTGTATTGACCCCCAAGAGTGACAGGGTTAGATAAGGGATAATGGGGGTCTGTATTTACCCCAATGAGTGACAGAGTTAATGAATGGATTACGGGGGTCTGTATTGACCCCTAGGAGTGATAGGGTTAGTTAGGAGCTTATATGGCATCTGTATTGACCCCCATGACTGACAGGGTTAATGAAGGGCTTATGGGGGGCTGTATTGACCCCCAAGAGTGACAGGGTTAATTAAGTTATTATGTGGAACTTCATTGACCCCAATGAGTGACAACTTTAACTAAGAGCTTATGGGGTTCTGTATTGACCCCTATGAGTCACAGTGTTAAGGCTTATGGTGGTCTGTATTGACCCCCATGAGTGACAGGGTTAATTAAGAGCGTATGGGGGTCTGTATTGACCCCCATGACTGATAGGGTTAATTAATTGATTATAGGAGTCTGTATTGACCCCCATGAGTGACAGGGTTAAATAATGGTATATGGGGGCCTGTATTGACCCCCATTCGTGACAGGGTTAATTAAGAGCTTATGGGCATCTGTATTGACCCCCATGCCTGACAGAGTTAATTCATGGAATATAGGAGTCTGTATTGACCCCCATTAATGACAGGGTTAAATAATGGTATATGGGAGTCTGTATTGACCCCCATGAGTGAGAGGGTTAATTATTGTCTTCTGTGGGTCTTTATTTACCCCCATGAGTGAATAAAGGTTTTGTGTTTGCACGGTTACGTGTGTTTTAGAACCGCGCGGTTCGTAATTTTGGGTTGCAGGGTATTTATTTTTTCCAAGTGCCACGGGTCGTAATTTTTTGTCGCAGGCAGCAGGCAATGAGGGAGAGGAGAAGGGGAAGAGAGACACAGGGGAAGAGAGACACAGGGAAAAAGAGAGGAGGAGGGGAAGAGACACACAGGGGAAAGAGAGGCGGAGCGGAAGAGACACACAGGGGAAGGAGAGGAAGAGAGACACATGGGAAGGACAAGAGGAGGGGAAGAGACTCACAGGGTAAGGAGTGGAAGAGGGGAAGAGGTCCTGCGGGGTCTTAGGGATACCAGGGCAGTGAGCACCTTTGGAGCTCTCTGCCTAAGTCATAGGGGGTCGTAGGGATGAGTGCCTATTGTGCTCATCTCCACCAGTGCAAGGAGCTCCCTTTGGCGCTCCTTGCCAGCAACTGCGGCCCTCGCTCTGCGAGTGCCAAAACATTTGGCCAAATTCAGTTAAGCTAAGGTGATAGCAAAAACTATTTTGTATAGATACGGGGGTCTCAAATTGTTTAGGACGTGCAGTGTTTAGCCTTGACCTAAAATCTTACTAAAAGTCTTCATGTTTAGCTATAAGGTGTATAAAAAGTAATCAAATGGCCACTATAAATTAAACATTTGTAACCTCAAATCATACTGCATCTTCTGCATTATTACTATTGTATAAACCTACAGAAGTATCAGCCTAACATTCAACCACAAAAGGCTGTACTCTGTGATTAAAAGTAACAAGGCACCAATCCAGGGTTCTTACTCTCAAATGTGGAAAGGTAACATAATACCCATAATAAAATGCTACAAACTAGCTCTTACAATGAGATGGCCCACACAAAAACAACACTAGTCTTAGCTAACACCTAGGCACACATGTGACAATACAATAAGCGACCAAAGTTTTTGATGGCAAACATGTGAAGCCAAGCTTATACCATTTCCAACTCATTCCTAAATGAGTAGTCTTTGGCCAACTCATTAAATAGATACATTTACAAAAATATAACACATTTGATAGACAATAGTAGCAGCAAGCATTTTTAATTTTTTGGTTTCATGGATTACATCCAAACAACCAACAAAATATATGATCTTAGACAAATTAAAGGTATATGCATGTTTGCCTCTTTTTAATATTAAAATTAATATTAAAATACAAATATTAAAAACAACCTAAGACTATGTCTCAACAATGTTGTTTAATCTATCTATCTATCTATCTATCTATCCATTTTTTTTTTTTTAAATAATAAAAATTGAATGTGAAGGGGTTGATAACCCCTGCCTATAAACTTCTACCTCTACGAGCCCATTGCAACACCCATGGTAAATACGTTAATCTTAGGTGACATGGGGATCCGTAAGGACCTAAATGGTAGTAGTTAGGATACCATGGGAGTCCATAAGGTACCCTTGATATAGGGGATAATGTTGAGTGTCATGGAGGTTGATAGAGAACCTCATGGTTATAGATAGAGGCCTCATAAAGGGCCATAGGCGCCTCATTGGGGATAATGGGCTGCTCCCCATAGCATAAGAGGTGGAGCAAAAGTGTTTAGGGAGTGTGCCAGCGGCTGCCCAGGGCCATGGGGTCATAGGTGGAGGGGATATTAGTTCCTGCATTCATATTTTATTATTTATCCCCTTCCCTGCCATGGGAAGATAGATAGATAGATAGATAGATAGATAGATAGATAGATAGATAGATAGATAGATAGATAGATAGATCTATACAGTTTCTGTTTGTTTGTTCTATATGATGGTGCAGAACAATTTAATTACTCAAGTGGCCTTTAAAAGAAGTCTGAACTCGGTGAGATACAGAATACAAAACAGTGAAATACTGAACAGATGAAGTAAAACATGGTACCGACAGGTGTCAGGAGGAGAGAAACATTGATGAGTTTATATACAGTAAAAGGTGGCAGACTACAGTGAGATAGTGACACTAATAATAAACACTAAAGAAGCAGAGAAAAACAGAAAAGGCAGGAGCCAAGGGGGAGAGAAACACAAGTTAAAGAGAGACAAATAATTAAAGAGCATGCTAGAAGCAGAGAAACACGTCAGTCAGGACTTTCAAAGTAACACAAAATGAAAACCATACTTACTGCAATTTTCATTTCCTGGATACATTCCATTGGCGACGTTTAATAATGTTTTTTGCACCTCCCTCCTGCACAGGACAGGATCAGACTTTTTCTCTGTACAAGCCCCTCCTTCATCTGTATAAAGAATATTTTGTATAGAATTTATGTTACAAAATAGGCAACAATGTACCTAAAATTAGCATTCTAAGCATTAGGGAAAGCTATCCTAGAATGTAGGTCGGTTTCTCTGCCCAGTATGGGCTGTCCTAAGAGGAAGAAAATTTGTATTTACACTTTCATGGGGAAGCTGCTCGTTTAGCAGGTTCTGGCAACACACATACTGTAAAATAGGTAAAGAGGCACTGCTGCAGTTGCCTGGTACGGCACTGTATATTTACACACATATACATACACACAACATACAGAACAAAGGAGGATGAACTAGGAATGTTCATATTATGAAGTTTTGTATTGCAAAAAAAACATGGATCTTGGACATGGGAACTAGGTGGATGGGGGGACAAACACCCCCTGCCCCACCCAGATTTGTCTTTGTTTGTATGTATGTACCTATTAAGGTTAGTTTGTTCACTGATTGAGCACCTCTGACTTTGTTGTTTTGTTTATGTATGTATATATCAGCTATTTTATGGCCTGTGTACAATGAGCTGTATCCACCACCCCCATGATTATTCTGTCTCCTACACCCCTGCTTGGTAATGAGGCAGTGTCTGATTTCAATCAAGTTGTGTTCCTGGATAAAATCACAACTAGCCACATAGTAGAGGATTGAGGAAGCTTACAACACTTTATTTATTTTACCAAAAAGTGTTTTTAAACTGAATTCATACCCTCAGGACTGTCTGCAGGGAAGGTTTAAAATCTGAATTGTCTGTTTTCCTGGATTTTCCAGCAGCTTTAACTCATGGATTTCATACCCAATCTTTATATGGGCTGGTAAATAATGCATATGTTACATTAAATACTTAATTTATGTTATGCATTTTTTACAGTTTACATACTTTGACCAAAGTCAAAATCTTATATTGCAATTAAGTCAAGATGATAGTGTTTTTTTTTACTATATTGATAGAAGACCTGAATTGTGCTTTACAAACCTGATCTGCTGCAGCCTTGTTTTGACCATTGGAGGTAGTGATAAGGTTTTATGATAGGGTCTGATCGGACCACAATCAAAATGGCTTAAGCGCTTTGATAGATCTTATCTAGTTGATAGTTTTCATAGTTAGGTAAACGACACAAGTCCTCGATGTATTGGGTCTGGTGTGTGAGGTGCAGCTATTCCCAAAAGCACTGTTCACGCCGGTGCTTTGTAGATATGTTGGAGATTTAGTGGAGTGGGAACACTGTAGATCGCACAATCTTGAGATTGTGCGCTCTACAGTATTCCCATTCCACAAATTCTCTTTTTTGTTTTTAAACATTGCCAGATTGCCTGTCAGTAATTCACTTCATAATGAATCAAAATGTTTGATAACATTTTTTTGAATCATAAGACATTATGAATAATTCAGTCTCATGTAAAAAAAAAATTTTAAAATTTCCAGGACATGGGAGAAAAGAAGTTTAAAATGTTGACATTGGTAATAAACTTGGTCATGCTAGACTAATACAGACATGTGCTTATTCTAAATGATCTTAGTTAACAAGAAATGGAAAAAAATCTACACAAAGTCTGGCTCCCCTATGTTGGAAAATCAAGGTCAAGGAGTTTTCCACATTTTCTAAATGTCTTTAAAAACTTGAGAGCTTAATTTTAATTCTTCCGAATTTATAGTAAACTTGCTGAGGAAGATTGGCCATCATTTTTTATTTCTGCTTTTTTTCTGTCGTTGGTATTTATACATACCCAAAGGATCAATTTTTCCTCATATTTTGGGCTTGCTTGTGTCATGCAATTTGACACAACCTAAATATTACAAAGTATAGGTTTGATGAAGTTTATTAATCCGTTCATCTATAGAGATACTAAATCAAGGTAGGGGACCTCCACATGTCATACAATTTTATATGACACAAATATTACAATGTTTGTGATTTAATAAAGTTTATTGAATTAAATGATCAATTTATAGATACTGTAAGGATACACTTTGTTACTGTATAGCTTTTATTGGTACAATAGTAAAATTAGGGATACACAACTGGATATATTTATTTGTAAACTTTGCTTTTTAGATAGATAACAATATAAAATCTATCTTGTGATTATTACAATCTCTTCTGAATGATTGGATAAAAATTTGTTTTAATACCTTTTATATTATGTTAGGACAATATAGGAATATAGGAATATAGGAAAATCTTATCAAATATGGTTAGCAATCTATCTTATAACATTATATACTTGTTATTTCAATATAGGAATATTACAATCCTTAACTGATTGGATAACAATCTATTTTAAGACAATCTATATGTTATTAGTTCAATATATCGCTCGATAAGCAGTGTCTATAATATTATAAAGTTTGGTTAGCAATTTATCTTAAAGCAATTAGAAGTATATGAAATCTTATCAAACTTGGATTTACAATTTATTTCTAATTCTATATTTGGCTAGTTCAATACAGAGATGATAAGCAGAGTATAGAGTCTTATCACACTTGGTTAAACAATGAAATGTCTATTCTATGCAGTATATGTGATATTAATTCTCAGTGATATGTGTTACCCCATGAATAGCAAACTCAGGTTTAAGACCTATAGAGCAGAAGCAATATACTGCTATGTTATAATGTATCTATAGCAGGCTAAATATCTTTTGAATATTGGTATTATGGTATTTAATTTGTATTATAGAGTGTTTCAATATATGCAATCAATAAATTATAAAAAATAGTTTTGTTGATTGTGTTATTACAGAAAGTATGTGTTGATAATTTGCTAAGTAGCTTTTGAGTATTTTAATAATTGTTTTTGTAGCAGAGTTAATTGGTTATATTATTGAATAAAGTCAATCAAACTGTTTTAGGGATTATGGCACAGATTGCAATATATTATTAACACCTACAGTCAGGTGCTATTTAGTCTTTGTTCTGTGACCACTCCCAAAAGGGTAACAGAAGGATTGTGGAATATTGGACTATTTTAACCATACTACAAATTAGAAAGGTAAATAAGTTTATACATTACCATGTATAGGATTTCAGGGCAATTCCCTTTTTTGTGTATTTGGTTCTTTTCTTTTTACGAAGATTTGGTAAGAGTTTGGATATAGACACATATAGCAAAGTATCTTAGATAGAATATAAGATGGCATAAGTTTATGCCAGAGAGTGACAGTCAGAAATTATCGCGGAGCAATAGACCAGAAAAGATCATAAAAGACCACAATCCTTCTCTCTGCCTATTAGATAAACTATTTCTTCCCCATCGTCACAAGGTTTTTTCCACCAATTACGATAGGTTACTCCCTGTTTGCATCTATAGGTATAATTATAAGGTATATGCATAATATATTGTGTGTATCTATTTCTGCCCACAACGGAGCAGCCTAATTACATGTTTTTAAATTAATTATTATGAAATATATGTGACCTGTGTCCCATATTGTGACGGGCAATAGACTACACCATTGTACTTAATCTTAACACCTGCTCTGACAATATTTATTTGAGACAATGGAGTATTAAAGTGAGATGCGTATGTCTCAGAAAACGGTATCTTGAGACATTCGTAATATTTAATCTTGAAGACTTTCTCACCCATGTGAAAATATCTAAGACTTGGTCTGGCCAAGTCTTGGATTTATAAAACATATTTACCATCTTAGAGATTTATTTAATTTTAACATGAAAATGTTTTAACTCTTCGATATGTTAAAAAGGTATACTATAAGTGTATATTTATGTTTTGATGAAATTTACTGCCAAAAGCATTTCTCTGGAAGAGCACAAAGTCTGAAATGTCTAAAATGTTATCAGGATACATGAATTGAGCCATAAAGCTCCTGGCTATCTTTAAGTGGACATCTTTATCCATAGTATGGTATCTCCTCAATGATAGAAATCCATATATTTGGATGTGTCAAACTAAAATTGGGTTCTTGCTAGTGTAAATGCAGCCCCAACTGCAAACATGCATATTTACTGTTGATCTATGCCCATTCTTCAATAAAATGATTTAGTGACATGTAGAGGACAATTAGCTTTCCTATGCACTTTAGCTACGAGAGTATACATTTTAGGGGCATAGTGCCAAACCTTTAGATCCTTTTCTGAGAAAAGATAATCTAGGTATTTTCCCTTCATTCATGAAGAACCACATACTTAATGGTATCAGTTAAAAACAATGAGCCTGATTCAATTGAGCAATTGTAACTTACAGTAGCCCATAATGGAGGCTGTAAGTTATTATGCTATTCAATTGGCATCTTTTAGCGGGCTACAAACGGGTTGTTAAGACCAGAACTTACAGCCCATCGAAGCTTTTGATCTTTCACATCTGCAAGAGTTCCAAGTGCTAAAATCGCAAACCACTATTCAATTGCTACAATTCCCCAAGCCCACAAATGTTTTCACATCTGTAAACGGCAAATGTAGGAGAAAATCCTACAAGTACCAGATAGGACTGGCAAGGGGGTTTAACCCCTGTCCGTAGCACTGTAAATGAAAATAAAAAATCAATACTGCACTGTTAATAACGGGGAAAGCGATGAAAGACATTAGAATTAATTGCACAACAGTCTCAAGTTCAATAATTTTTAATCTTTTGTGTCTCATTTTGGGGTTATATCTATCTCGGGAATGAATGAGTTCATACATATCAGGCTAAATACAAAAATGGGAAAATTATATAACAAATCTTTAATATAAATATATCACAACGGCGAAGTTAAAAACTGGTTAAAAAATCCAAGATTGAACACACAAATTAAAAGAGGACAGGATAATATGGGACAAATGAGAACCTTTCACTTCTCAGTGAAATTAATTTTATTGTAATAACCCTTTAATAAGGGGGTAATATTTATCCCACTTTGCAGTGTTGTGTCTTTTTTGTATGTGGGTACAATTACTCCATTGCACGTGTGCCCCAAACCTTATTTAAGTCCTAGAACAAGTCTCAATTGCTTTACTTATTAGTAAGCAATAAAGATTGAGTTTTATTACTAATGGGAAGATTTATATATCCAAAAAGAAGAGCAGATACATATATTTCATGATGAACCCCCCTCTCAGGTATATAGAGAGTCACAATAGAATTCCAAGTAGGGGTTAAGTAAAAATCATTAGTATTCACTGCCAGCTAACACAAGCTGGTAAGCTAATAGAGCTGATGGACTTTAAAGTATAGGAGACTGTGAGCTGAAGTATCAATGACAGAATATGTCTAAGATAACAAATCATGCAGATCAACAATCGCCAGTCACATGCATAAATATTGGGTTAGGACAGGTAAGGGCACACAGACACTCTCATACACTGCTAGTACACGATCACTGCGCGCTCCAACAAACGGACGCACGCAGCGTCACACGCCTGACGCGTTTCAACGTCACTGGACGTCTTCCTCAAAGGCAAACACTGGTTGCTAAGGCGCCCGTCTATTTAACTGGTTAGCGTAACCATGGAGACCTAGTGTAATAACACGTGGGGTCAGAGAAGGGAAAACGGAGCTGCTTGTACTGAAAAGCTTATGCAAAGGGGAAACAACCCACTGGTCCTGTACAGAATGACTCAAAATGAATCCAAAAGTGGGGAGAAAGTATAATATAACAGAATGTGGTATAATACAGGCAAGCTATACAGACAAAATACAAATGGATAATTTATATTTTAAAAGTAAATCAATAACCATTGTAAAAGATGTAATACCTACAAGAAGAGGAAAAGGAGGATAATCTTGCTACAAGAAAAAAAAGCTAGTGAGGGATATTGCAAATCATCATCAAAGATATACTATATGCTGATAAACAGTAAATGGAATACTCATGAGTAAAAAGTAATAAGAGAAAAAAGATACGCAACTAAGAGAAGGGAGTAAGGGAGAGAAATACCCTTAACAAAATAAACATCCTACTAAAGTGATGTGAGGAGTGAAAATATAAGTCTAAAATGAAATACTATATATGTATATGTGTAAAATAACAGGATTATCCTGCAAACAAGTAATAAGTGGCTATTGTGGAAATACTATAAAAAGTATGGATACTAAGCAGGATCATAATATCTATAAACAAAGAACTCCGGCTAGGGGAAACTACTCTATCAAAAAAGGTTGAAGTGGAAAGTCAATGTGAAAATGCTAAAAAGGGGATAAGATTACTATCCTAATGAAAGTGTGTGAGAAATATATATAGAGAAAATCTAAAAAGTGCATTGATATAATAAGTGAGATTAATCATCTCTAAATTGTAGTCTACTCCAAGTTGCGGCCTACTCAAAAGAAAAGTAGGCTTAAGAGTAAATGATTTCCTCTAGATTATAAACTGGACTTATAGCTAAATGAAGGAACCCCTCTAAATGAAGGGAGTGAAAGTAAAATCTTCATTCAGTCCTTGTGGTGATAACGCTTTAAGTCTGTAAATCCAGCGTGCTTCACACTGGAGCAATTTTCTATCCAAGTCTCCTTTTCTAGGGCCCATATGTACCCTTTCAAGTATGGTAAATGTAAGGACATCACTATTGCCTCTATGATAACACCTCACATGGCGTGCCAAAGGTGTGTCAAGATTATTTTTAATCGAATAAACGTGTTCCCCTATTCTTCTGCGTATTTGGCGCCTCGTTTTGCCTACATAGATCTTGGAACAAAGGCAGGTCGCCACATAAATAACGCTTGTGGAACAGCAATTGGTAAACTCTTTAAGTTTGAATTCCTCGCCACTTACTGGATGTTGAAAAGACTTAGATGGTTTAATGTATTTACAAAATTTGCATTTGCCACACCTGAAGCAGCCAGATAATGGTCTCAGCCATGTGGTTTTTGGTCCTTGCTTTTTAAAGTAACCGTGGACCAACATGTCCTTTAGGTTTTTACCCCTCCGATAGGTGACCGATGGTTTAGGTGGTAGGCAGTCCTCTAAATCCTCATAATTTTTTAACAAGTGCCAATTTTTGGATAGGATGCTATGAATTCTATCTGAGTCATATCCGAAGGTCAAGATACATCTAGTTTGGTTCTCTTGCAAATTCTTTCTTTCTTTCATCCTTTGGGTATGTAGTCCATTAAGGAGTTCAGTTCTATTACAACCCAAGGCATATTTGAATGCCTTTTTCAGGCATTTGTTGGGGTAACCCCTTTCTTGGAATCTTTTTCTGAGTTTGTCCGCCTCAAACTTAAATTCATTATCCGTACTGCAGTTCCTTCTGAGCCTAAGGTACTGACCTCTAGGGATCCCTCTTTTTAATGGTAAGAAGTGCTGACTTTCCCATCTTAGCAGAGTGTTTGTTGCCGTATCTTTCCTAAATGTGGTGGTAGATACTTTGTTAAGGGTATTTCTCTCCCTTACTCCCTTCTCTTAGTTGTGTATCTTTTTTCTCTTATTACTTGTTACTCATGAGTATTCCATTTACTGTTTATCAGCATATAGTATATCTTTTATGATGATTTGCAATATCCCTCACTAGCTTTTTTTCTTGTAGCAAGATTATCCTCCTTTTCCTCTTCTTCTACGTATTACCTCTTTTACAATGGTTATTGATTTACTTTTAAAATATAAATTATCCATTTGTATTTTGTCTGTATAGCTTGCCTGTATTATACCACATTCTGTTATAATATACTTTCTCCCCACTTTTAGATTCATTTTGAGTCATTTTGTACAGGACCAGTGGGTTGTTTCCCCTTTGCATAAGCTTATCAGTACAAGTAGCTCAGTTTTCCCTTCTCTGACCCCACGTGTTATTACACTAGGTCTCCATGGTTACGCTAACCAGTTAAATAGACGGGCGCCTTAGCAACCCGTGTTTGCCTTTGAGGAAGACGTCCACTGACGTTGAAACGCGTCAGGCGTGCGACGCTGCGTGCGTCCGTTTGTTGGAGCGCGCAGTGATCGCGTACTAGCAGTGTATGAGAGTGTCTGTGTGCCCTTACCTGTCCTAACCCAATATTTATGCATGTGACTGGCGATTGTTGATCTGCAGGATTTGTTATCTTAGACATATTCTGTCATTGATACTTCAGCTCACAGTCTCCTATACTTTAAAGTCCATCAGCTCTATTAGCTTACCAGCTTGTGTTAGCTGGCAGCGAATACTAATGATTTTTACTTAACCCCTACTTGGAATTCTATTGTGACTCTCTATATACCTGAGAGGGGGGTTTATCATGAAAAATATGTATCTGCTCTTCTTTTTGGATATCTAAATCTTCCCATTAGTAATAAAACTCAATCTTTATTGCTTACTAATAAGTAAAGCAATTGAGACTTGTTCTAGGACTTAAATAAGGTTTGGGGCACACGTGCAATGGAGTAACATACAAAAAAGACACAACACTGCAAAG
The DNA here is from genome assembly GCA_027410445.1 of Discoglossus pictus. NCBI lineage: Eukaryota > Metazoa > Chordata > Amphibia > Anura > Alytidae > Discoglossus > Discoglossus pictus. Next base: position 130,816,359 of record CM050170.1, read on the forward strand.
TGGGATAAAGATTACCCCCTTATTAAAGGGTTATTACAATAAAATTAATTTCACTGAGAAGTGAAAGGTTCTCATTTGTCCCATATTATCCTGTCCTATTTTAATTTGTGTGTTCAATCTTGGATTGTTTAACCAGTTTTTAACTTCGTCGTTGTGATATATTTATATTAAAGATTTGTTATATAATTTTCCCATTTTTGTATTGAGCAAATGATTTCATTATAGGTGGTAGACACCTTGGGAGCTTAGCAATCCTATGTTCGAATTTCTAGTTACATATCAGGCTACCCACATGGACTAAAACAGTATTGGCATTTTTATTATTTTGTATTTTGCAGTTTTGCGAGTCCGATCGCATATCAGACTCCCAAACGCTAATTGATTGACATGTAACCTCCATGTTTTACTGACCTAATGATGACTATCTCATTTTCTATTGGCTGTTTCTAAATGGGTAGTTAAGGCCTTGCTTAATTGATCATGTTCTCGCCCTGAAATGCTACATAAGAGTGCATGATTTACAGTTTTGTCTTTTCGGCCTCTAACTTGCGGGCTTGTTCAATACAAAAGGCACCGGAATTGTAGCAGAGTTCAAGCCCATAGCAAGCCCACAGACATATGGCCTGTATACCGAGAAATGAGGGCTTCAAATTGAATTGGGCTCAATGACACCTGCTTCTTCCTTTTTCAAAGAGGTAAGTAAATCCCTGTGTCATGTATGTCAGAGATTTTCTGATTGCCAGTACCAATGGTTCTACCATGTGACATGAAAATCCGGCATGAGGAAGGATTTTCTTTTGCTTTAGAATAATCATTTTTATAGGATATAGATAAATATTATTTTCCATAGATTGGGTATTAGAATTTTCATTACATACTCCTACTTCATTTATTACATATGTATTACATGCTTGGGGGGTTCTGTCTATCCCCTTTTTGTTCACTGTAGATAGACTGAATTAAGCATATTAAAACATTATAATCATTGATTTCACCTCTGCAGGGTCATATCACATGCCTGGTAGACCTACTTTTATTTTCTAAAAACACATAATAAAAAAAAAACGCATAATATTTGCTCAGTACTCAAATATCTCTTTATTTTTTTATATGACTATAAACAGACAGGTCAGAGACAAGAGAAAGGATCACATTCTTTAAAACCAAAGATACCTCTCTTAACATGCACAGGTTTTCTGGCACATTATCAATTCACTTGTGATCCTGCCAAATTCTTTCTCAATTTTATAGCTCCTTCTTAACTCATTAATATGTGTGGGTTTTATGACATTAACTGATTTACAAGGTGCTGGACACATTTCCCTCTTATCTCTTGTCTCTGAGCATACCGTATCTCACAAAGTGAGTACACCCCTCACATTTTTGTAAATATTTTATTGTATCTTTTCATGTGACAACACTGAAGAAATGTAAAGTAGTAAGTGTACAGCCTGTTTAACAGTGTAAATTTGCTGTCCCCTCAAAATAACTCAACACACAGCCATTAATGTCTAAACCGTTGGCAACAAAAGTGAGTACACCCCTAAGTGGAAATGTCCAAATTGGGCCCAAAGTGGCAATATTTTGGGTGGCCACCATTATTTTCCAGCACTGCCTTAACCCTCATAGGCATGGAGTTCACCAGAGCTTCACGGGTTGCCACTGGAGTCCTCTTCCACTCCTCCCTAATGACATCATGGAGCTGAAGGATGTTAGAGACCTTGCACTCCTCCACCTTAAGTTTGAGGATGCCCCAGAGATGCTCAATAGGATTTAGATCTGGTGACATGCTTGGCCAACCCATCACCTTTACCTTCAGCTTCTTTAGCAAGGCAGTGATCGTCTTGGAGGTGTGTTTGGGGTCGTTATCATGTTGGAATACTGCCCTGCGGCCCAGTCTCTGAAGGCAGGGCATCATGCTCTGCTTCAGTATGTCACAGTACATGTTGGCATTCATGGTTCCCATAAGGAACTGTAGCTCCCCAGTGCCGGCAGCACTCATGCAGGCCCAGACCATGACACTCCCACCACCATGCTTGACTGTAGGCAAGACACACTTGTCTTTGTACTCCTCACCTGGTTGCCGCCACACACGCTTGACACCATCTGAACGGAATACGTTTATCTTGGTCTCATCGGACCACAGGACATGGTTCCAATAATCCATGTCTTTAGTTTGCTTGTCTTCAGCAAACTGTTTCCGGGCTTTCATCTTTAGAAGAGGCTTACTTCTGGGATGACAGCCACTCAGACCAATAAAAAGCAGTGTGTGTCGTATGGTCTGTGCACTGACAGGCCGACCCCCCCACCCCTTCAACCTCTGCAACAATGCTGGCAGCACTCATACGTCTATTTCCCAAAGACAACGTCTGGATATGACGCTGAGCACATGCATTCAACTTCTTTGGTCGATCATGGTGAGGCCTGTTCTGAGTGGAACCTGTCCTACGAAACCGCTGTATGGTCTTAGCCACCATGCTGCAGCTCAGTTTTAGGGTCTTGGCAATCTTCTTATAGCCTAGGCCATCTTTATGTAGAGTTGAACTTCCAGTGACCAGTATGCGAGAGTGTGAGAGCGATAACACCAAAGTTAACACATCTGCTCCCCATTCACACCTGAGACCTTTTAACACTAATGAGTCAATTGACACCGGGGAAGGCAAATGGCTAATTGGGCCCAATTTGGACATTTCCACTTAGGGGTGTACTCACTTTTGTTGCCAACGGTTTAGACATTAATGGCTGTATGTTGAGTTATTTTGAGGCTGTACAATTACTACTTTACATTGTAGCAGAGTTTCACATGAAAATATATGATAAAATATTCGCAAAAATGTGAGGGGTGTACTCACTTTTGTGAGATACTCTACATAATTGAAAAATTATAATAGAGGAAGTTTATTTTGACAATTTTTTGACAATTTTCATCAAATTCATTTTTCTTTTTACAGTTTATACAAGGTTTTATGATATTTAAAATAAGGTAGGGAGGGGAGAAAACAAGAAGAGAAAAAAATAGATATGTGCTTGTGACACACCATATGTTGTACACAACTTTTGTTGATCTATGATGTGTAGCTGTACTATGAAATTTTGTCATTGAGACTTGACCCTTATTTTCAATAAAATGTATTGTGAAAAAAAAGTAGTATCGCATTGTAAGAACATTTCTTAAATTGAAACATATATTTCCTGTGATAATCAGTATAGTTTGTGTGAATTGTAACACCATTTTATGTATTGAGAGAAGTAGTGTATACTAATAAAATATAATGATAAAGATGATAGGAGGCCATTTCTAGTGTCTCTTTTTAATATCTCATGTTTGATGCAAGAGGCTCATTTATTGTCATAATGTAATTACCTGTTTTCTAAGTATGGGCTTTATTCAATTCCCTATATTGCAAAGTTACAGAAGCAAAAAATGCTCAGCTATAAAATTCAAAATTACTCAAAAACATTGTGTTACTCACAACTCCTAATATTGCTGATTTTTTCTAAAATAATTGCAAATACTATTGAGCATTCTCAAAGGCATAAAAATACCTTTGCAGGTGTTTTCCACCTCCCTGCTCACTGCTGGCCACCCCCTTCCCTGCTCAAACCGTATCATTCTCTGATCATCCCCTATTACCCATCTACATAAGCATCGGGTTCCATTGAGACTCCCATGGCACCTAAAACTTTAAACCCCTTAAAGGACCTTGTGGCACCTACAAATAGCCCTGATGTCCTGGTGTCCACAAAGAATCCCTACAACACTTATTTTTATTAACCCTTGCCATGGAGGTCCTATTAGGAGTCCCTGCAGCATCTAATTAATCTCTGATGCAGAGGTCCTTAAAGGACCCCCCACGGCATCAATTAATTGACTCCAAAATCTCACCGCTCTAAAAAATAATAATATTATTTCAGCCAATCAGAATGGGTTTTCATTACCCTGCTCAATATAAATGTTAAAAGTTTTTGACCAATAAGATTGTGGACCTAAAATCTAAGCAATCTGATTGAGAGAGAGAGAAAAAAACAAAGAGGGAGAACACACCACAAAACACACTACAGTAAGCAGCATACCAGCCGCCATTACACACCTCTGAGAAAGCAAGAGAGACCACACACAGACAGACAGCACACAGACAAACAGCACAGAGGGAGAGAAACAGACAGCAAAGAGAGAGAGACAGACAGCAAATAGTGAAAGAGACACACAAGAAAACAAGGGCCCCCACACGCTACACAACCCAGATGGCGGCATAACAGCCACCATTACAAACCTCAGAGAGAGAAACACAGCACAGAGAGACAGACAACATACAGACAGACAGCAGAGAGAGAGAGAGGCCGCATACTCGCCACACAACACAGAGAAAGAGACACAGCACAGATAGACACAGCACAGAGAGAGAGATATCACAGACAATTCAAGATAACATTCTATAATACAGTCATTTAAGACGTTCAAGTTACTAGTTTTTGTATAATTCCTGGTTATCGTTGTACTATGTACTAGGTTATTATTATTATTATCTTTTATTTATAATGTGCCAACATATTCCGTAGAAGCTGTACATAAGATAGGTTTTAGGCAAAGGTAAATACAAACAAAACATAACACAGCAAGGAGGGCCCTGTCTTTGAGCCTCGAATCCAGTGTCCATAGCGCTTTCCCCAAAGCACCATGCAGGATTGAAACTCCCAGACTTACAACCTAAAGGTATTATCTTTTTAACCTTCCTTTATTTCCTTTCCATTTATTTTGAGCTGGAACTGTGTTTGCATTTTCAATATCAGCAACTACAAGACATTGAAGTATAGGTTGAAAAGCTCTGGCTTAGATGTATGCACAGAGCTTTGGGAGCAGATGACCCTATTTACATTCCAGGTAGACAGACTCTCAAAAGATTTCTGCTTTAAAAGACTTTCTCAACACTCTTTAAAACTACAAAACTGAAAAACCATGTTCCACTTTTTATTACTGCTCACCTCAGAATTGGTTTCCAGTCCAGGCTTGAACCCAGGGGTTCCAAAGTGTGAGCCGCAGCTCCATGGTGCGAAGTGACTTTGCAAAAGGGGAGCCACAGCATGAGGAAGACCAGGAGTGTGTTGTGGGGAGGTGCAGTGTGTGTGTGTGCAGTGGTGTAGAGTGTGTGTGCGCGCCCCCAACTGCGTTTTGCCCCCCTGCTCTCTCCTTCCCTCAGGCCCCAGCTCTCTCCTCTCTCCTCCTTGCATTTCCCGCCCAGTTTTCCCAGAGTGCAGTGCATATACTGTATTTCTGAGAAAATTGAGCAGGAAATAAGTTCAAATAGAATCACTAATGTACTACTCCTTATTTGTACTACTGTACTTTGTATGGTGGAGGGCTTCTATCACTCTTACCTTGTTATAGTAAAGGGGCTGTGAAGCTGTGACCCAAGATGGGCAGGTCATAACCACTGGAGAAGTAACTGGCATCCCATTCCAGTATCTTTGCCAAGAAACAAAACGGTAAACACAACCAGAAACATTGACAAATATGCCTGGCATGCTATATCCATATGGTCACGAGAGTCAGAAACGACTGAAGGACTGAAGAACAACCACAATAGAATAATATATATAAAATAATGTATAACCAGAAAATCCGACTCTTGTAATCAATCTCCTTAACTGCCTTGCAGAATAATGAACCACTTTGTCTAGGACTTGTGGGTTAGCTCAAAAAGCATGACACCGTCAAAGTTTGAGCGTCAATTTAAAAAAATAAATATATCACTGGACTTTTCTTAGTTGATGCAAGACAAGTTTGAATAACATACGGAGACCGGCTGGGAAATGCGATTTCACAAAACCTGACCATTGCGTGCACTCTCAAGCTATTTGTCTTACCAGTGAAAAGCTCTATATCCAAACTTGGAAACATTTGATAGTGAAACGTTCTGGGACACATAGAATACATACTTAATTTGAAAAGTCAGTGTGCATCTTTAAACTTTATCACCAACAGAATATCTTTGGCACATACGCCTCTGGTTTGGAGCAACATCATAAACATCTTATGAACTAAAAAAAAAAAAAAAAAAAAACCTGTGTTTCATTGTAAGGGAATATTTGTGAAAGGGCTGTGGATTAAATCTGGGGTGTACTTGTTAAATTACTAGTAAGTACTTTTATACGTAAAGCTATTATTATTTTGAATATGCACTAAAAAAGAAGAACAATCTGGATTTACACAAGTGTGCCTTTTGTATGGAATGGGGAATATATAGCAATACGGGGGAACCAACACAAGGTCTGGTTAATATATCAACACTAGCGAGTTGCAAAAAATGATGGTCAATAAAATGTTAATGCTGTGAAAAGTGTTTTCCACACAATATGAGTCTCTGACATTTGTAACTTTTTTTTATATACAAAGAAATACAAAATGTTGAATTTAACTTTTTATTTTTTTAACTTTCAACTTATATTTGACCAACATGTGTCTATTTTTTTTTCAATCTTAAGTCTTTTAACTGTGATATATATAATAACAATATAACAATGTCTGAATTTTTCATGCATACATATTGTAAAGTATAACATAAAAGTTTGTAACATGCAACTTGCATATTAAACAATCTTTAAACTTTTTTTTAACAATACTAACACTTTTTAATTGATATTTTTCCATGAGTAACAGAGGACTATGTGAACTTTGAGTAACTAAATATTTTTAACAATTACATACTTTGTAACATTCATTAAATGTTTGTTAAACTCTTGTAAAACTAAATTGGCATTGAATCCAGAGGAATGCAAACAATAAAAACCCCCATTTCAACTTTTCCAATTGTATCAAAGAGGGGGGAAATTAATTCCTTCCTGACCCCATTAACTGGCAATTGGATTACTCCCTGAATCAATACTGTCTTTAAATTATACAGTTCAAAGTATTATCAAATGCTGAAACTTGTAGTAATATACATCTTTGACTATATCACATATATATTGAAATAACTTTCCCAAACTTTGAAAATGCACTGTTAACATGTGAAACAGTAACATAAAACAATAACATTTAACCCTTGCAAGTCAATAAAATGTCACATAATTGTTTTGTGGGGCCAATCGTGTGAAAAGGTAACTTTTAACACATTCCAATCTGTTTAAGGATGTTTTACTGTTGTTTTTCTTGTATTTTCATTTTTTTCCCGTTCTGGTAGTACTTTGTGCAAATGGCGCATAGAGTTTCCTAAGTGAAATAGTGGTCCCCTATTTAAAGAGTCCCAGAGTACTTAAATTTTGTACTGGAAGTAAAACAACTGTTCTCTATGTTTTTTTGCCATTCTATAGAGTTTCTTATTGAAATAGTGGTTTTCTGAAATAAGATTGAGTACCATAAAATGTTGTCGTGGAAATGAAACCACCTCTGAGTAATCATCGTTATTAAGAGTGTTTAGAAATATGGCTGATATGAGTGATTCATTGCAAACCATTTCTGATGGAATTTCAATGATATCATTTGGTAAATCATGTATTTGTGGATATTTTCCTTCTCCGATTTTAATGAGCCAATCATTGAATTCATTTTGGCCTTCAGATCTAATATTTAATTCTAATTTGAGATGTGTAAATATTTTCCACAGTTTACTGGTCTTGATACATGTTTCAATGATCTCCGTTCTATTTCCATGTGGCACAACAGGTAATGTTTGCCTAAAATCTCCTCCTAACAGCATCACGTTTCCACCAAATGGCAACTTATTATCCATCACTCCTTTTAAGAATCTGTCAATACATTGCAGAGCATGACATGACATCATTGTTGCCTCGTCTATGATAATTAGTTTTTTATTTTTTTATTTTTTTGCTTGTAAAGAATTCAGTCGAATATCTGACACTGATGTTTCCAAAATGGGAACTGGCAGCTTAAATCCACTATGCACAGTTCTACCACCGTCTAACAAAAGTGCAGCAATTCCAGTTGTTGCAAATGGCATAGCTATCGGACCCTGTGCTTGAATATAGCTCATCAAACAATTGTACAGATAAGTTTTTCCTGATCTACCCGGGCCGTCTAGATAGAAATACCGGGCATGAAATGCTTGTAACTGTAAAGTATTTAAAGTTGCCAGTTTTTCTTCGTTTTTTTGTTTTTGTACCTTAGTGTCATAATCATCAAGTTGATGTCATCTATAAGTCCTGGATCAGGCAAATTAAAACTTGCACAATTTAATCCATTAACAAACAATATTTCTTGTATTTCCTTCAAGGTTTTTAACAGTGCTATTGGCTCATTGTAACGTTTCAAGACGCCTTCGGACATATGTAATTTAAATGTTTCCAACAAAGTAAATGCATCAGGTACATTGCAAAAGATGCAAATGAATGACAATTGTTGTCTCATTTGCTTTGGCATTTGACATAGTGCTGCTTCTTCCAGACACCTCTCCCATTCTGTATCATCAGCTATGAACTTTTGATGTCTTGCAGCTAATAGGAATGTATCATAAACTATGTCATTCACTGTACGTAAATGCTCAAAACTCTGTGCACCAGGAACATGTAAAACGTTCAATGTCCCTTGGACTGACGTTATAAATTAGTGGTATAATTTTATGTGTATCTCTTCTTCGTTGTCGCCATAGACCATTTACAAATACATAGTGATATGGTATCTCTATGTATAAAAATTGTCTTGCCTGCGTATCCTGGCAGTTTAATTTAAACCATGCAGTAAGTGTGGTATCTCGGTGTTCACTTTGAGCTAATGCAGTTCTTTCATTGCCTGCAGTAAAGCAAACAAACTGACTTTGAGGCAAATGTAAAGCTAAATGATAGATAGCATGTGACCGATCATGCATCTCAAATTTCAGAAGCCGCCACATTGCTTCAGGAGCACTGACATAGCGAGCATCTAAATAATTTGATAGTTCATCATGTAAAATTGGATTTTCGTTTTCGTTTGCAGCACCTTGCACAACAACAGTTGCTGCGTCATATTCTTTTTATACTGTATATATTTATACACATACTTCATTGATTTAATAGAAGTGCAAGCTTCCACATTTATGTGTGCATTGTACTTGATGAGCAAATGTGGATTGTATGGAACGACAAATCTATTATCAACCTTTTGCCCATGGATAATAGCTGTTTGTCCTTGTGTTCTTTTATACAAAGGGTATCCATCACAATTTGCATAAGTTTGCATTTGAAATTGTTTAGGAAATTATTTAGTACATTTTTTTCTTTTCCATACATGGTGAATTAGGATTCATCTCTCCACATGGGCCATGCATCATTCTGTGTGTAACAATCTCCCAAAGTTTGTTATATTTTTCTTGCTCTGGCAATTCAGCAGAAATTACTGAATCCACTCTCTCTGCAGTATTCAACTTATCTTTTTCCTGCAGTATTAAAAGTATGTGAGCATGGGGCAGTCCTCTTTTTTGAAATTCAATGGTATAAACAAAAGCCACACATTGTCCAAATAAGTGTGCTTTCGTGATATCATGTATTAATGAATTGAGTTTGATTTTGAATACTCTTGCCACTAAATCTGGTGGGTCAGAAGTAGTTTGGCCCAGATTCAAATTTTCCTTGATCTCTGGCCATTGAGGATTACATGTGAATGTAAAAAAAATATCTGGGTTTCCAAATTTTGTGACAATAGCCATGGCATCATTAAATCTTTCTAGCATATTGCGAGGAGATCCTTGGAAATTGGATGGCAATATAATTGCTCTTCCAGCTGGAATGTCTTTGCTGTTAGCCAATTACACAACATAATCCATCAATCCACAATACTGTTCTACTCGTAACTTATTTTGTTGAAATTTAATGAAAGTTAGATTATTGACTTCAACTTGTAGATATGAATAAATAATCCATTGTTGAGTGAGTTTGCCCCCACTTAAAATGGGATTAAAAGAATCCTGAATAGCAGTTTGTGCCACTTTATATTCCATCATCGAAATATTGCATCTAACACAAAGTTTACTATTGGGATAACTTTGCAATTGTAATTTTGGTTCCCATCCAGGTTCCCCATTTGGAAAGAAAATGGGATATGTCATTGGATCTAAATTACAACTTAATATATTTATGTTGATAAATGGTTGTTCTTCATTGCGTGGATATATTCTAATATCCCGCTGAAAAGGTGGTTCACCATCTTCATTTTTAAACACCATGGCAACCTCATTTACTGTTGGTAATTTATATCGTCTTTGATCAGTGTTGCGATCTCTTTTTAACACCATTTTTACTCTTGGCATTGGCAATTGATGTCTTTGAGCATGTTCCTGTTGTTCTTTTTCAATCTGTGCTAATTGTTTGTATGCTTGACTGTATGGGTTTTTAGCCATAATTTTATCCAGCTGTTCAAAGACTATGCGCAAACACTGTTTATTTTCTGGAAGCGTCATTCTTTGTTCCACAGCTTCCATTGTATCTAAGACATATTACTGTGCAAATTTCCTTTGCTCTCCTTCTTGTGGGTGTAAATGTGAAGTTCGGTGGTAAATTTGGCCTTGAACTCTAAAACAGTAAGGACCATGTCCTGGTATATTTTCTGGTAATGTGGCACCCATTGAAGCAAATGAAATTGCACTGTTATAAGACCTTATGTTTTTTTTTAAATTAGTATAATTTGGAAATGTTGGAACGCTCATGATACTTTCTAAATAATCTGGAAATGGTTGTCCTCGTGGAAGTCTTACCTTTCCTTTCTGACAGCAAATGAAATCTCTGTCAGCAGGTCTTTCCTTTAGAAAATGATAGTCCCCACGAAACTGACAAACAACATTAAGTAATCCACAATAATGAGTGTCTACTTGTAGTGCTCTACTAAACACATTGTCATGCACTTACTCAACATAAAAATCAGAACAACTTTCTATATCTACATTGATGTCATGTGTCTCCACATTGGAGTCAGTAGGCAATATACTATCAATGGGCAAGGGTTCACAGACATGTTTTTGTTAACTTTTTTTTTCTTGGAAGCCCTAGCACACTCACTTGCTGCTCTCTTACTCATTTTTCTTTTATTTAAAAGTCTCTGTCGATCTTCTCTCAAGCGTTGGGAAGTTTCAGGTGACTGTGCATCTCTCCACCTTTGCTTCCTTTCCCTTGCCAATCTTCTTTTGTGTTCAATTTTGTCTTCTACATTATCCGCCATTTTAATCTGTAATTGTAAATAGAGATGTAATTATTGTTTGTTGTTTGTTTTCTGTACATATTGTTTTTACCTGTTTCCAATGTAAAAGTAAATTGGATGAATGAACTAATCAAACATTTTAAAATCTTGTACTTTTTTACAATGAAATAAATGAAACCATTTCAATACTTTTTTATTGACATATATTAAATAGCAAAGGCCTGCACATATATATATTTTGACAACATAATTATTAATTAATTATTAAAGTAATATGAATGTCCGTTATTGACTGATTTAAAACATTGGATAAATGTAGAACCTTCAAAGTTACTTATATTGTCATAAAGAAGCTGAAACATAAACAACTATTAACAAAGTATACATGTATTGTAAAAGACTGTTCAATTTTCTTAAATCTTGTACTTTTTTACAATGAAATAAATGAAACCATTTCAATACTTTTTTATCGACATATATTAAATAGCAAAGGCATGAAAATAATTATTAATCCTTCAATTTCATTCATTCTTGATTGACTTCACTGCATACATTTACTTACTTTTTTTTGTAAATCTTCTAACCTTATTGTTGTATTTTTTATATTATTATTAATTATTATTCTCTTCACAAATTTACATAAGTGCATGTTAAAAATTGTTGTTATATTATTGCATGTATTTTTTTAACTGATGACTAATTATTAATGTATTCAAATATTATTATACGTTAATTAATCAATAAGTGCTATCCATTTTATCAAAATGTTCCATAACTTCAGAATTAAATGTTATACCTGTGAAGGTGATCTTTATGGTGTTCAAAGGCTGCAAACGTCACTCTGTGTGTTGATTCAGTTGCAGATCCGATGAAACTGTGAAATAAGAATGAAATCCTTTTTAATATTTTGCTTGATCCCTATCATTAAATCAGCAGCAACAGACATATTTTGGGATAGATGCAAAACCTAAAAGCATATCCCTCAAAGTATTGTAAAATCATATTTTTTTTTTAGTATGATTGCTAATTATTAATTAATTAATACAACATAACAAAGTCAGAGGTGCTCATCAGAGAACGAATTAACCTTAATAGGTCAGTTCTATAGCCATGATAAGCTACTCTGAGAGCAACCTCTTTTAGCTCACTTGTGCCCTTCACAGGGAGAAATATCCTGTAGTATATCAGTCTGGTCCCACTCAAAAGAGTGACCCAGCCCCGAAATACCAGGCAATTCTACCCTGAAAAGGAGAAACAGCAAACCCCAGAAGCGTTTCGGCCTTTATGGGCCTCGTCAGTGAGGTGCAGCTGAACTCCCTATGCAAATTACTCTTAGGGTTTAGTCTCCCTAAGGGTAATAGGGGACTCCAAACGTGGACCCCTTGCTCACTGTGCCTTAGGGAGTTCAGCTGCACCTCACTGACGAGGCCCATAAAGGCCAAAACGCGTCTAGGGTTTGCTGTTTCTCCTGTTCGGGGTAGAATTGCCTGGTATTTTAAGGCTGGGTCACTCTTTTGAGTGGGACCAGACTGATATACTACAGGATATTTCTCCCTGTGAAGGGCACAAGTAAACTAAAAGAGGTTGCTTTCAGAGTGGCTTATCATGGCTATCGAACTAACCTATTAAGGTTACTTTGTTCTCTGATGAGCACCTCTGACTTACCTTGTTTTGTTTATGCAAATTACTCTTAGGGTTTAGTCTCCCTAAGGGTAATAGGGGACTCCAGACGTGGACCCCTTGCTCACTGTGCCTTAGGGAGCTCTGCTGCACCTCACTGACGAGGCCCATAAAGGCCAAAACGCATCTGGGGTTTGCTGTTTCTCCTGTTCGGGGTAGAATTGCCTGGTATTTCGGGGCTGGGTCACTCTTTTGAGTGGGACCAGACTGATATACTACAGGATATTTCTCCCTGTGAATGGCACAAGTGAGCTAAAAGAGGTTGCTCTCAGAGTGGCTTATCATGGCTATAGAACTAACCTATTAAGGTTAGTTCGTTCTCTGATGAACACCTCTGACTTACCTTGTTTTGTTTAATTAATTAATATCCTAATATACATTAATTATTCTAAAATTGTTATATATATTTTTTTGCTGTAGGAATATAATTAAATTCTATACCTGTCAAGATTATCCTTATGATGTTCAATGCCTCCAAACGTCACTGTCCGTGTTCATTTAGCTGCAGGTCCGCTGAAAGTGGTAAAAAATCTTAAATTAATGTATAATATGTTGCTTCATCCCTATCAATCAGCATGAACAAAGATATGTTAGCATAGATTAAAAACATAAAATCAATATTCATCAATGTATTTTTAGGTCCTGCTTACTAATATTAATACACCTTAATAATGTAACTCTCATCAATTACAACTATGAAGATTTATAAATGTTTTTTGCCCCCAAGCACATAATTGAATGATATACCTGTAAAGGTGCTGTTGAAAGGCTGCAAAGGTCACTGTCTGTGTTGATTCAGCTGCAGCGTCACTAAAAGTGTTCAAAAGAAATTAAATTATTTTTTATATTTTAATTAATCCCGATTAGTCAATCCACATCATCACAGATTTTTCTTTTTTTGTATTTTTCTTTTTTTATTGTTAGTCTTTACAGAAGAATCAATTAATGTCCATTAATAATAAATGAATGACTGACTAAATATAACGTAAAGATGTAAGCATGACTATATTCCAAAAATCTTTTTTTTTGGGGGGGGGTCATTTTTAATGAATATATTATGAATGAATTAATAAAATAATGTACATTAATAATTAATGAAGCAATGTGTAATTTTTTTTATGCACATTATTAAACGTTAACCTTTTATGTTATTAATGATTACTAATTAGTAATTAATTAATTAAAGTATATTATTAATTAATTATTCAATTCTTTCAAACATGTAAGCACGATATTATTTTTAAATTAAATAAATTTCGAATTCTTGTTTCCTTTCATTTTTTTTTTATTCGGCGCTCATTGCCTAAGTGCTACGGGTTTGACGGCTCGCCTCGCTATGCGATTGTGTATGTTAGTGTTGTAAAATGGCGCCTAATGTGTGTGGTACGCGGCTGTGGCTGATGTCCGGCTTTTTTTTCAAAATCTGTATGTGTTCCGTGGTGTTTTGCGTCTTTAGGGTCCAGTAGCCTCGTTTTCGTTTTTTTCGGCAGCCATTTTTTCTCTCGCTTAGGGGATTTTCGGGCGTCTAAACTCTGTAATTTGGAGTTAAATGGAGTTGTAACTTCACTTGCAGAGGTCCTGGGTGCCCCACCTTGTTGTGGGTAAGCTTTTTATGTGTTTGTTGTGTGTATTTATTGTGTTTCTAATGTTTTCAGGTTTGGGCGGGTCGGCCGTTAAAGTCGTATTTTTGCGAGGTCGTAATGTTTTTTTTTCTAAGTCCCACGTCTCGTATTTGTTTGTTGTAAGTCCGTAAATATTGCGAGGGCCGCAGTTGCTTCGCAATGGCCCGAATTCTCGCTACGCGAGCCCGCAACGTTAGCAACAACCCGCTTGCTCACAACTATATATGTGATGATATCTAATAAGAATATGACACGTACTTTGGTAAAATCTGTGTGTACATCTACTTTAAATGATACATTTGTGCTCAGTACATAACAGTTATTAGGCCTTGAGGATGACCGATTATTATGCATAAAAAGATGTAGTTAACTATTTCATACCTAATATCTTATAAAAATGGAAAATACTGGTTTAATGCTTATATCCCAGGCAAATAGAACAATAACTGGAAAGAGTGCTAATTGTATATATATATATATATATATATATATATATATATATATATATACGCTAAAAATGTAAGGATATTTGTATTATTTCTCCAACATGAGCTACCTTTTCCCACCATCTATGAAGTGATTAAGGTGGCAGAAGCATATATGGATCTTAAGTACTTTGAGACAAGTTTGTGTAGGTAGGACCCTGTTGAGTTTTTGACCATGCTCTGGTTGCCTCTCAACTAGGCTTTTAATTGTCAAGGGAAACCATTTTAACATAAAGAGTATTAATCAATGGCTATCCACTATCTGAACAGATTGTTCTGAAAGATCTTCAGAACTGCCTCCAAGTCTGTCAATGCCTATTCAATGAAATATTTAATATAAAACTTTTAGTCAAATATCAGATTCTTAACTCTCAGTTGAGCGATTGTGTTAAACCCAATTAGGGTTTAACACAATCACTGAACTGAAAGTTAAGAATCTGATATTTGACTAAAAGTTTTACATTGAATATTGATTGTTGTAAATCACCCAATCAGAATTTGTATTCCTAATTAAAACATCTAGTGGTTGTTAATTCATTCCAGTCATCCTTTAAATTCAAAGTTCTCTTTATTTGTACCATTGTAAGTACTCTACCTATGTTTCAATACAATATGATCTTAAGATTTGTGGTTGGTAATATATCTACATACTGGAGCTTACACTTAGTCAAATGATACACATTATGGAAGTGGTGACCGTGTGTGCGCTGCTGTTTTAATTTAATCATCTTTTTAGTTTTGTCACTGTAATCCATCAAGTTAATGGAACAAATTCAAATAATTTCGGAAAGTGACGGAAAGCAAGCAATAACTGGCTTTAGAAAGTTTTTTTAAACTTGTGTAGATCTCCAAAAAACTGATTGAACTTTAAACTTGTACAAACATTATTAAGCCACCTGGCAATACTTAACACGTATTTCACATCAGGAAAACCTTTGTACTCATATTCTTTCTTGATTGCATGCCCCTTGTAAAACTATAATTAAACCACCTGACAATACTTAACATGTATTTTAGATCAGGAACACCTTTGTACCTTTGTACCTCTCATATTCTGTACCTCTCCTATTCTGACATATTTCATTCTTAATCCTCACCAGCGATATAGCCCAGGTGTATAACTACAAAAGAGCTATTAATTACTAAGCTGCTAACTGTAGGTTTCAGTCAATACCCATTTATCCTAAATCCATTATAAGGTATTTCATACACTGGGTATATTTACTATACTGTATTTTTCTTTTCTCATACATATGGCCTTTGTTATTATCTTTCTACAAAATGGCACATTCGTTTTCTACTGTTTTCTTCTGCATTTGAACTAATTTGGTGACATAGCTGCTACAATGGCTGTTCTGCTATCTGCAGTCATATGTTTTTAATTAAATGTTTTGAAGAACTAATCTTGAAAATAATGAACCCTATTCAATTGAGCAATCGTAAGTTACTGGAGCCTGTAAGTGAAGCTGTAAGTTAATTTGCTATTCAATTGCCGTCTTTTTGCCGGCTCCAAACCTTTTACGGGTTACGGCCTTGAAATCCTTGATGTTATTACACCCTGAACTTACAGCCTCCCGATGCCTTTGATCTTTCCGGTCCGCAAGAGTTACGATCGCTAAAATCGCAAATCGCTATTCAATTGCTACAATTCCCCAAGCACGCAAATGTTTTCAGACCCATAAACGGCAAATGTAGGAGAAAATCCTATGAGTACTAGAGAGGACCCACAAGGGGGTTTAACCCCTGTCTGCAGCACAGTAATTGCAAATAAAAAATCAATATTGCACTGGAAAAATGTGATGAAAGACAATATAATTAATTGCACAAAAGTCTCAAGCTCGCAAATTGCCAATAAAATAACATATTTTTAATGTTTGATTTCAGGGTTATATCGATCTTGGGAATCAATGAGTTAACGCATATCAGGCCACCTGTATGGACTAGAACAGTATTGTCATTAAAAAAAAATATTTTGTATTTTGATGTTTGGCGAGTCCCATCGCACCCTGTAACCTCCATGTTTTACTGCCGTAAGGATTGCGGTCTAATTTTCTACTGGCTGTTTCGAAATGTGGGGTTATGGCCTTGCTTAATTGATCATGTTCCTTCCCTGAGATGCTACGCCCGAGTGCATGGGTTACGGCTTCGGCGTTCGGCACGTAACTTGCGGGCTTGTTGAATTGAGTAGCACCGCAATCTGAGACGAACAGGAGCCCGCAGCACGGCCGCAGACATATGGCCTGTATCCCGCGAGACGCGGGCTTGCAATCGAATCGGGCTCAATGTTTTTAGAATCTTAAAAATAATAAAGCAGCCTCTAATTATTACATTTTAAGTGCTGTTAAGTGGCTGTTGAATTTACCATTTTTGTTTCAGCTGATGAACTTCCTGAGGTAGGAAGAGACTTTGAATGCAGACAGCTTCTATTTTCACAAAGAGAAGATGGCAGCTATAACCTCCAGTGCTCTCAGCAGGACTGATTTGAATGCTATTATTTACAAGGACAAATCCTCCAGTGAAATAAATCATGTAAATCCACAGTACAGAATAATTATTCCTGTTTTTAATATAAAAGTATAAACTACTTAAGTGTATTATTTGAATATTGGAACAGCATTTTATTAACACATTCTTAAAAACATGTCCCTGCAAAGATCTACCCCTGTAACTCATGCAGACAGTGTCTCTGTAGTACTAGATGTACTAACCAATCAAATATTGTGTCTCAGCAGTATGGCTTCCATGTAAATCAAGTGCTCTAAGTTAGGGCATTGCAGTAAATCGGCTATAGGAGCATTTTTCCCCTAACTTCTACACTAATGTAAATCTTTCACTCCCCCAGGTTAGGACACTAAATGCAAATCCATAAATCCTGCCTTAGCTGCAACAGATTTCTGTGTAGGGAGTAGCCAAACCAAGCTTTACATAGTTACATAGTTACATAGGGCCTCATTCTATTAACGGCCGTAGGAGATGCGGGGCCGCAAGGACTGGCCGCAAGCTATTCGGCTATTCTATTCCCTTCCGGCCGGGGAATCCTGGCAGGCTTGCGGCCGGAGCCTTGCTATCCCTTGCGGCCGCTCGCGCCGGAGGAAAGCCTTTGATCTTAAACGGCCGCAAGAGTTTCGGCCGCAAGAAAGCCCCAGTTGCTATTCAATTGCTCCGGGACACTTCTCTGCAAGGCTAAAACCGAGCCGCAGCTTACTTGCAGAAAAAAGGTCCCGCAGGCACATAATTAAGCGCATTTTAAAGCCATAATAAAGCCATCCTGCACTCTTATGAGACTATAAAGTGATTGTAGGTGTTAGCATTAATAGCACAACATTCCCCTACACTCAAATCCGTAAATATATATTTTTTTAATTTATGTCACATATCCATGTAAAAAGTCCAGAGGGCTTGGAGCACCTCAGACCCGCCCACGCTGCGGCCAGAAAATAAACAGTTAATGTAATCTCGGATTTGGGCTGATGTGCAAGCTTGAGAGGGGGTTGCTATTAATCCTCATGTCCCCCATTATGATCCCTAGCATTTACAGAGCTTTACAGTGCCGTCTTGAATTTATTTTTGCGTTTAAAGATTTCTGAGCTTACGGCCGGTTGCAAGATATACGGCCGGCCGTAAGGGGAGATCCTTGCGGGGCCGTATAATTGAATTGCAAGATAACGGAACCCCCGCAAGGAATCGCAGCTTTGCGGCCGTTTTACGGCCGATAATAGAATGAGGCCCATAGTATTTAAGGTTGAAAAAAGACTTTCAGTCCATCAAGTTCAACCTTTTAAGATCTCCTCTGATCTGCAATATGCGGATTAACTATTAATTCATTAGTTGTTAATTAATTATTAATCAATTATTTAATGTTTTTTTTTTTAATTATTATTTATTAGTCCAGAGGAAGGCAAATAGAAAAAAAAAAAAAAAACAAGCGAGACTTAGCCAAGTGTCTCAAGGGGAAATGTAAAAAAAATTGGATCATTACTGTCTCTCTAATTATCCGTGATAACCCTGAATACCCTTTTTAATTAAAAATAAATCTAGTCCCCTTTTAAAGTTATCTATCGAATCCGCTGTCACCACCTCCTCTGGTAGAGAATTCCACAGCTTAACCACCCTTACTGTGAAGAACCCTTTTCTTTCTTTGAGGTGAAATCTTTTTACTTCTAACCTCAAGGGATGTCCTCTTGTCAGTTGAAAACCTCTTGGCACAAAAAGCTCCCCCGACAAATCTTTATACTGACCCTGGATGTATTTATATAAGGTAATCATATCTCCTCTTAGACGCCTTTTTTCTAGAGAAAATAAGTTTAATTTGGTTAGTCTTTCTTCATAACTTAGCCCCTCCATTCCTCTTATTAGTTTTGTTGCCCTTCTCTGTACCTTTTCCAGCTCTAAAATGTCCTTTTTATGAAGTGGTGCCCAAAATTGTACTCCATATTCCAAATGAGGGTGTACTAGAGATTTGTATAGTGGCAGAATTATATTTGCTTCCCTGGCTTCTATACCCTTCTTAATACATGCTAATATTTTATTTGCCTTTGCAGCTGCTGCTTGGCTTTGAGCACTGTTACCTAGGTGGTTGTCCACAAGCACTCCCAAATCCCTTTCAATATCTGATACACCTAGATTTGCTCCATTAAGATTATAAATTGCATGGCTATTTTTCCTTCCCAGATGCATAACCTTACATTTATTCGCATCAAATCTCATCTGCCATTTAGATGACCATTCCTCAATTTTATGTAAATCCCCTTGGAGGGAAATCACATAATTTTCTGATTTAATTACCTTGCACAACTTTGTGTCATCAGCAAAATGGAGACCCCACACTCCAATCCTACCTCTAAGTCATTAATAAATATGTTAAAAAGGAGAGGACCTACTACTGAACCCTGAGGAACCCCACTTACCACTTTAGTCCAATCGGAGTATGTTCCATTTACAACAACCCTTTGCTTCCTGTTTTTTAGCCAGCTCTCAATCCAAGAGCAGATATTTACTGCAATTCCTGTATCCCTTAGTTTGCCCAATAGTCTCCCATGTGGCACTGTATCAAAAGCCTTTGCAAAATCCAAAAAGACTACATCCACTGAGTTGCCTTGATCCAGTTTCCTACTAACCTCCTCATAGAAACTAATTAGATTTGTTTGACATGACCTATCCCACATAAACCCATGTTGACTCCTACTTATAATCCTGTTCAGATAGACATATTCTTGTATACTATCCCTTATTAACCCTTCTAAAAGCTTCCCCACTACAGAAGTGAGGCTCACTGGTATATAATTCCCCGGATTTGCTCTTGCTCCCTTTTTAAATATAGGTATCACATCAGATTTTCTCCAGTCATCTGGTAGAGACCCTGTGTTGAGTGAATCTTGAAAAATTAAATATAATGGTTTGGCTATTACAGAACGCGGTTCCCTTAGTACCCTTGGATGTATTCCATCAGGACCCGGGGCTTTATTAACATTTATATTTTCCAACCTCTTTTGGATTACTTCCTGTGTTAACTAATTATTTGTCAAAGGTAGTGCAGCCCCATTATGTTGCAGTGTCCCAACCACTGGTACCTCCCTTGTGTATACCGAAGAAAAGAACCTATTTAGCTCATCTGCCTTTTACTGGTCATTAATTTTCAGACAGCCTGTTTCACATTCTAATGTTCCTATAGCTTCCTTCCTCGCCTTCTTCCCATTAATATACTTACAAAATATTTTAGATGAGGCAGGGCTCTAGGAGCCAATAGGAAATGCGAACATCAGGAATATTATAATGAGTGGGAGGTGCCATAACAAGTGCCTTAACTAGGCTATGGCAAGGAAACAGAGATATATACAGTGGATATAAAAAGTCTACAAACCCCTGTTAAAATGTCAGGTTTCTGTGCTGTAAAAAAATGAGACAAAGATAAATAATTTTAGAACTTTTTCCACCTTTAATGTGATCTATAAACTGTACAACTCAATTGAAAAACAAACTGAAATCTTTTAGCTAGAGGGAAGAGAAAATATAAAAATAAAATAATATGGTCGCATAAGTATGAACACCCTTAAACTAATACTTTGTTGAAGCACCTTTTGATTTTATTGCAGCACTCAGTCTTTTTGGGTATGAGTCTATCAGCATGGCACATTTTGACTTGGCAGGATTTGCCCACTCTTCTTTGCAAAAACACTCCAAATCTGTCGGATTGTGAAGGCATCTTCTGTGCACAGCCCTCTTCAGATCACCCCACAGATTTTCAATCGGATTCAGGGCTGGGCTCTGGCTTGGCCATTCCAAAACGTTAATCTTCTTCTGGTGAAGCCATTCCTTTGTTGATTTGGATGTATGCTTTGGGTCGTTGTCATGCTGAAGATGAAGATGAAGTTCCTCTTCATGTTCAGCTTTCTAGCAGAAGCCTGAAGATTTTGTGCCAATATTGACTGGTATTTGGAACTGTTCATAATTCCCTCTATTTTATCTAAGGCCCCAGTTCCAGCTGAAGAAAAACAGCCCCAAAGCATGATGCTGCCACCACCATCCTTCACTGTGGGTTTGGTGTTCTTTTGGTGATGTGCAGTGTTGTTTTTGCCCCAAACATATCTTTTGGAATTATGGCCAAAAGTTCAACCTTGGTTTCACTGGAGGTTATAGCTGCCATCTTCTCTTTGTGAAAATAGAAGCTGTCTGCATTCAAAGTCTCTTCCTACCTCAGGAAGTTCATCAGCTGAAACAAAAATGGTAAATTCAACAGCCACTTAACAGCACTTAAAATGTAATAATTAGAGGCTGCTTTATTATTTTTAAGATTCTAAAAACACCTTTTCCCACATGCTTTTGGGAGACTTCAGATGTATTTTTGCAAAATGTAGCCTGGCTTGGATGTTTTTCTTCGTAAGAAAAGGCTTTCGTCTTGCCACTCTACCATATAGCCCAGACATATGAAGAATACGGGAGATTGTTGTCACATGTTCCACACAGCCAGAACTTGCCAGATATTCCTGCAGCTCCTTTAATGTTGCTGTAGGCCTCTTAGTAGTCTCCCAGACCAGTTTTCTTCTCGTCTTTTCATAAATTTTGGAGGGAGCTCCTGTTCTTGGTAATGTCACTGTTGTGCCATATTTTCTCCACTTGATGATGACTGTCTTCACTGTGTTCCATGGTATATCTAATGCCTTGGAAATTCTTTTGTACCCTTCTCCTGACTGTCTATTTTCACCCATCTCTCTATGAGTGGCTGTCATCTATTACCCGCCTGGACCAGCCTCTCAATTTCTGGAAAATTTTGCCGCCTGGCCCCCTCACTTTCTCTCCTCTAACATACCTTCACTCGTTCTTGGTGATTTCAATATTGCCACTGGCACTCCCACAGCCACAAAACTACTTGCACTTACCTCTTCCCTTGGCCTCTCACAATGGATAGAATCCCCTACCCACCAGGATGGACACTCTCTTGACCTCATTTTCTATAATCACTGCTCTATCTGCAATCTTATAATCTCCCCACTCTGCCTTTCAGACCACCACCTCCTAATCTACAGCCTCACAACCCCTTCCAATCTCTGCCCTTTATCATGCCCAACTACCAGAACCCACAGAAACCTGCAGACACTTAACTCACAACACCTTTCCAAAATACTACAACCCCTTCTTAGTCCTCTCACTACCCTCACTTGCCCTAATATTGCTACCACACAATACAATTTGACTCTAAATTCCACCCTGGATTCTCTACCCCCCATAACCACAGACAGACATCCCCGCTCTCATCTACAACCATTGCACACTACACAAACACGCTACATCCAGAAGTGCTCTCGCAGCGCTGAACGATTATGGAAGAAATCTCGCTCCGCAGCAGTTTTCCTTCATTACAAGTTTATCCTACGCTCCTATCACTATGCCCTCAATCTTGCCAAACAGACCTACTTCTCATCATTAATATCAAATTTGACCTTCAACCCCAAACATTTGTTCTCCACTTTCAACACTCTCCTCTGCCTTCCCCCACCTCCCGCCCCTTCCTCTCTTACAGCTGAAGATTTTGCTAGACACTTTAATAGTAAAATTGAAAATATTCGTAATGAACTCTCCTCTTAAAGTGGCCATATCACACCTTATCCTCTACAAACAAACAGACGCCTGCCTTCACCCTTTCCCAAACCTATAGCCATTATAAACTCCTTTAACCCTGTAACTGAGGATTAACTTGCTAATCTTCTATCAACCTCTCGTCTCACAACTTGTCCACATGATCCTATCCCACCACAGCTGATCCCCCCACCCCTCTACCACACTTATCCCAGCTCTCACACATCTATTTAACCTTTCCTTAGACACTGGCAAGTTTCCATCGCCTTTGAAACAAACCACAATTACACCCATTCTTAAGAAACTCTCATCTGATCCAGCTTCTCCATCTAATTGCCGCCCTATCTCTCTACTTCCCTTGGCTTCGAAACTACTTGAGCGTGTTGTCTACAATCGCCTTACACAATTCATTTTTCAACTCCCTCCTTGATCCCCTCCAGGCTGGCTTCCGGCCCCAACACTCTACAGAGACAGCTTTCACAAAAGTTACTAATGACCTGCTCAACGCCAAATCAAAGGGTCATTTCTCTATCCTAATTCTCCTGGATCTCTTTGCTGCCTTTGACACAGTTGATCACCATCTTCCTATCCAAATTCTCCACTCTCTTGGCATCCATGACACTGCTCTCTTGGTTCACATCTTACCTAGAAAATCGAACATTTAGTGTCTCCTTCTCTCGCACCTCTTTATCTCCTCGCCCTCTAACTGTCGTTGTACCCCAATGCTCAGTCCTAGGCCCCCTCTCCATCTATACATCCTCCCTTAATGCCCTTATAAAATGTTTTTGATTTCAGTATCATCTATATGCTGATGACATCCAAATCTAAATCTCTGCACCTGAACTATCCCCATCTCTGCTAGCTCAGGTTGCCAATTGCCTCTCAAGCATATTCTCATGGATGTCTGCCTGTCAACTAAAACTCAACATGTCTAAGACAAAGCTCCTTATCCTTTCACCCTCTTCCTCAGCTCCCACTCCTCACTTATCTCTCACTGTTGACAAAGCCATCATCACTCCCACCTCCCAGGCCGGTTATCCCTCTCTTTCATTGCTCACATTCAATCACTCACAAAATCTTGTCACTTTCACCAAAAAACCATATCCAAAATACGCCACTACCTTACACAAGACACAACTAAAATTCTTATTCACTCTCTCATCATATCTCACCTCGATTACTGCAGCTCTCTACTTGCTTGCCTTCCTATCACTCATCAGTCTCCACTCCAATCCATTTTGAATGTATCTGCTAGACTCATCTACCATACTAAACGATCAGTGTCTGCAGCACCTCTCTGTCAGGCACTCCACTGGCTTCCCATAGCCTCTAGAATACAATTCAAAATATTGACCCTAACATATAAAGAGCTCCACAATAGTGCACCCTCCTACATCTCTGCTCTCATCCCAAAATACACTCCCACCCGCCCTCTTCGCTCTGCTTCTTCTCTCCTCCTCTCTCATCACCTCCTCTCACTCCCGTCTTCAAGACTTTTCTCGTACTGCCACTATTCTTTGGAACTCCTTACCTTGCTCCACCAGACTATTTTCCTGCCTCAATCCTTCAAAATCTCTTAAAAAAACTGTATTAAAAAAAGCCTATCATCTTTAGCCTCTTCATTCACTATGCATCTAGAATGTAAGTTTGCGAGTTTCAATCTTGTGAGGTGCTTTAGGGAAAGCACTGTGTATATCTGATTGAAAGCTCAATAACAGGGTCTTCCATTATTTTTCATTGTGGGTTATTGTTTATACTTGTACCTAACCTCTGTACTGCGGTTTGGAATATGTTGGCACGTTATAAATAAAGGATAATAATAATAATAATAAAGATATCATATGCTTTAATTACACATATGTGTATATTGGAATGTTAAGTGTCAAATAATGATGAACTTTCATGCTTTTCTCTTTTTTTGGGTTCTGTACTGTCTATTTAACTGCTGCAGCACTCAGCAATGGTTTTAAAACCATTTGCAAGTGGTCTTTGGTACCCGTAATTTCTCCTATAGATTTTAGATGTTACAGCAATGTCCTATTTTGTGATTTGTAAAGTCCGATTACAATAAGGTTTTGGTGTTAAAGTCTAATGTATCCGGTATTTGCGGCTCTTGTCTGCTGCAGTCACTCGTACTATTTCTCTCTCAATGTTTCTAGGATGGGTGAATAGCATAGTTAGGCACATTTACTTTGCTCTTAAACATGGCGTAATCTGCAATATAGGATAATAGAATGGGGCCCAATAAGAGTACTCCTGAGCATGTGCAAAGGCATAAAAATGCCTTTCACGGTGTCTTTCCCCTTTATCTGCTCAACACCAACCCCCCCATTCCCTGATCACCCCTTATCACACATTTACATCACCATGGGGGTCCATTAAGACTCCAATGACACCTAAATGATTAACCCAGTGTCACAGAGTTCCTTAAAGGACCCAGGGGTACCTAAAAGTTAACTCCCACCCCAATGTGAAAGAAATATTTACAGAACGGGAACAGTCTTTTCCATATATGTTATGTTTTGTCCTAGGATATTTAGGAATTGCACTACTGTGGATCGCCAAGGATTGATTGAACTTAGGAAAAGTTTGCCATTTCCCTTCCCCCCCTAGACCCCCACCATTTTTTTATTTTCGGTGGGTCGTCATGGGTGAGAGGAAAATGTCTCCTCTTAAAGGGTATTTTGATTTATGTTGTTTTGTTGTTTGGTGTACATACTTATCTACTTTGAAAATGTCAACTTGATTAGGTATCTTACTATTTAATGTTTTTCTTTTAATTCTTTGTTTTTCTATTTATTTCCTTTCTTTTGTCGGTTTAAGGGGGAGGTGGGGATGGTTGGGAGGGAGTGGTTTTACATACGTTAATAGCTGCTTAGAACTCTCAAATGACATTGAGAGTTCTAAGCAAAAATGTTCAAGGACTTAACACTCCTGGTAAAAGATTCATATTCTTTAATGCTTTCCATTAAAAAAATGCTGACCTTGTATGTCTCCAAGATACGCATTGGCAGGCTGATAGAGGCATAGAGTATAGCAACAAACACTTTGTTTCGGTTAGCAATTAAAAATGTGTGAAAAAAACAAGAGGTACAGCAATTTTCTTCAATGGAAAACATACCTGGAAAGAAGATCTTTCTGTAACCGACCCAGACGTAACAGCAACATTACCAGCAAAATTAC
Organism: Discoglossus pictus; assembly: GCA_027410445.1. Classification (NCBI taxonomy): domain Eukaryota; kingdom Metazoa; phylum Chordata; class Amphibia; order Anura; family Alytidae; genus Discoglossus; species Discoglossus pictus. The sequence goes on from CM050170.1 coordinate 130,842,524, forward strand.
CATTCTAAACATTAAATTCGCTAACAAAACCTTAAATTCATAATTCTCCGGCCTCTTGATATTTTGTGGCGATTTTAATAGTTTCCTTAACCCCTTTCTTTACCAGAAAAATGTATATAATGTCAAAAGATAACCAAAACACATTCCAAAGAGTGGCCAATTTTAATAAAATCTTACACAAATTTGGTTTATTAGATTCATGGCAGTGTTTCAACCCCACAGCAAAAAATTATACCTTTTACTCCGCTAAACATGCATCTTACTCAAGAATTGACTACATATTTGTAAATGAATTTGTCCCTTAAAAAACTCACCAATGCCGAAATTGATCCAATAAACAAATCAGATCATGGTTTAATATCTGCCACTTTTAAAATAGGAACAGCAGAAAATGCTCCTCCCTCTTGGAAATTGAAAAACTCACTATGGAAAGATCAGGAAAGTAAAGTAAAATTTAAACAAGCTATTGATGAGGTTTTTTTTCACCCTTAATAGACAATCTGTACAATTCAATACAACTATATGATTGGCTCACAAGCCATATATACGGGGAGTTTGTATAAAAATTCAGGCCCAAATAGGGGGAAAAATGGAACCCCTCTTAGAGAATTAAGCTATGTGCTTATATAGAGCCCTTTAGAATTTGCCGAATTGCAATTTAATAAGGCTGTATATATTAAGTTATCTAAAGATGATGGAGAAAATTTTAAAAAAATCCTAGTTAATTGATCATGTATCAGATCAAGAATTTACAAAAACAGATTAGCAAACTAAAATAGATAATTTCATATGTGCTCTTCAAAAGCACCTACATAATTTGGCTAATAAAGCAACTAAATTATTAGCAAGCAAATATAGAGTCAATTCCACTGAAAAAAGAATTTATCAAATTAGGCATAAAAATGAAATAATTTCAAATCCTCTCAAAATAGCAGAAGTATTTGGTGCATATTATTCTGATCTATATAATTTGGCAGAGAAAGAGGCAATTAAACCTACATGTATTGAAATCCCAAACTTTTTGGATAAAATACAGATGCCAAAATTGCCCCCCCCGCACACAAATTTGGAAGCATTAAATAAACCTATATCTGAAAAAGAAATACTAGACGTTATCTCAAAACGAAAGATTTCTTCAGCACCGAGCCACCGACAGCTACATTAATTCATATTATGAGATATTCCAAAAATAAATTATCACAGATTTAACTAGATCATTTAATGAAATTAAAAAGCTAGGCATCACCCCAAAAGAAATGCTTCAAGCACACACTATAACCATACCTAAAAAAGAGAAAGACTGCACTGAATGTAAAGACTTCTGGCCAATTTCCCTAAAATCTAAATGTGGACAAAAAGGAACACACATACACATTTGGTGGGAATGCCCAATACTACAAAATTGGTGGTCAGAATGCTTTTTTCAAATAAAATAAACTTTTGGGATGAATCTTACACTGAAATACCCCTCTTTTACAACTTTCCCAAAGATTTCATGACAGAAACAAAAACTCTGTTGGTAAATATTTTATGGCAGCTAATTGGAAACAAGAAAAAGTTCCCACTTGGTTGAAAAATTAGCAAAACTCATCTCCTAGAAAAAAACATTAAGAAAATTGGGATTTCCCAACTCCCTGCCAAAAAGTGGATAATATGGTATCAAACGTATACTTAACAACGATACATATCTTTCCGGAGTGTGATACCATAATGCCCCCCCCCCCACCCCCTTCCTTATCCGGCAAACTCTTTCTTTCTTTTTTTTTCTGTTTTTTTTTTTCTTTCTTTTTTTATCTTTTGTGTTATTTCATTAGAGTTTGTTATATCTATTTTTTTCTCATAACTCATAGCTCAACTACCTAAGTTTAAGTAAGATAAACCTATGTGTAATATTATGGCTACATAAATTGTTGAATCTGTTACAAGTTTTAGCGAGAGCTGTTCAAGCATAAATTACCGTATGGTTGTGTTCTTTGTTGTTTTTTTTTTAGGAAAATCTTTATAATGTATTGACTATTGTTTTCTTATTGTATATTTAATACTTTTAAATGTACTCAACATGGCTTTGTAAAAGGTTTTATCTTGCTATGATGTAAGAAATTGCTATGAATAATAATAAAAATAAAAAAAAGAATGATCAAAAACTCTATTTAAACCACAGAAAGTGAGTCAACAGTCTCGGGGATCTGCTCCTAGAAGGAGTTCTTTTAGTAGAGTCAATTTTTTTATAGAGCAGCAGGTTTTTTGTTTTTTTGGTGGGCCCTTTCCTAGCCCAGAAAAGAGGATCATGGTTTTCAATCAAGAATAAAGAGGGCCTTAGCATGGATAGCAGATCTTGTCCAGTGAAGAAGATTGAGGACCAGAGTGTTGCTGATCAATGCTGAATGATCTTTTGGGCTAGGTAAATAGCATTTATTTATTTTCATTTAATTTATAGATTTCATTTTTTTTATTTTAATGCAATATTTTTTATTCTATTTTTAATATTTGTTATTTTTTATAATATTTTATTTTATTTTATTGATAAATTAGTGGTTTATATTAATGTTTTGTTTGTGGATCCCCATGGCACTTCATAGGTTCGGTACCCATGGTAGGTATGGAATAGTGGGTATATTATATTATCTAAAGGTTTAAGGGATATCATAGTTACAAAGTTACATAGTTACATGGGGCCTCATTCTATTATCGGCCGCAGCCGTTGCTGGGCCGCAAGGACCGGCCGCAAGCTATTCGGCTATTCTATTCCCCTCCGACCGGGGATTCCGGCAGGCTTGCGGCCGGTGCCTTGCTATCTCTTGCGGCCGCTCGCGCCAGAGGAAATCCTTTGATCTAAAACGGCCGCAAGGAAATCGGCCGTAAGAAAATCCTATTTGCAATTCAATTGCTCCGGGAACCCTCTTTGCAAGGCTAAAACCGAGCCGCAGCTTACTTGCAGGAAAGAGGTCCCGCTAGCACCAATTAAGCACGAAATATAGCCCAAATAAAGCCATCCTGCACTTTGAGAAGACTATAAAGTGATTTTCGGTGTTAGCAAAAATAGCACAAAATTCCCCTATACTCAAATCCGTAAAATATATATTTTTTAATATACGTCAAATATCCATGTAAAAAGTCCATAGGGCTTGGAGCACCTCAGACCCGCCCACGCTGCAGCCGGAAAATAAACAGTTAATTTAAACTCGGGTTTGGGCTGATGTGCAAGCTTGAGAGTGGGTTACTTTTAATCCTCATGTCCCCCAATATGATCCCTAGCATTTACAGAGCTTTACAGATCTGTCTTGAATTTATTTTTGACTTTTTAGATTTCAGAGCTTACAGCCGGTTGCAAGATTTACGGCCGGCCGTAAGAGGAGATCCTTACGGCCGGTTTATGGCCGATAATAGAATGAGGCCCATAGTAATTAAGGTTGAAAAAAGACTTTCAGTCCATGAAGTTCAACCCTCCAAGATCTCCTCTGATGTGCAATATGCGGATTCAATATGAATTAATTAGTTGTTAATTAATTATTAATCAATTATTTAATTATTTATTTATTTTTTATTTTTAATTATTAATTAATCCAGAGGAAGGCAAACAGAAGAAAAAAATGAGACTAAGCCAATCGTCTCAAAGAAAAAAAAAAAACAATTCCTTCCTGACCCCAGATACTAGCGATAGGATTTCTACCTGCATCAATACTGTCTCTCTAATTATCCATGATAACCCTGAATTAACTTTTTAATTAGAAATAAATCCAGTCCCCTTTAAAAGTTATCTATCAAATCCACTGTCACCACCTCCTGGTAGCAAATTCCACAGATTAACCACCCTTACTGTGAAGAACCTTTTCTTTCTTTAAGGTGGAATCTTTTTACTTCTAACCTCAAGGGATGTTCTCTTGTCAGTTGAAAACCTCTTGGCACAAAAAGCTTACTTGACCCTTGACAAATCTTTATACTGACCCTGGATGTATTTATATAAGGTAATCATATCTCCTCTTAGACTCCTTTTTTCTAGAGAAAATACGTTTAATTTGGTTAGTCTTTCTTCAAAACTTAGCCCCTCCATTCGGCTTATTAGTTTTGTTGCCCTCCTCTGTTTTTCCAGCTCTAAAATGTCCTTTTTATGAAGTGGTGCCCAAAATTGTACTCCATATTACAAATGAGGGCGTACTAGAGATTTGTATAGTAGCGGAATTATATTTGCTTCTCTTGCTTCTATACCCTACTTAATACATGCTAATATTTTATTTGCCTTTGCAGCTGCTGCTTGGCTTTGAGCACTGTTACCTAGGGGGTTGTCCACAAGCACTCCCAAATCCCTTTCAATATCCCTTAGATTTGCTCCATTAAGATTCTAAATTGCATGGCTATTTTTCCTCTCCAGATGCATAACTTTACATTTATTCGTATTAAATCTCATCTGCCATTTAGATGCCCATTCCTCAATTTTATGTAAATCCCTTTGGAGGACCCCCGCAATATTTGGGTTAAATTTGGTGACCCATAGGTCCTTTAAGGAGCCCTGTTGCACAGAGTTAACATTTTAAATGTTATGGGGGTTTCAGTGAACTTCCATGGTTATGTAGATTGCGGTGATCAGGGGAAGTCTGATTCAATAGAGCTTGGGAGCGAGTTACGAGATAGAGCCTCAAGCCCATAAATCCCTCCCGCGGCCGTAAACTGTTTAAGAGCTGGCCGAAATGCGATCGTCTGTTACGAGCCAATTGCGGTATAACGCAATGCGACACAGCCTCTCAGTCAATAGAAAGCGTTCTAGACGAATATGATTGACAGTGGGAGCTTATAAATTTGAGTTCCACACACCCCTGCATTGATTGTAAATTTCATTGGAAGTAGCACACAGGTCCTGGAGTTGGAGGTTGAGTATTTGTGAGTGAGACTAGGAGCTAGGTGAGAGAGGTAGTTTGTGATTTTATTGATTTATATTCTATTTAATAGGTAACTTAACACTTAAGACTTATACATATTTACAGATTACACATATTTGCATTAAACATAGGTTAAATAACACACATAGAGACATATATCGAGTTAAGTCACACCACACACAACCCCCCCCCCCATCCTATCTCCCATCTCCCATCTCCAAAACCCCATCCGCCAACACACAGCACACACATTTTTTCCCAACACACATATACAGAAATACTTTTGTTTATTCATCCTTCTTTTAATTTTTGGATATGATGGAGGGAGGAGAAAGGAGGGGATAGGAGGAGAGAGTTGGGAAGGAGGAGAGGAGAGTGGAGGAGGAGAGAGAGGAGGAGGGAGAGGAGGGAGGAGATGATGGCAAGGATGGTGGAGAGGTTGGAGAGGAGGTGGTGGAGGGATAGGAGTGAGAGGAGGAAGGAGAGGAGGAGAAGGGAGAGGAGAAGGACGGAGAGGAGTAGGGAAAGGAGGAGAGTGCAGACGTGGGTGGTGGAACAGGGGCCCGAGATTCAGGCACACCTAGAAGAGGGACAGAGGGGAAGGGGCCTGATCCCAGTGGGGGTGGTAGTATGGGGAAGGGACAGGTCAGGGAGGCAAGGGTCCCCCGTCCACAGTCGAGAGGGCAAGAGGCTAGGGGCAAGCACAGGGGCCACCATTATACACACCGGGAGAATGTGGTCCTCCTCAGTGCTATCCGTTGTCGCCCAGTCATTTTTGCAGGGGGGAGGGAAGTTAAGCCCAGGCCTAGGGCTCAGGCTTGGCAGGAGGTAGCGGAAGAGGTTCCTGGGGTGGGCACAGTGCCAAAGGATGTCAGGTCTGTGAAGCACCACTTTGATGACATCTGGGTTAAGGTTAGGAGAACCATGGACGCATTGTGACCTATAATGAGTGGGAGAGGGTCACCAGGGACCTTCTGAGAGCGTTACCCGCCGCTGTAGCTTCAGGCCCGGTGGCCCAGCATATCCCAGCCTCCATGTCAGGTGAATATGATATACACCAACATGCCACCACATATACATCACACACACTACACATGTACATGATGACCAACAAGGACACTGACATGTCAGCAACATGGAATTAACAAGGGATTGATGGATGTATCATTAAATCTATGAAGCTGACAAATCACTGCCATTCCTGGGCACAACAACAGTAATCAAGCAATAGAGAGTCTGTTTATTGGTGTGCCCACTCCAGCCTAACCAGTTACAGAACGCAGTCAGAATCAAGATAGGCCTCTCACAATGGATAGAATCCCCTACCCACCAGGATGGACACTCTCTTGACCTCATTTTCTATAATCACTGCTCTATCTGCAATCTTATAATCTCCCCACTCTGCCTTTCAGACCACCACCTCCTAATCTACAGCCTCACAACCCCTTCCAATCTCTGCCCTTTATCATGCCCAACTACCAGAACCCACAGAAACCTGCAGACACTTAACTCACAACACCTTTCCAAAATACTACAACCCCTTCTTAGTCCTCTCACTACCCTCACTTGCCCTAATATTGCTACCACACAATACAATTTGACTCTAAATTCCACCCTGGATTCTCTACCCCCCATAACCACAGACAGACATCCCCGCTCTCATCTACAACCATTGCACACTACACAAACACGCTACATCCAGAAGTGCTCTCGCAGCGCTGAACGATTATGGAAGAAATCTCGCTCCGCAGCAGTTTTCCTTCATTACAAGTTTATCCTACGCTCCTATCACTATGCCCTCAATCTTGCCAAACAGACCTACTTCTCATCATTAATATCAAATTTGACCTTCAACCCCAAACATTTGTTCTCCACTTTCAACACTCTCCTCTGCCTTCCCCCACCTCCCGCCCCTTCCTCTCTTACAGCTGAAGATTTTGCTAGACACTTTAATAGTAAAATTGAAAATATTCGTAATGAACTCTCCTCTTAAAGTGGCCATATCACACCTTATCCTCTACAAACAAACAGACGCCTGCCTTCACCCTTTCCCAAACCTATAGCCATTATAAACTCCTTTAACCCTGTAACTGAGGATTAACTTGCTAATCTTCTATCAACCTCTCGTCTCACAACTTGTCCACATGATCCTATCCCACCACAGCTGATCCCCCCACCCCTCTACCACACTTATCCCAGCTCTCACACATCTATTTAACCTTTCCTTAGACACTGGCAAGTTTCCATCGCCTTTGAAACAAACCACAATTACACCCATTCTTAAGAAACTCTCATCTGATCCAGCTTCTCCATCTAATTGCCGCCCTATCTCTCTACTTCCCTTGGCTTCGAAACTACTTGAGCGTGTTGTCTACAATCGCCTTACACAATTCATTTTTCAACTCCCTCCTTGATCCCCTCCAGGCTGGCTTCCGGCCCCAACACTCTACAGAGACAGCTTTCACAAAAGTTACTAATGACCTGCTCAACGCCAAATCAAAGGGTCATTTCTCTATCCTAATTCTCCTGGATCTCTTTGCTGCCTTTGACACAGTTGATCACCATCTTCCTATCCAAATTCTCCACTCTCTTGGCATCCATGACACTGCTCTCTTGGTTCACATCTTACCTAGAAAATCGAACATTTAGTGTCTCCTTCTCTCGCACCTCTTTATCTCCTCGCCCTCTAACTGTCGTTGTACCCCAATGCTCAGTCCTAGGCCCCCTCTCCATCTATACATCCTCCCTTAATGCCCTTATAAAATGTTTTTGATTTCAGTATCATCTATATGCTGATGACACCCAAATCTAAATCTCTGCACCTGAACTATCCCCATCTCTGCTAGCTCAGGTTGCCAATTGCCTCTCAAGCATATTCTCATGGATGTCTGCCTGTCAACTAAAACTCAACATGTCTAAGACAAAGCTCCTTATCCTTTCACCCTCTTCCTCAGCTCCCACTCCTCACTTATCTCTCACTGTTGACAAAGCCATCATCACTCCCACCTCCCAGGCCGGTTATCCCTCTCTTTCATTGCTCACATTCAATCACTCACAAAATCTTGTCACTTTCACCAAAAAACCATATCCAAAATACGCCACTACCTTACACAAGACACAACTAAAATTCGTATTCACTCTCTCATCATATCTCACCTCGATTACTGCAGCTCTCTACTTGCTTGCCTTCCTATCACTCATCAGTCTCCACTCCAATCCATTTTGAATGTATCTGCTAGACTCATCTACCATACTAAACGATCAGTGTCTGCAGCACCTCTCTGTCAGGCACTCCACTGGCTTCCCATAGCCTCTAGAATACAATTCAAAATATTGACCCTAACATATAAAGAGCTCCACAATAGTGCACCCTCCTACATCTCTGCTCTCATCCCAAAATACACTCCCACCCGCCCTCTTCGCTCTGCTTCTTCTCTCCTCCTCTCTCATCACCTCCTCTCACTCCCGTCTTCAAGACTTTTCTCGTACTGCCACTATTCTTTGGAACTCCTTACCTTGCTCCACCAGACTATTTTCCTGCCTCAATCCTTCAAAATCTCTTAAAAAAACTGTATTAAAAAAAGCCTATCATCTTTAGCCTCTTCATTCACTATGCATCTAGAATGTAAGTTTGCGAGTTTCAATCTTGTGAGGTGCTTTAGGGAAAGCACTGTGTATATCTGATTGAAAGCTCAATAACAGGGTCTTCCATTATTTTTCATTGTGGGTTATTGTTTATACTTGTACCTAACCTCTGTACTGCGGTTTGGAATATGTTGGCACGTTATAAATAAAGGATAATAATAATAATAATAAAGATATCATATGCTTTAATTACACATATGTGTATATTGGAATGTTAAGTGTCAAATAATGATGAACTTTCATGCTTTTCTCTTTTTTTGGGTTCTGTACTGTCTATTTAACTGCTGCAGCACTCAGCAATGGTTTTAAAACCATTTGCAAGTGGTCTTTGGTACCCGTAATTTCTCCTATAGATTTTAGATGTTACAGCAATGTCCTATTTTGTGATTTGTAAAGTCCGATTACAATAAGGTTTTGGTGTTAAAGTCTAATGTATCCGGTATTTGCGGCTCTTGTCTGCTGCAGTCACTCGTACTATTTCTCTCTCAATGTTTCTAGGATGGGTGAATAGCATAGTTAGGCACATTTACTTTGCTCTTAAACATGGCGTAATCTGCAATATAGGATAATAGAATGGGGCCCAATAAGAGTACTCCTGAGCATGTGCAAAGGCATAAAAATGCCTTTCACGGTGTCTTTCCCCTTTATCTGCTCAACACCAACCCCCCCATTCCCTGATCACCCCTTATCACACATTTACATCACCATGGGGGTCCATTAAGACTCCAATGACACCTAAATGATTAACCCAGTGTCACAGAGTTCCTTAAAGGACCCAGGGGTACCTAAAAGTTAACTCCCACCCCAATGTGAAAGAAATATTTACAGAACGGGAACAGTCTTTTCCATATATGTTATGTTTTGTCCTAGGATATTTAGGAATTGCACTACTGTGGATCGCCAAGGATTGATTGAACTTAGGAAAAGTTTGCCATTTCCCTTCCCCCCCTAGACCCCCACCATTTTTTTATTTTCGGTGGGTCGTCATGGGTGAGAGGAAAATGTCTCCTCTTAAAGGGTATTTTGATTTATGTTGTTTTGTTGTTTGGTGTACATACTTATCTACTTTGAAAATGTCAACTTGATTAGGTATCTTACTATTTAATGTTTTTCTTTTAATTCTTTGTTTTTCTATTTATTTCCTTTCTTTTGTCGGTTTAAGGGGGAGGTGGGGATGGTTGGGAGGGAGTGGTTTTACATACGTTAATAGCTGCTTAGAACTCTCAAATGACATTGAGAGTTCTAAGCAAAAATGTTCAAGGACTTAACACTCCTGGTAAAAGATTCATATTCTTTAATGCTTTCCATTAAAAAAATGCTGACCTTGTATGTCTCCAAGATACGCATTGGCAGGCTGATAGAGGCATAGAGTATAGCAACAAACACTTTGTTTCGGTTAGCAATTAAAAATGTGTGAAAAAAACAAGAGGTACAGCAATTTTCTTCAATGGAAAACATACCTGGAAAGAAGATCTTTCTGTAACCGACCCAGACGTAACAGCAACATTACCAGCAAAATTACCATTCTAAACATTAAATTCGCTAACAAAACCTTAAATTCATAATTCTCCGGCCTCTTGATATTTTGTGGCGATTTTAATAGTTTCCTTAACCCCTTTCTTTACCAGAAAAATGTATATAATGTCAAAAGATAACCAAAACACATTCCAAAGAGTGGCCAATTTTAATAAAATCTTACACAAATTTGGTTTATTAGATTCATGGCAGTGTTTCAACCCCACAGCAAAAAATTATACCTTTTACTCCGCTAAACATGCATCTTACTCAAGAATTGACTACATATTTGTAAATGAATTTGTCCCTTAAAAAACTCACCAATGCCGAAATTGATCCAATAAACAAATCAGATCATGGTTTAATATCTGCCACTTTTAAAATAGGAACAGCAGAAAATGCTCCTCCCTCTTGGAAATTGAAAAACTCACTATGGAAAGATCAGGAAAGTAAAGTAAAATTTAAACAAGCTATTGATGAGGTTTTTTTTCACCCTTAATAGACAATCTGTACAATTCAATACAACTATATGATTGGCTCACAAGCCATATATACGGGGAGTTTGTATAAAAATTCAGGCCCAAATAGGGGGAAAAATGGAACCCCTCTTAGAGAATTAAGCTATGTGCTTATATAGAGCCCTTTAGAATTTGCCGAATTGCAATTTAATAAGGCTGTATATATTAAGTTATCTAAAGATGATGGAGAAAATTTTAAAAAAATCCTAGTTAATTGATCATGTATCAGATCAAGAATTTACAAAAACAGATTAGCAAACTAAAATAGATAATTTCATATGTGCTCTTCAAAAGCACCTACATAATTTGGCTAATAAAGCAACTAAATTATTAGCAAGCAAATATAGAGTCAATTCCACTGAAAAAAGAATTTATCAAATTAGGCATAAAAATGAAATAATTTCAAATCCTCTCAAAATAGCAGAAGTATTTGGTGCATATTATTCTGATCTATATAATTTGGCAGAGAAAGAGGCAATTAAACCTACATGTATTGAAATCCCAAACTTTTTGGATAAAATACAGATGCCAAAATTGCCCCCCCCCGCACACAAATTTGGAAGCATTAAATAAACCTATATCTGAAAAAGAAATACTAGACGTTATCTCAAAACGAAAGATTTCTTCAGCACCGAGCCACCGACAGCTACATTAATTCATATTATGAGATATTCCAAAAATAAATTATCACAGATTTAACTAGATCATTTAATGAAATTAAAAAGCTAGGCATCACCCCAAAAGAAATGCTTCAAGCACACACTATAACCATACCTAAAAAAGAGAAAGACTGCACTGAATGTAAAGACTTCTGGCCAATTTCCCTAAAATCTAAATGTGGACAAAAAGGAACACACATACACATTTGGTGGGAATGCCCAATACTACAAAATTGGTGGTCAGAATGCTTTTTTCAAATAAAATAAACTTTTGGGATGAATCTTACACTGAAATACCCCTCTTTTACAACTTTCCCAAAGATTTCATGACAGAAACAAAAACTCTGTTGGTAAATATTTTATGGCAGCTAATTGGAAACAAGAAAAAGTTCCCACTTGGTTGAAAAATTAGCAAAACTCATCTCCTAGAAAAAAACATTAAGAAAATTGGGATTTCCCAACTCCCTGCCAAAAAGTGGATAATATGGTATCAAACGTATACTTAACAACGATACATATCTTTCCGGAGTGTGATACCATAATGCCCCCCCCCCCACCCCCTTCCTTATCCGGCAAACTCTTTCTTTCTTTTTTTTTCTGTTTTTTTTTTTCTTTCTTTTTTTATCTTTTGTGTTATTTCATTAGAGTTTGTTATATCTATTTTTTTCTCATAACTCATAGCTCAACTACCTAAGTTTAAGTAAGATAAACCTATGTGTAATATTATGGCTACATAAATTGTTGAATCTGTTACAAGTTTTAGCGAGAGCTGTTCAAGCATAAATTACCGTATGGTTGTGTTCTTTGTTGTTTTTTTTTTAGGAAAATCTTTATAATGTATTGACTATTGTTTTCTTATTGTATATTTAATACTTTTAAATGTACTCAACATGGCTTTGTAAAAGGTTTTATCTTGCTATGATGTAAGAAATTGCTATGAATAATAATAAAAATAAAAAAAAGAATGATCAAAAACTCTATTTAAACCACAGAAAGTGAGTCAACAGTCTCGGGGATCTGCTCCTAGAAGGAGTTCTTTTAGTAGAGTCAATTTTTTTATAGAGCAGCAGGTTTTTTGTTTTTTTGGTGGGCCCTTTCCTAGCCCAGAAAAGAGGATCATGGTTTTCAATCAAGAATAAAGAGGGCCTTAGCATGGATAGCAGATCTTGTCCAGTGAAGAAGATTGAGGACCAGAGTGTTGCTGATCAATGCTGAATGATCTTTTGGGCTAGGTAAATAGCATTTATTTATTTTCATTTAATTTATAGATTTCATTTTTTTTATTTTAATGCAATATTTTTTATTCTATTTTTAATATTTGTTATTTTTTATAATATTTTATTTTATTTTATTGATAAATTAGTGGTTTATATTAATGTTTTGTTTGTGGATCCCCATGGCACTTCATAGGTTCGGTACCCATGGTAGGTATGGAATAGTGGGTATATTATATTATCTAAAGGTTTAAGGGATATCATAGTTACAAAGTTACATAGTTACATGGGGCCTCATTCTATTATCGGCCGCAGCCGTTGCTGGGCCGCAAGGACCGGCCGCAAGCTATTCGGCTATTCTATTCCCCTCCGACCGGGGATTCCGGCAGGCTTGCGGCCGGTGCCTTGCTATCTCTTGCGGCCGCTCGCGCCAGAGGAAATCCTTTGATCTAAAACGGCCGCAAGGAAATCGGCCGTAAGAAAATCCTATTTGCAATTCAATTGCTCCGGGAACCCTCTTTGCAAGGCTAAAACCGAGCCGCAGCTTACTTGCAGGAAAGAGGTCCCGCTAGCACCAATTAAGCACGAAATATAGCCCAAATAAAGCCATCCTGCACTTTGAGAAGACTATAAAGTGATTTTCGGTGTTAGCAAAAATAGCACAAAATTCCCCTATACTCAAATCCGTAAAATATATATTTTTTAATATACGTCAAATATCCATGTAAAAAGTCCATAGGGCTTGGAGCACCTCAGACCCGCCCACGCTGCAGCCGGAAAATAAACAGTTAATTTAAACTCGGGTTTGGGCTGATGTGCAAGCTTGAGAGTGGGTTACTTTTAATCCTCATGTCCCCCAATATGATCCCTAGCATTTACAGAGCTTTACAGATCTGTCTTGAATTTATTTTTGACTTTTTAGATTTCAGAGCTTACAGCCGGTTGCAAGATTTACGGCCGGCCGTAAGAGGAGATCCTTACGGCCGGTTTATGGCCGATAATAGAATGAGGCCCATAGTAATTAAGGTTGAAAAAAGACTTTCAGTCCATGAAGTTCAACCCTCCAAGATCTCCTCTGATGTGCAATATGCGGATTCAATATGAATTAATTAGTTGTTAATTAATTATTAATCAATTATTTAATTATTTATTTATTTTTTATTTTTAATTATTAATTAATCCAGAGGAAGGCAAACAGAAGAAAAAAATGAGACTAAGCCAATCGTCTCAAAGAAAAAAAAAAACAATTCCTTCCTGACCCCAGATACTAGCGATAGGATTTCTACCTGCATCAATACTGTCTCTCTAATTATCCATGATAACCCTGAATTAACTTTTTAATTAGAAATAAATCCAGTCCCCTTTAAAAGTTATCTATCAAATCCACTGTCACCACCTCCTGGTAGCAAATTCCACAGATTAACCACCCTTACTGTGAAGAACCTTTTCTTTCTTTAAGGTGGAATCTTTTTACTTCTAACCTCAAGGGATGTTCTCTTGTCAGTTGAAAACCTCTTGGCACAAAAAGCTTACTTGACCCTTGACAAATCTTTATACTGACCCTGGATGTATTTATATAAGGTAATCATATCTCCTCTTAGACTCCTTTTTTCTAGAGAAAATACGTTTAATTTGGTTAGTCTTTCTTCAAAACTTAGCCCCTCCATTCGGCTTATTAGTTTTGTTGCCCTCCTCTGTTTTTCCAGCTCTAAAATGTCCTTTTTATGAAGTGGTGCCCAAAATTGTACTCCATATTACAAATGAGGGCGTACTAGAGATTTGTATAGTAGCGGAATTATATTTGCTTCTCTTGCTTCTATACCCTACTTAATACATGCTAATATTTTATTTGCCTTTGCAGCTGCTGCTTGGCTTTGAGCACTGTTACCTAGGGGGTTGTCCACAAGCACTCCCAAATCCCTTTCAATATCCCTTAGATTTGCTCCATTAAGATTCTAAATTGCATGGCTATTTTTCCTCTCCAGATGCATAACTTTACATTTATTCGTATTAAATCTCATCTGCCATTTAGATGCCCATTCCTCAATTTTATGTAAATCCCTTTGGAGGACCCCCGCAATATTTGGGTTAAATTTGGTGACCCATAGGTCCTTTAAGGAGCCCTGTTGCACAGAGTTAACATTTTAAATGTTATGGGGGTTTCAGTGAACTTCCATGGTTATGTAGATTGCGGTGATCAGGGGAAGTCTGATTCAATAGAGCTTGGGAGCGAGTTACGAGATAGAGCCTCAAGCCCATAAATCCCTCCCGCGGCCGTAAACTGTTTAAGAGCTGGCCGAAATGCGATCGTCTGTTACGAGCCAATTGCGGTATAACGCAATGCGACACAGCCTCTCAGTCAATAGAAAGCGTTCTAGACGAATATGATTGACAGTGGGAGCTTATAAATTTGAGTTCCACACACCCCTGCATTGATTGTAAATTTCATTGGAAGTAGCACACAGGTCCTGGAGTTGGAGGTTGAGTATTTGTGAGTGAGACTAGGAGCTAGGTGAGAGAGGTAGTTTGTGATTTTATTGATTTATATTCTATTTAATAGGTAACTTAACACTTAAGACTTATACATATTTACAGATTACACATATTTGCATTAAACATAGGTTAAATAACACACATAGAGACATATATCGAGTTAAGTCACACCACACACAACCCCCCCCCCCATCCTATCTCCCATCTCCCATCTCCAAAACCCCATCCGCCAACACACAGCACACACATTTTTTCCCAACACACATATACAGAAATACTTTTGTTTATTCATCCTTCTTTTAATTTTTGGATATGATGGAGGGAGGAGAAAGGAGGGGATAGGAGGAGAGAGTTGGGAAGGAGGAGAGGAGAGTGGAGGAGGAGAGAGAGGAGGAGGGAGAGGAGGGAGGAGATGATGGCAAGGATGGTGGAGAGGTTGGAGAGGAGGTGGTGGAGGGATAGGAGTGAGAGGAGGAAGGAGAGGAGGAGAAGGGAGAGGAGAAGGACGGAGAGGAGTAGGGAAAGGAGGAGAGTGCAGACGTGGGTGGTGGAACAGGGGCCCGAGATTCAGGCACACCTAGAAGAGGGACAGAGGGGAAGGGGCCTGATCCCAGTGGGGGTGGTAGTATGGGGAAGGGACAGGTCAGGGAGGCAAGGGTCCCCCGTCCACAGTCGAGAGGGCAAGAGGCTAGGGGCAAGCACAGGGGCCACCATTATACACACCGGGAGAATGTGGTCCTCCTCAGTGCTATCCGTTGTCGCCCAGTCATTTTTGCAGGGGGGAGGGAAGTTAAGCCCAGGCCTAGGGCTCAGGCTTGGCAGGAGGTAGCGGAAGAGGTTCCTGGGGTGGGCACAGTGCCAAAGGATGTCAGGTCTGTGAAGCACCACTTTGATGACATCTGGGTTAAGGTTAGGAGAACCATGGACGCATTGTGACCTATAATGAGTGGGAGAGGGTCACCAGGGACCTTCTGAGAGCGTTACCCGCCGCTGTAGCTTCAGGCCCGGTGGCCCAGCATATCCCAGCCTCCATGTCAGGTGAATATGATATACACCAACATGCCACCACATATACATCACACACACTACACATGTACATGATGACCAACAAGGACACTGACATGTCAGCAACATGGAATTAACAAGGGATTGATGGATGTATCATTAAATCTATGAAGCTGACAAATCACTGCCATTCCTGGGCACAACAACAGTAATCAAGCAATAGAGAGTCTGTTTATTGGTGTGCCCACTCCAGCCTAACCAGTTACAGAACGCAGTCAGAATCAAGATAGGGTTAGGAGCCAAGAACGATCAAGACCATAAACCAAAGAATAGATCATATCTAGCATATGATAGCTAATCTGAGTTGCAATTAGTAGACTCTTCCATGTTCAAGCCTAGATGTCCGATAGTGATGAATGAACACATAACAATGTATTATTTATCATACTAATGACATATAACTTTCTTTTCTATCTTTCAGCATCCAGGAGGAGGTCTGGGTCCAGTAGCGAGCCAGTGCATGGGGAGGAGGAAGGAAGAGGATCAGGGGGCCCTGGCTCGGAGGAGGGGGGGATCATTTGGGTGGTGGCATCACCCCCGGACCTCCATCCACCCCGCCGACATTTGACCACACTATTCCCTCCTTGAAAGACTGTGGATTTCGCTGCGGCCCTCCAACTTTCCGTCCAGCCAGCTTCTTCCCCACGTAGCAGTGCGCTGGCCTAAGCCACCACAACCACCAGGCACACCAACACCACTGCCTGCATCAACCCTGGCTCCAGCCGGGCCCCAGACCCTCCCCACTCTTTTCTCTCCACCTCCTCACCCAGCCCTGCACCGAGGACCTCTGTCCCCACCACCACCAAGCCAGCCTGCTCAGGCAGAGATGCTGGCCCTGATGCACCAGCAACTGGACTGTCTCTGGGAGATCCACGCCAGCATTTCTGCCAATCACGCGGAGGTGATGCACAGCCTGGCAAGCCACTCTAGGGAGGAGAGGAGGCATCATCTAATGATTGAGACCTATCTAGCCTGGCTCCTCAGAATTAGGCTGGTACCAAGCCCTGCCTCATCCATCCCAGAGACGTCCCCCACGCACCAGCAGCACAACCCTTCCTCTCCTCCCAGGATGCCTCCGCCCCACCACCACCAGCAGCAGTGAGACGGCGGCCGGCCACTGAACATGTGGGCCTTGGGGCTAGGCGGAGGAGGACATAGGGGCCACAGACATGTTTGTGCCTTTTCAACAGCACTCTTCAGTAACAATCTATTGGTCACAATGTTAACCTAATCTAGCCTGGCTACAGAGTTTTGGATTTTGGCCTATGTGATGATGATATTTTGTATGCAGATGGCTACCTCCAATCACATGGTCCATGATCCTCTTCTCTGTGGACACGTAGGGTTCTGCTTAACATGTCACCAATTGATGGTCACTAACGTCCCTATGATTTTTTAAGCCTTAGTTAGTATGTTTTGTATTTTTTTCTCTCTTTTTTGGTTTAAGTACAATTCAGGCCCATAATGGCATCTTCTGCATCTGCAGGCATTGTGGAGGAAATGTATGAGGTGTAAGGTTTTCCCAGTGTCCCTCTGGTAGACATTACTTCAGCCCCCCCCCCCCCTTAACATTTAGCACCCATAATCATAAAGCTATCATATAGCCAGATATCTCAGACATGATTGTTGTTAGCTTAAATGTAGACTAATACCGCTATGGTGGTGAACTTGCAATGTCTCACAATGGCATGTTAATGACAGCCAGCATTAAGATATGTACTAGTGAAGCGTGTGATCATGACCTCAATATGGTTCTGAGAACAGATCCTTGAGTCTGATGAAAGTAACAGTGAATCTGGCTGCTGACCTTTGTGTCCTCTCCGTATTAATGGGTATTTTCCCATATTGCTGATTATACAGAGACCTAGCTAATAGTTAATAATGCTTGCAGATGGGAATCAGGTGAGTTGGTATATTGGTACAGTATTTAGCACTGCACTGTACATGCATTAGTTTTTTTTTTATCTTTGCCTTTTTGTAGTTGACCACTTTTTTGTTCTTTCTTTTTTCTGTCACCACACTTTATGTGTGAAACTGGATTGGATTACACAGTCCAGAGGTTGAATCATCTGTTTCATTGAGCAGATCTAGACAAGTTGTAAGTGCTATGCACATTAATGGTTTCTTCAATTAAATGGAGTGATTCGTGATGGTTGCAGTGGTGTAGTGACCACATATGACCCTGGTAGGTGCTATGCATTATGCTTATTCTAGACTATGACATTACCCCTTGTAGGTATACCCTTTTCTACCCCTTTTTTCCAATCATAGCCTCTTGCTCTCTCCGGATCCGAACACACCATGATCTTAATGCATAGTCTTGACCATTACTGATTGTGTAAATAAAGCTTTGTTATACCGTTCTAACGGTGTCAGTTTGTTTTCAATGGTTGGGGTTATGGGATATCCACATGCATCACATTAGTGTCACATTAATATATATGTAAACTAATGAGCCCTAGTTAACATGCAATAGATCAATACATATAAAAAGGATAATAATCATAATAGCATTAGATATCATATAATACTCAATATTACATTTAATAATAACAAAAGGTTAATACACAAGCAAAGTCCAATTAGTGATAGTGTGGAGTATGAGCCTTCCCCTGAGGGCCTGATAGGAATGTGACAGGTTATACTGGAGTGGGTTGCCAGTTCCTTCTCTAGTGGACTGTGATTTGTCTGACCCCTCTGCTATGACCTGCCCACCTAGAGTGACCCTACATGTTATAGCTCACAGCTTCATTTAGGTACACAAGCTCCTTCTCCACCACTACTTAGCAATGCTGAAGGGCACCAGGGGGACATACACCAAACTAATCTACTCTGGCCCATCAGGAGGGGCCGCAACTCATCTTCATTATGGGTAATCACTGCTAGGCCCATACTGGTAAATCCCACGCCATTGCCGGTAGCCATGTGCCAAGATGTCTAGCCATTCCCATTTTGTGAGCTCCCATTCTGTTCTGCTATTCATCAATTTACATTAATAAGGATTACTAGGTGTGGTGGTGAAGGGGCTTGTGTACCTGAATGAAGCTGTGAGCTAGGTGTTAGCAGAGAGGTCAGACAAATCCCAGCCCACTAGAGAAGGAACTGGCAACCCACTCCAGTATCTTTGGCATGAAAACCTTGTCGATACACACAGACAGAGACATTAGTAGGTGTGCTGCAGTCCCTAGGGTCACAGAGAGTTGGTGCTGCAGTCCCTAGGGTCACAGAGAGTTGGACACGACTGATGGACTGAACAACAAATAATAAACTGTTTCCCGGGTACTTGTGAAATATGGCACTATTTGTGTTACCAAATGTAGATGTGATGAGTGATATGTATATAAGATGATCTTTGTATTTTTAGTGTCCACATTAGAGCCTCTTTATGTGTGAAAGGGTTATTGAGCAATTTTGACAATTGAATATCGATTTTTATGATATAAATCTTGTGGCCTTGACAGATCAAAGACTTTTGGAGGGTGTAAGTTACGAGTTTAACCGCCGTCATTTTCTAATAATCTAATGCCCATAACTTGTTACAAACCATCTACTTTGCCCAAAGTCTTTTTGCAATAAAATTACCTTAATTCATGATTACTTCATTTCCAACTCCCTCAACCTGGCTCACTCCATCTGACGCTGCCTCCCCTGCTGCACTCACTTATGGTCGGTCTACCTCTCAGCTACACTCCTAGACCTTGGAACAAACAAGGTGGAGGTGTTGGCATACTACTATCATCTCGCTGCACCTTTCACTGCATACCCCCTGTTCCCTCCCTCCAATTTTCATCCTTTGAAGTTAATATTATCCCATCCCTCTACCAGTAGCTGTGATCTATTGCGCACCTGGATCACCCTCTCAATTTCTGGACAACTTTGCAGCCTGGCTCCCTCACTTTCTATCCTCCAATATACCTTCACTCATTATTGGCAATTTCAACATAGACATCCCGCCTCCAAAACAACTGCTAAATTACTTGCGAAGTGAGGAGCCAGATTTGCGGAGGTGGAAACTCTACGCCGCCTCATTCCCGGGACAAATAAACCACAGAAAAGCACCACTTTGCAAAAAAAAAAAAACAGGCCACGGGACTTAGAAAACAAAAAATACGACACTAATACAAGGTCACAAAAATACGAACTTAACGGCCGAAGCGCGTACAGCAAAAAACACAAAAAAACTATGAAAATTAAAAAAATATATACAAAAACATCAAACACAGCACGAGGGTCAGCCAGGACCTCTGGGGGTGAGGTTGCATGCAAATTAAAGGCGATTTTATGTAGTTTCGTCACTTCAAAATCGGCTAAGCAAAAAAAAATATGGTGGCGGAAAAAAAAGAAAACGTGGCTCAATGACCCCAGAGCTCATAAAGCACTGACAAGGACGTACGACTTTTAATTACAACCCGCCGAACTTAGAAAAAAATAATACAAGGTCGCAAAAATACGAGGCTAACGGAAGAAATGCATATATTCAAATAAAACACAAAACAATACAAAATACAACAAAAAAATATTAAAAAAAACACACAGAGCATGGGGGGACAGCCATGACATCTGCCACTAAGGTTGCACGCTAATTAAAGTACAATTTAATGAGTTTACACAATGGCGGACGAAAAAAATGAAAAAGAGGCTACGCAACCCCAAATTGCGCAAACACCGCCAGACACATACGACTTTTGCCAGGGACGTACGAGGTACTAAAATACACACTTAGCCAGCACAGAAAATGGTCCACACCCGCGTAACACATAGACAAACCACGCAATTTTACAACAGTAACACTACGAATCTCAAAAGCAACGGTTTGCCCTCGCGTTCGCAGCATATTTCTAATGTACAGCTGGAACATTGATGACACTTTCTCCTCATAGCAGCAACAGGCCAACTGTACAATGTATGCTGCAGGAAAAAAAATAGATACCTAGCTCTTCAGGCTATTCATTGCTGCATATACCAATTACAAATAGGTAAAGTAGATTATTTGATTAAGTAAATAATGAATTAATAATTATACAAAAAAAAAATTACATATATATCTGGGTTTATCAGGAGAGCACAAGGCGCTCATAGGGACAAAAGTAAACAAGAGCATCAGATCGCTATGAACGCCAAAGGCGCTCATTGCGCACCACACGATGAGCGCCAAAGGCGCTCAGCGCGTGGCTCCAATGAATGCCGAAGTTCCAGGAATGAAGTATGTACTTTACTATCAACCTCTCCACTTACAACATGTGCACATGATCCTATTCCATCACAGCTGATACCTCCCCTCTCTACCACACTTATCCCAGCTCTCACACATCTATTCAGCCTCTCCATAAACACTGGCAAATTTCCATCCTCTTTAAAACACGCCATTATTATACCCATTCTAAAGAAGCCCTCATCTGACCCAACTTCTGCCTCCAACTATCACCCTATCTCACTACTTCCCCTGGCTTCTAAACTGTGTTGCTGAAAATGATACAAGTATCCTTACATTTTTAGTGTATATATATATATATATATATATATATATATATATATATATACAATTAGCACTCTTTTCAGTTAGTGTGATAGTTGGCTGGGATATAAGCATTAAACCAGTAATTTTCCATTGCAAGATTTTAGGTATGAAATAGTTAAATACATCTGACTAGTAATGTCGCTAACATAAAATTTTCGGTTCGCGAACCGCAAATGCAAATTGCCGCGAATGTTCGCGAACCGGCGAATCGGGCGAACCGCCATAGACTTCAATGGGCAGGCGGATTTTAGAACCCACAGGGACTCTTTCTGGCCACAATAGTGATGGAAAAGTTGTTTTAAGGGGACTAACACCTGGACTGTGGCATGCCGGAGAGGGATCCATGTCAAAACTCCCACGGAAAATTACATAGTTGATGCAGAGTCTGGTTTTAATCCATAAAGGGCATAAATTACCTAACATTCCTAAATTGTTTGGAATAACGTGCTTTAAAAGATCAGGTATGATGTTGTATCGATCAGGTAGTGTAAGGGTTAGGCCCGCTTCACAGTGACAGACCAAACTCCCCGTTTAACGCACTCCAAACAACAGCAAACAGTCCATTTGCCCAACCGCAAACTCCCCATTTGCACAAGGTTGGATACCAAGCTAACCATGTCCCGTTCCTTGTCCTCACTGATGTCATTGAAGGTCTCTTCCTCCACCCAGCCACGTACAACACCAAGGGTCCCCGAAAGGTGACAACAAGCCCCCTGTGACGCCTGCTGTGTTTGGTCTTCCACCTCCTCAAAGCCACCTTCCTCCTCTGACTCCTCTTCTTCAGACTCCTCTCACTGCGTTACCTCTCTCTGCATTATTATAAGGTGTGTTAAGTAGTACTACTCTTA
This sequence comes from Discoglossus pictus, assembly GCA_027410445.1. NCBI lineage: Eukaryota > Metazoa > Chordata > Amphibia > Anura > Alytidae > Discoglossus > Discoglossus pictus. The sequence continues at coordinate 130,864,873 of CM050170.1, forward strand.
TCAGTTTAATACCTGTTACGTCACCTATGAGGGGACGTGTATAAGGCCTGGATTTTTAGAACCGGGAGATGGAAAAGATGCTTGGTTGGTCCTCCCACTTCAATTTTGGGGCACGACGCGTGTAATCTAAGTTGCCACCAGATAGGAGTGGCGTGTTTGTAAGTACTACTCTTATCAGTTTAATACCTGTTACGTCACCTATCAGGGCACATGTATAAGGCCTGGATTTTTGGAACCGGGAGATGGAAAAAGATGCTTGGTTGGTCCTCACATTTCAATTTTGGGGCACGGCGTGCGCAATCTAAGGTGCCACAAGATAGGAGTGGCGTGTTTGTAAGTACTACTCTTATCAGTTTAATACCTGTTACAGCACCTATCAGGGGGCGTGTATAAGGCCTGGATTTTTAGAACCGGGAGATGGAAAAAGATACTTGGTTGGTCGTATCACTTCAAATTTGGGGCACAGCGCGTGCAATCTAAGGTGCCACCAGATAGGAGTGGCGTGTTTGTAAGTACTACTCTTATCAGTTTAATACCTGTTACGTCACTTTTTAGGGGGCGTGTATAAGGCCTGGATTTTTGGAACCGGGAGATGGAAAAAGATGCTTGGTTGGTCGTATCACTTCAATTTTGGGGCACGGCACGTGCAATCTAAGGTGCCACCAGATAGGAGTGGCGTGTTTGTAAGTACTACTCTTATCAGTTTAATACCTGTTACGTCACCTATGAGGGGCGTGTATAAGGCCTGGATTTTTAGAACCGGGAGATGGAAAAAGATGCTTGGTTGGTCCTCCCACTTCAATTTTGGGGCACGGTGCGTGCAATCTCAGGTGCCACCAGATAGGAGTGGCGTGTTTGTAAGTACTACTCTTATCAGTTTAATACCTCTTACGTCACCTATCAGGGCATGTGTATAAGGCCTGGATTTTTGGAACCGGGAGATGGAAAAAGATGCTTGGTTGGTCCTCCCACTTCAATTTTATTGCACGGTGCGTGCAATCTAAGGTGCCACCAGATAGGAGTGGCGTGTTTGTAAGTACTACTCTTATCAGTTTAATACCTGTTACGTCACCTATCAGGGCATGTGTATAAGGCCTGGATTTTTGGAACCGGGAGATGGAAAAATATGCTTGGTTGGTCCTCCCACTTCAATTTTGGGGCACGGCGCGTGCAATCTAAGGTGCCACCAGATAGGAGTGGCGTGTTTGTAAGTACTACTCTTATCAGTTTAATACCTGTTACGTCACCTATGAGGGGGCGTGTATAAGGCCTGGATTTTTAGAACCGGGAGATGGAAAAAGATGCTTGGTTGGTCATATCACTTCAATTTTGGGGCACGGCGTGTGCAATCTAAGGTGCCACCAGATAGGAGTGGCGTGTTTGTAAGTACTACTCTTATCAGTTTAATACCTGTTACAGCACCTATTAGGGGGCATGTATAAGGCCTGGATTTTTGGAACCGGGAGATGGAAAAAGATACTTGTTTGGTCGTATCACTTAAATTTTTGGGCACAGCGCGTGCAATCAAAGGTGAAATTAGATAGGAGTGGCATGTTTGTAAGTACTACTCTTATCAGTTTAATACCTGTTATAGCACCTATCAGGGGGTGTGTATAAGGCCTGGATTTTTGGAACCGGGAGATGGAAAAAGATACTTGGTTGGTCGTATCACTTCAAATTTGGGGCACGGCGCGTGCAATCTAAGGTGCCACGAGATAGGAGTGGCGTGTTTGTAAGTACTACTCTTATCAGTTTAATACTTCTTACGTCACCTATCAGGGGGCGTGTATAAGGCCTGGATTTTTGGAACCGGGAGATGGAAAAAGATGCTCGGTTGGTCGTATCACTTCAATTTTGGGGCACGGCACGTACAATCAAAGGTGCCACCAGATAGGAGTGGCGTATTTGTAAGTACTACTCTTTTCAGTTTAATACCTGTTACGTCACCTATCAGGGGGCGTGTATAAGGCCTGGATTTTTGGAACTGGGAGATGGAAAAAGATGCTGGGTCGGTCCTCCTACTGTCACAGGGCCGGGGGGCGCCCCCTCGTCAGGCTACCTGGTTGATCCTGCCTCAAAGATTAAGCCATGCATGTTTTAATACACACAGCCGGTACAGTGAAACTGCGAATTGCTCATTTATTCAGTTATAGACTGGTTCCTTTGATCGCTCCATCTGTTACTTTGATAACTGTCGGAATTAGAGAGCTGATACATGCCGAAGAGCGCTGACTCCCCGGGATGCGTGCACTTATCAAAAATTAGGTATTGTTGCAGCCGCTGCTGTTGCAGCGACCAGAAAAATTTACGTTTGTTTCCCAGGCAGAAACTGCCCTAAAACATTGCGTCTTGAACCCTAGTTGGTGGCGGATAAGTCACGCAAGTCATGCGGCATTTAAAGATGAAATACTGCAGCTTGTGGATCATTTTTAGCTCAAGGCAGCTCATCTCATCAGCCCTTTTTTAGTCTAATGTATCGCCCAGTGTCAGTCCGTTCGGGATCCATCCCTCATTCATCTTTATGAAGGTGAGGTAATCTAGACTTTTTTGACCTAGGCGACTTCTCTTTTCAGTGACAATACCTCCTGCTGCACTGAAGGTCCTTTCTGACAGGACACTGGAAGTGGGGCAGGCTAGAAGTTCTATGGCAAATTGGGATAGCTCAGGCCACAGGTCAAGCCTGCACACCCAGTAGTCAAGGGGTTAATCGCTCCTCAGTGTGTCGATATCTGCAGTTAAAGCGAGGTAGTCTGCCACCTGTCGGTCGAGTCATTCTCTGAGGGTGGATCCCGAAGGGCTGTGGCGATGCGTAGGACTGAAAAAGCTCTGCATGTCCTCCATCAACAACACGTCTTTTAAACGTCCTGTCCTTGCCGGCGTGGTCGTGTTAGGAGGAAGATTACTTTCACCTCTTCCCCTGATAGATTCCCGTTGTGCTGTGACATCACCCTTATACGCAGTGTAAAGCATACTTTTTAATTTCATTTGGAACTGCTGCATCCTTTCTGCCTTGCGGTAATTCTGTAACATTTCAGGTACTTTCTGCTTAAACCGGAGGTCTAGTAGCGTGGACACCCAGTACAGGTCGTTCTCCTTCAGCCTTTTTATACGAGGGTCCCGCGACAGGCACGACAGCATGAAAGACCCCATTTGCACAAGGTTGGATGCCGAGCTACCCATGTCCCAATCCTCGTCTTCAGTGATCTCACTGAAGGTATGTTCTTCCCCCCAGCCACGTACAACACCACAGGTACCAGATAGGTGACAACGAGCACCCTGGGAGGGCTGTTGTGATTGGTCTTCCTCCTCCCCCTCAAAGCCACATTCCTCCTCTGACTCCTCTTCCTCACAATCCTCCTCCAGCGTTGCCGCAGGTCCAGCAAGCAATGCTGATAAGGCTGTTTCTGGTGGTGATGGTGACCACAACTCTTCCACTTCTTCATCACACTCATCTACGGCCTGATCCAACACTCTTCGCAGGGCACGCTCCAGGAAGAAAACAAATGGTATGATGTCGCTGATTGTGCCTTCTGTGCGACTTACAAGGTTTGTCACCTCCTCAAAAGGACGCATGAGCCTACAGGTATTGCGCATGAGCGTCCAGTAATGTAGCAAAAAAATTCCCAGCTCCGCAGAGGCTGTCCTAGCACCCCGGTCATACAAATACTCATTAACGGCTTTCTCTTGTTGGAGCAGGCGGTCAAACATTAAGAGTGTTGAATTCCAACGCGTGGGGCTGTTACAAATCAAGCGCCTCACTGACATGTTGTTTCGCCGCTGGATATCTGAAAAGTGCGCCATGGCCGTGTAGGAACGCCTGAAATGGCCACACACCTTTCTGGCCTGCTTCAGGACGTCCTGTAAGCCTGGGTACTTGTGCACAAAGCATTGTACGATCAGATTACACACATATGCCATGCACAGCACATGTGTCAACTTGCCCAAATTCAATGCCGCCAACAAATTTCTTCCGTTGTCACAAACCACTTGTCACAAACCACTTTGCCAATCTTCAGTTGGTGCGGAGTCAGCCATTGATCCACCTGTGCGTTCAGGGCGGACAGGAGTGCTGGCCCGGTGTGACTCTCTGCTTTCAGGCAAGTCAACTCCAAGACGGCGTGATACTGCCGTATCCGGGATGTTGAATAGTATCGGGGGAGCTGGGGGGGGTGCCGTTGATGTGGAGCAAGACGCAGCAGCAGAAGAGGACTCAGCTGAGGAGGTTATGGAAGAGGATGGAGTAGGAGGAGTAGAGGAGGTGGCAGCAGGCCTGTGTGCAAGTCGTGGCGGTGTCACCAACTCCTCTGCAGAGCCACGCATTCCATGCTTGGCAGGTGTCAGCAGGTTTACCCAATGCGCAATGTAGGTGATATACCTGCCCTGACCATGCTTTGCAGACCAGGTATCAGTGGTCAGATGGACCCTTGCCCCAACACTGTGTGCCAGACATGCCATTACTTCCTTTTGCACAATCGAGTACAGGTTGAGGATTGCCTTTTGTGAAAAGAAATTTCGGCCGCGTACCTTCCACTGCGGTGTCCCAATAGCTACAAATTTTTTGAACGCCTCAGACTCCACCAGCTTGTATGGTAAAAGCTGGCGGGCTAAGAGTTCAGACAAGCCAGCTGTCAGATGCCGGGCAAGGGGGTGACTTTGTGACATTGGCTTCTTATGGTCAAACATGCCCTTGACAGACACCTGACTGTGGGAAGATGAGCAGGAACAGCTAGAGGTGAGAGACGGAGTGGCTGATGGTTGAGAGGGGGCAAGGAGGACAGCAGTGGTTGACGTGGATGAAGATGCTGGACCAGGAGGAGGATGGCGGCTTTGAGTTTTTGTGCTGCTTGTACTCAGGTGTTGATCCCATTGGCGTTTCTGATGTGACATCATGTGCCTTCGCAAAGCAGTTGTACCTAGGTGGGTGTTGGACTTCCCACGACTCAGTTTCTTTTGCCACAGGTTGCAAATGGCATCGCTGTTGTCACAGGCAGACACACAAAAAAAGTGCCACACTGCTGAGCTCTGCAGTTACGGCGTTCTGGTGATGGCAACAGCATGCGTTGATTGGCGTGCTGTCTGGCTGACCCCGGGTGCCGATGCATGCTGTCTGACTGTGCCACTAGCTCCTTGCGATGACCTCCCTCTGCTTCCAACTCGTCTCCTCCTCCTCTCTGTCTCCCCATCTGAACTTTCCCCCTGTTCTTCTTCTCTTCTAGCGGGCACCCACGTGACATCCACGGACGCATCGTCATCATCATCAGCCGCTTCACTTGTATCTTACAACTCAACAAAGGAAGCAGCAGTGGGTACATCATCATCATCATCACACCCTACGTACATGTGTGTAATGCTGCCTGACTGAGACATATCCCTGTTATCTACATCCTCTGGCAATAATGGTTGCGCATCACTCATTTCTTCAAACTGATGTGTAAATAACTCTTCTGACTGATCAATTGAAGCGGCTGTGGTACAAGTGTTGGTGGTGGCGGCAGGCGGGCGAGTCGTAACTTGAGAGGTGCCCGAAGCTAAGCTGGAGGAGGATGGTGCTTGTTTTTTCATGAGCGGAAGCTGTAGAAGATTGGGTGTCCTGTGTTAGCCAGTCAACTATGTCCTCAGAAGTTTTTGAGTTCTGGGTAACTGGCCTCTGAACACTGGGCATTATTGTAGGGCAAAAGGGAATCACAGCACCACGACCACGACGGCTCCTGCGGATTGGCCTGCCTCTGCCTGTCATTTTTTTTGCGATTAGTGGTACTATATGTGCAAGTTACTGTGACAACAGATATGAGTGGCACTGTGCACTTGCAGAAGTTGGCAGAGTAGACTCTGTAGGCCTGGCACACACGCTTGCAGACAAGTAACTGATATTAAATGTATTACAGTCAAAATTGTATTCTTTGTTTAAATGTGGACTACTGACTGTAACACCAGATATGAGTGGTGGCACTGACTGGGCAAGTGGGCACAGTGTATTTTAAAATTAGGAGAAAACATTTTCTGTAAACTAAATAAAAATCATATTAGGAGGTTGAAAGAAAAAGAAACCGGATGGGGGGATACCGAGCAGAGCACACCATCTACAGCCCACTGGGAGACAAACTCATCCATTCCCCCAGTAGACAAAGCCAGGTGGTACTCTGCCCGGATACGGGAGCGCACCAGCACCCGGAACATGGCCTCAGGTGACAAGGGAACCCCCCCTATCAAACACTGCTTCCTGGACTTATATATAGCCAACTTGGCTAATGCCAGGAGCAGGTTGACGAGGAGGTCCCTGGCCTTATTGCCCCGGGACACTGGGCGCCCAAAAATAAAAATGTGAGGGGAGAAATGCAGCCAGAACTGCAGGAGGAGGCCCCTCAAGAGTGACAAGAGGGGCTGCAGTCTGGCGCAACTAAAATAAACATGATACACGGACTCTCCCTTGCCACAGAATGGACAAGTGGAGGGAGAGTCGGTGAATTTAGCTAAGTACTCTCCCGTGCTCAGTGCACCATGGAGCACTCTCCAACTCAAGTCCCCGGTGGGTCGTGGAACTAAATCAGAATAAAGTTCCCTCCACCGGGGCCTCTTGCCCTCGTCAGCTGGTAGGACCCGCCTCCAGATGGTATCGGGACGGGTCACGAGGGCAAGGAAGTGCACTGTATGGAGCACGAGAGAATATAAGCTCTTCCTCGGCATGCCGCGAAAGCATGCCGAGGGTATGTCCCTCAACCTCGAGAGGTTGGGGACAGGAGGAGCCTGAGGGGAAACACGGGGCTTGTGTCCAATGCAAACAGCCGGAGAAGGGGTGTTGAAAGGTGCATGTGGCACTCCGGACTGCAAAGCCCCGCGAAGGAAGGTGCGCGAGTCGGGGGAGATGGCATCTCTAATCTCCTGGAGCAAGCGCCCTGAGACTTTGGGCGTCACATATCCCAAACGGAGCGCAAGCTCCTGGGGTGACACCCAATCAGAACGCCCGTATTCCAGGAGATCCCCGACTCGGGTCATCCGTGCATGACTAAGGCGGCGGATGATACTGGGGGACTGTAACATTGGAGCCCCCACTGCTGCATTAAATAGCAGGGGCTCTGTGAATATTTCATCCCCCAAAGGCACGCCCTGCCTGGTCACGGAGACCATGCTCCAGGCCTTGAGGGTTTCCTGGTAGTATGCCGGCAACACAGAGAGGTCTCTCCCAAACCCCTCGGGCCTGATCAGAAATAATTGCCGGTCATACCCCAGGTTGCGCAACTGGCGATAAAAGCTGGATGCCAGTGCGCACCACTGCGGAGAGGGATCTGCATATAGGTATCTCTGCAGGTACTGAAGGCGGAAGGTGGACAACTGGGAGCACACACAAACTACTCCCTGTCCACCCTCCACCAAAGGCAGACTTGCCACCCCTGCAGAGACCCAATGCCTTCCCATCCAGAGGAAATCTAACAAATTCCTCTGGATATTGGTGACAAACTCGGGGGTCGGACTCAGACAAATCAGCCGGTGCCAGATCTGAGAAGCCACCAGCTGATTCACCACTAGAGTCCGCCCCCTAAGGGAAAGCATTTTTGCTAGACCCCTCCATCGTCCCAGACGAGAGAGGACACTGCCCTCTAACTCCCTCCAGTTGTCTGGGACGGAAGCGTCCGCAGCGGACAGGTAGACCCCCAGATATTTAATGACATCTGCCTCCCACGTGATGTCACGAAACGTGGGAGGCAAAGAGTCCACCTGTAAATTACCCTCTAAAAGGCCTGTGCATTTGGACCAGTTGATCTGAGCGGAGGAGGCAGCTGAATATACCTCCTGGCACTGTTTTGCCAGCTCAAGATCAACTGGATCCTGGGCCACGAGGAGCACATCGTCAGCATAAGCTGAAAGGACAATCCGCATGTCTGGATCTTTTAGCACCAGCCCTGTGAGCCTTTTCCTCAGTAGGCAGAGGAAAGGCTCAATGGCCAGTGCATATAACTGTCCAGACAAGGGACATCCTTGACGCACCCCTCGTCCAAATACCAAAGGTGCTGTTAGGGACCAATTGATTTTAAGTAAACACTCTGCAGAGGCGTACAGCGTTCTTATAAAGCCCACAAACTGTGGGCCAAAGCCGTACGCTTGCAGAGTGGCTATGAGGTAACCATGGTCCACCCTGTCAAACGCCTTCTCTTGATCTAAAGAGAGAAAGGCGAGTGACAGACCAGTCCTGCGAGAATAATGCAATAGATCCCGGACCAGAAAGATACTATCAAAGATAGTCCGGCCCGGGATCGCATAGGACTGGTCAGGGTGAACCAATTCTGCCAGCACAGACCCAAGTCTAAGCGAGATGGCTTTAGCTACAATCTTGTAGTCCTGTGCTGAGCAGAGAGACCGGTCGCCAGTTCTTAATAAGCCGGAGATCCCCCTTTTTGGGCAGCAGGGCAAGTACTGCCCTGCGACAAGACAGGGGCATCTCCCCGGTCTCCAGGGCTTCCCCAAGGACCAGATGGAAATCAGGTCCCAGAGTCTCCCAGAAAAATTGGAAAAACTCTACAGTCAGTCCGTCCAGTCCTGGAGACTTTTCACAGGACATGGCACGGAGGGCTTCAGAGAGCTCTTGAAAAGATAGTGGTATATCAAGCCGCTCTCTTACACCCTCACTGACTGTGGGGAGCCCCTCCCATAGCACCCTGCAGGCGTCTGGAGAAATGGGATCCGGAGAGTAAAGATCTTTATAAAAGTTCCGGGCTCTATCCCGGATACTCTCCGGATCTGTAAGGGGGGCACCGTCTTCATCTAGAAGACAGGTGATGTGCCTACTGTTACCCCCCCTTTTTCTCCAGTGAGTAGAAGAGGCGCGAGCCGCGGTCTAGATCTTTGAGAAAACCTAAGCGGCTGCGCACGTATGCCCCCTTGGCCTGGTGTCGTTCCAGGTCACAGAGGACACCCTTCCTCTCTACATACTCGCTCTGCAGGGATTGGTCCCTACAAGTGAACAGCCTCTGCTCCAGATGGAGTACCTCCCCCCGGAGTGACTCCAACTCAGCTTCGCGCTGCCCACTCGCACCCTTGGTATATTCCTGACACAGAAGTCGCAAATGAACCTTGCCCACGTCCCACCACAGTTTTAACGTGGCAAAGTCCCCCTTGCAACCCCTCCAGTCCGTCCAAAACTCCCGGATCAATGTCACGAGCCCCTGGTCCTTCAACAAAGCATTGTTGAAGTGCCAATAGGCGGCTCGTGGCGCTGTTGGCGTTAGCGCCACTGTCACAGACACACAGTTGTGGTCTGTGAACGGAGCCAGCCTAATGGCACAAGAACCGACTCGTGACATATAGTGACTAGATATATATAGTCTGTCGATCCGGGAGTGGGACACCAGACCGGCTCTCACCCTGACGTAGGTGAAACCGTCTGATGCCCCTGGGTTCTGCTCTCGCCAGATGTCCTCCAGGGAGAAGCGGGCGATGATCTCCCGCAGGGCTGACGCAGAAGGCGGGTACGGCTCTGGACTATTCCGGTCCAGAGCGTCGAGGGTGCAGTTGAAATCACCCCCGAGTACCAAACACTCATCTGCGTCAACCGTCTCCAAAAACTGGGACAGTCTGGCGAGGAACCTCACTCTCTCGAGCCCTCCAGCAGGGGCATATATATTAACTAGGTTAATGATGCTACCCTGCTCTCGGACCCGGAGGTGGATTAGACGGCCTGGGATAACAGCTTTCACAAGCAGCAGCTCTGGCTGAAAAGACTCTGAGAACAGGGTCACCACTCCACATGACGCCGATGTGAAGTGGCTGAAGAAGACCCTGCCTCTCCACTCCAGTTGCCACGAGGCCTCAGCCTCTGGAGTGGTGTGAGTTTCCTGCAGGAAGCTCACAGAGTACCCTCCCTGATATAAATAGGAGAGTACCTGGAACCTGCGGAAACTGTCTTGACAGCCATTGGTATTTAGCGTGCTTATGTGCAAAGCCATTACTGCGTGTCAGGAATTGTGCGTTCCTCAGACCCTTGAGACTGCTGATAGGACACGCACATTTTATAGAATTTCCGGACGCGGAGATGCTCCGCAGTCCCAGAATTCTTGGCCCTAGTGCTGACCACTAGATATTGCTGGAGAGAGTGGAGAATAAACGACATATTCTTCCACCTCTCCAAGGCCAGCCGCACCTTCCTTTTCTTTTGTCCATGAAGGGTGCTCTCAAGGAATAGATCTATTTCCTTGACAGGGATAACCCACCCAGAATCTGATGTTCCTTCTAGTGGGTCACCCCTGGGCTCCTCTTGGCTGAGGGCTTTTACTCCATCCTCCCCGGCTGGAGTCAGTTTCCTCAGCTTTATTCTCAGGGACCCCCTCTTAGATGATACAGAAGGAGTCCCTTTAGCACCCTTCAAGGTAAATAATGGACCCTTGGATTGCTGCTGCACCCCTGTAGCTTCAGGAGTGCATTCAGGGGTAGCTGGCTGGACAGCAGTGGCTGGCATGGCTTCCTTAATGGAAGCCTTGGAGGCTTTATATGCCTCCTCTGCCAGTTCCACCGCTGCTTGCTCAGCTTGGATGGCACCGATGTTAGGGTCAGTGGACGGCTGAGGAGGGTAGACAGGCTCTCCCATGATGTTAACAGGAAAACCTGTTTTATCACCCTCCCCCATTTCCACTTCCCCTTGTGCCACATCCCCCCTGACAGACAAATCCATGGGGTCCTGAATGGGGGTCATGCCTATATTCCCCCCCTCCAGTAGTGACTCGGCCTGGGGCTCTAACAAAGCCCGAGGTACGTCACTAGAGAGTGACACTGGAGGAGGAGACTGACTGGTGCCCTTGAAGCTCAGCACCTCAGGGACACTGACTACCCATTCAGCAGGGGCTTTGTTGGGTCCCCCCTCAAAGGCCAGAGGCAGAACCTGATCTTTCTTGTCTACCCCTGCCTCACTTGGGAGACCCTCTTGCCCCTGCTTTTCCTCCAGACCCTTTTCCACATTAACCCCTATAGGGTCTGGAGAGAGAGATGTGTGGTCTGGCACCGGCTGGCTGAGCTTAATAACTGGGCCAGACAATGTCACCGGATGAGGAGGAGATGTTTTGTTCCTCTTCTTGCTTTTAGAGGGAGGTGCTCCACTATAGAGCACTTCCCACTTATCAGCAACCTCCCTGTTGGTTTTATGCTTCCTCTTCCTGGGGACGTCACTCCTGGAAGAGGAGCTGCCACTAGCTGCCTCCCCTGCAGAGGGCTTATTATCCCTCTGCTTACACTGTGCCCCCACACTAACTGATGTAATTATGGTGGGGGCAGATTGGGACTTGGGAGATGCAGCTGTGACACTGGGAGGACCGGTGACATTCTTCCCCTTTTTCCCCGTGTCTGCAGTCTTGCTGGAGACCACAGACACAGATGGCTTTTTTGGGGAAGAAGGGGGTTTGGAGGCCGTGGTGGTGGCTTGAGGAACGGCCTCCTTGCCTGAGCTCTGTGGGGGGGCTATGACCCTTGAGGTCCCCGCTGTTATGGGCTCAGCGGGGATGGGTGCCGTACTGACGGAGGTGCCATTTGCTGGGGCTGGGGCATGATGCTTTACATTAGGACAATTCCTACGTGTATGCCCCAACCCTTTGCAATGATAGCACTGCACCTCCGTAGTGCTGTAAAAAATCCTGTACAGCACCCCCTCAAATGGAACCCCAAAAGACCCCTCTATGTTTTCTGCGCCCTGAGGCAGGCACATTTGTACCTGCCTCTTGAAAGAGAGCACATGACGAAGTGCTCTCTCTCTGCACCCCAGGGGAATTTTTATAAATGGTGTTTTTACTTCCCCTAGGGTTAGCAGGTGGGGGCGCAGGAGGGAGTCTGGTAGGAAGGGGGGCACATTAGAGAGTGTTACTTTTGTGCCCAACCCTTCCAGGGGTTCTATTGGGACATATAATCCCCCCACTGTGATGCCTCTCTGTATAAGAATGTGTGCAGCAGCCAGAGTACGGGTAAAAAAAAAACTGCTTTCCCGTACATTTTGCTGGCTGCTACTATAACAGAGGGGCTGATGACATTAGCTGCAGCACGCAGATAGATATCAATGCTGTAGACCCCAGACATCTGACATTTAACCCCATGCTTCCTGGTGATCTGCCCCTCAGCCCCAGCGGTGGTATTACTGGGGCCAGCAGAAACCACCTGTGACCAGGTATTAGCCACAGGGGTAGGTCTGCTGGCAGAACCACCAGGAGCTGGGGCTGCCTTATCTGCCTGGGGCCTATGCTGTGCAGTGCTGCAGCTAGGATTTTCAGGGGCCATTATTCCCCCTTTTGACCCCTGAGGCTTCTTAATGGTCTTATCCCTCATGTTTAGACCCTTTTTTTTTTTTAGTTTATTTGTTTTATTTATTTTTATTTTTTGTTTTATGATTTTTTTACTGTTTTCTTTTTTTTTAAAATATAAAAGTGTGAAAAAGAAACAAAAAGACAAAACTAAGGGAGACAAAAACTAAGGGAGAGAGAGAGATGATGTTTGGCAGTGGAAGGGTTAATGGCCTGTTGCAAGGTGTTACTAAATGCAACAACACAGAGAACACAGAGGCTTTTTAACCCCTCTGTGTCTCTGTGTCAGATGTTAAAAAAAAGCCTTAACAACAAAAAATCTAATTGTTTTCCCCCCCACTGCCTACAAAGATGTTACTTGTCTTCTCTCCCCCAAAACATAAAACCCAACACCAAACAAACAAAACTTCAACAAAACCTAATAAACTTTTTAAAAGAAAAAAAGTCAAAGTAACAAAGCTCCAGGAGTGAAGGTGTAGTGCTAAGGGAGGGGTGTGGCAAAGTATCCAGGAGACAGCTCACTCTCCTGGGATAGAGAGTTGAGCCTGACCCCCAGAAAACTAAAACTTAAATTAAACTAAGAAAAAAACCACAAAAACTCCCAAAAATGAACAACACCGTGCACAAAGTGCTTATTAACAAAAAAGTGTTAAAATAAAACTTGTATTTGAGGGACTAAGACCCTAAAAAGCCTTTTGTTTGGAGCTCAAGCATGCACACAACATGCTCTCTGAGCACTGGGCACAGTGTATTTTAAAATTATGAGAAAACATTTTCTGTAAACTAAATAAAAATCATATTAGGAGGTTGAAAGAAAAAGAAACCGGATGGGGGGATACCGAGCAGAGCACACCATCTACAGCCCACTGGGAGACAAACTCATCCATTCCCCCAGTAGACAAAGCCAGGTGGTACTCTGCCCGGATACGGGAGCGCACCAGCACCCGGAACATGGCCTCAGGTGACAAGGGAACCCCCCCTATCAAACACTGCTTCCTGGACTTATATATAGCCAACTTGGCTAATGCCAGGAGCAGGTTGACGAGGAGGTCCCTGGCCTTATTGCCCCGGGACACTGGGCGCCCAAAAATAAAAATGTGAGGGGAGAAATGCAGCCAGAACTGCAGGAGGAGGCCCCTCAAGAGTGACAAGAGGGGCTGCAGTCTGGCGCAACTAAAATAAACATGATACACGGACTCTCCCTTGCCACAGAATGGACAAGTGGAGGGAGAGTCCGTGAATTTAGCTAAGTACTCTCCCGTGCTCAGTGCACCATGGAGCACTCTCCAACTCAAGTCCCCGGTGGGTCGTGGAACTAAATCAGAATAAAGTTCCCTCCACCGGGGCCTCTTGCCCTCGTCAGCTGGTAGGACCCGCCTCCAGATGGTATCGGGACGGGTCACGAGGGCAAGGAAGTGCACTGTATGGAGCACGAGAGAATATAAGCTCTTCCTCGGCATGCCGCGAAAGCATGCCGAGGGTATGTCCCTCAACCTCGAGAGGTTGGGGACAGGAGGAGCCTGAGGGGAAACACGGGGCTTGTGTCCAATGCAAACAGCCGGAGAAGGGGTGTTGAAAGGTGCATGTGGCACTCCGGCCTGCAAAGCCCCGCGAAGGAAGGTGCGCGAGTCGGGGGAGATGGCATCTCTAATCTCCTGGAGCAAGCGCCCTGAGACTTTGGGCGTCACATATCCCAAACGGAGCGCAAGCTCCTGGGGTGACACCCAATCAGAACGCCCGTATTCCAGGAGATCCCCGACTCGGGTCATCCGTGCATGACTAAGGCGGCGGATGATACTGGGGGACTGTAACATTGGAGCCCCCACTGCTGCATTAAATAGCAGGGGCTCTGTGAATATTTCATCCCCCAAAGGCACGCCCTGCCTGGTCACGGAGACCATGCTCCAGGCCTTGAGGGTTTCCTGGTAGTATGCCGGCAACACAGAGAGGTCTCTCCCAAACCCCTCGGGCCTGATCAGAAATAATTGCCGGTCATACCCCAGGTTGCGCAACTGGCGATAAAAGCTGGATGCCAGTGCGCACCACTGCGGAGAGGGATCTGCATATAGGTATCTCTGCAGGTACTGAAGGCGGAAGGTGGACAACTGGGAGCACACACAAACTACTCCCTGTCCACCCTCCACCAAAGGCAGACTTGCCACCCCTGCAGAGACCCAATGCCTTCCCATCCAGAGGAAATCTAACAAATTCCTCTGGATATTGGTGACAAACTCGGGGGTCGGACTCAGACAAATCAGCCGGTGCCAGATCTGAGAAGCCACCAGCTGATTCACCACTAGAGTCCGCCCCCTAAGGGAAAGCATTTTTGCTAGACCCCTCCATCGTCCCAGACGAGAGAGGACACTGCCCTCTAACTCCCTCCAGTTGTCTGGGACGGAAGCGTCCGCAGCGGACAGGTAGACCCCCAGATATTTAATGACATCTGCCTCCCACGTGATGTCACGAAACGTGGGAGGCAAAGAGTCCACCTGTAAATTACCCTCTAAAAGGCCTGTGCATTTGGACCAGTTGATCTGAGCGGAGGAGGCAGCTGAATATACCTCCTGGCACTGTTTTGCCAGCTCAAGATCAACTGGATCCTGGGCCACGAGGAGCACATCGTCAGCATAAGCTGAAAGGACAATCCGCATGTCTGGATCTTTTAGCACCAGCCCTGTGAGCCTTTTCCTCAGTAGGCAGAGGAAAGGCTCAATGGCCAGTGCATATAACTGTCCAGACAAGGGACATCCTTGACGCACCCCTCGTCCAAATACCAAAGGTGCTGTTAGGGACCAATTGATTTTAAGTAAACACTCTGCAGAGGCGTACAGCGTTCTTATAAAGCCCACAAACTGTGGGCCAAAGCCGTACGCTTGCAGAGTGGCTATGAGGTAACCATGGTCCACCCTGTCAAACGCCTTCTCTTGATCTAAAGAGAGAAAGGCGAGTGACAGACCAGTCCTGCGAGAATAATGCAATAGATCCCGGACCAGAAAGATACTATCAAAGATAGTCCGGCCCGGGATCGCATAGGACTGGTCAGGGTGAACCAATTCTGCCAGCACAGACCCAAGTCTAAGCGAGATGGCTTTAGCTACAATCTTGTAGTCCGTGCTGAGCAGAGAGACCGGTCGCCAGTTCTTAATAAGCCGGAGATCCCCCTTTTTGGGCAGCAGGGCAAGTACTGCCCTGCGACAAGACAGGGGCATCTCCCCGGTCTCCAGGGCTTCCCCAAGGACCAGATGGAAATCAGGTCCCAGAGTCTCCCAGAAAAATTGGAAAAACTCTACAGTCAGTCCGTCCAGTCCTGGAGACTTTTCACAGGACATGGCACGGAGGGCTTCAGAGAGCTCTTGAAAAGATAGTGGTATATCAAGCCGCTCTCTTACACCCTCACTGACTGTGGGGAGCCCCTCCCATAGCACCCTGCAGGCGTCTGGAGAAATGGGATCCGGAGAGTAAAGATCTTTATAAAAGTTCCGGGCTCTATCCTGGATACTCTCCGGATCTGTAAGGGGGGCACCGTCTTCATCTAGAAGACAGGTGATGTGCCTACTGTTACCCCCCTTTTTCTCCAGTGAGTAGAAGAGGCGCGAGCCGCGGTCTAGATCTTTGAGAAAACCTAAGCGGCTGCGCACGTATGCCCCCTTGGCCTGGTGTCGTTCCAGGTCACAGAGGACACCCTTCCTCTCTACATACTCGCTCTGCAGGGATTGGTCCCTACAAGTGAACAGCCTCTGCTCCAGATGGAGTACCTCCCCCCGGAGTGACTCCAACTCAGCTTCGCGCTGCCCACTCGCACCCTTGGTATATTCCTGACACAGAAGTCGCAAATGAACCTTGCCCACGTCCCACCACAGTTTTAACGTGGCAAAGTCCCCCTTGCAACCCCTCCAGTCCGTCCAAAACTCCCGGATCAATGTCACGAGCCCCTGGTCCTTCAACAAAGCATTGTTGAAGTGCCAATAGGCGGCTCGTGGCGCTGTTGGCGTTAGCGCCACTGTCACAGACACACAGTTGTGGTCTGTGAACGGAGCCAGCCTAATGGCACAAGAACCGACTCGTGACATATAGTGACTAGATATATATAGTCTGTCGATCCGGGAGTGGGACACCAGACCGGCTCTCACCCTGACGTAGGTGAAACCGTCTGATGCCCCTGGGTTCTGCTCTCGCCAGATGTCCTCCAGGGAGAAGCGGGCGATGATCTCCCGCAGGGCTGACGCAGAAGGCGGGTACGGCTCTGGACTATTCCGGTCCAGAGCGTCGAGGGTGCAGTTGAAATCACCCCCGAGTACCAAACACTCATCTGCGTCAACCGTCTCCAAAAACTGGGACAGTCTGGCGAGGAACCTCACTCTCTCGAGCCCTCCAGCAGGGGCATATATATTAACTAGGTTAATGATGCTACCCTGCTCTCGGACCCGGAGGTGGATTAGACGGCCTGGGATAACAGCTTTCACAAGCAGCAGCTCTGGCTGAAAAGACTCTGAGAACAGGGTCACCACTCCACATGACGCCGATGTGAAGTGGCTGAAGAAGACCCTGCCTCTCCACTCCAGTTGCCACGAGGCCTCAGCCTCTGGAGTGGTGTGAGTTTCCTGCAGGAAGCTCACAGAGTACCCTCCCTGATATAAATAGGAGAGTACCTGGAACCTGCGGAAACTGTCTTGACAGCCATTGGTATTTAGCGTGCTGATGTGCAAAGCCATTACTGCGTGTCAGGAATTGTGCGTTCCTCAGACCCTTGAGACTGCTGATAGGACACGCACATTTTATAGAATTTCCGGACGCGGAGATGCTCCGCAGTCCCAGAATTCTTGGCCCTAGTGCTGACCACTAGATATTGCTGGAGAGAGTGGAGAATAAACGACATATTCTTCCACCTCTCCAAGGCCAGCCGCACCTTCCTTTTCTTTTGTCCATGAAGGGTGCTCTCAAGGAATAGATCTATTTCCTTGACAGGGATAACCCACCCAGAATCTGATGTTCCTTCTAGTGGGTCACCCCTGGGCTCCTCTTGGCTGAGGGCTTTTACTCCATCCTCCCCGGCTGGAGTCAGTTTCCTCAGCTTTATTCTCAGGGACCCCCTCTTAGATGATACAGAAGGAGTCCCTTTAGCACCCTTCAAGGTAAATAATGGACCCTTGGATTGCTGCTGCACCCCTGTAGCTTCAGGAGTGCATTCAGGGGTAGCTGGCTGGACAGCAGTGGCTGGCATGGCTTCCTTAATGGAAGCCTTGGAGGCTTTATATGCCTCCTCTGCCAGTTCCACCGCTGCTTGCTCAGCTTGGATGGCACCGATGTTAGGGTCAGTGGACGGCTGAGGAGGGTAGACAGGCTCTCCCATGATGTTAACAGGAAAACCTGTTTTATCACCCTCCCCCATTTCCACTTCCCCTTGTGCCACATCCCCCCTGACAGACAAATCCATGGGGTCCTGAATGGGGGTCATGCCTATATTCCCCCCCCTCCAGTAGTGACTCGGCCTGGGGCTCTAACAAAGCCCGAGGTACGTCACTAGAGAGTGACACTGGAGGAGGAGACTGACTGGTGCCCTTGAAGCTCAGCACCTCAGGGACACTGACTACCCATTCAGCAGGGGCTTTGTTGGGTCCCCCCTCAAAGGCCAAAGGCAGAACCTGATCTTTCTTGTCTACCCCTGCCTCACTTGGGAGACCCTCTTGCCCCTGCTTTTCCTCCAGACCCTTTTCCACATTAACCCCTATAGGGTCTGGAGAGAGAGATGTGTGGTCTGGCACCGGCTGGCTGAGCTTAATAACTGGGCCAGACAATGTCACCGGATGAGGAGGAGATGTTTTGTTCCTCTTCTTGCTTTTAGAGGGAGGTGCTCCACTATAGAGCACTTCCCACTTATCAGCAACCTCCCTGTTGGTTTTATGCTTCCTCTTCCTGGGGACGTCACTCCTGGAAGAGGAGCTGCCACTAGCTGCCTCCCCTGCAGAGGGCTTATTATCCCTCTGCTTACACTGTGCCCCCACACTAACTGATGTAATTATGGTGGGGGCAGATTGGGACTTGGGAGATGCAGCTGTGACACTGGGAGGACCGGTGACATTCTTCCCCTTTTTCCCCGTGTCTGCAGTCTTGCTGGAGACCACAGACACAGATGGCTTTTTTGGGGAAGAAGGGGGTTTGGAGGCCGTGGTGGTGGCTTGAGGAACGGCCTCCTTGCCTGAGCTCTGTGGGGGGGCTATGACCCTTGAGGTCCCCGCTGTTATGGGCTCAGCGGGGATGGGTGCCGTACTGACGGAGGTGCCATTTGCTGGGGCTGGGGCATGATGCTTTACATTAGGACAATTCCTACGTGTATGCCCCAACCCTTTGCAATGATAGCACTGCACCTCCGTAGTGCTGTAAAAAATCCTGTACAGCACCCCCTCAAATGGAACCCCAAAAGACCCCTCTATGTTTTCTGCGCCCTGAGGCAGGCACATTTGTACCTGCCTCTTGAAAGAGAGCACATGACGAAGTGCTCTCTCTCTGCACCCCAGGGGAATTTTTATAAATGGTGTTTTTACTTCCCCTAGGGTTAGCAGGTGGGGGCGCAGGAGGGAGTCTGGTAGGAAGGGGGGCACATTAGAGAGTGTTACTTTTGTGCCCAACCCTTCCAGGGGTTCTATTGGGACATATAATCCCCCCACTGTGATGCCTCTCTGTATAAGAATGTGTGCAGCAGCCAGAGTACGGGTAAAAAAAAACTGCTTTCCCGTACATTTTGCTGGCTGCTACTATAACAGAGGGGCTGATGACATTAGCTGCAGCACGCAGATAGATATCAATGCTGTAGACCCCAGACATCTGACATTTAACCCCATGCTTCCTGGTGATCTGCCCCTCAGCCCCAGCGGTGGTATTACTGGGGCCAGCAGAAACCACCTGTGACCAGGTATTAGCCACAGGGGTAGGTCTGCTGGCAGAACCACCAGGAGCTGGGGCTGCCTTATCTGCCTGGGGCCTATGCTGTGCAGTGCTGCAGCTAGGATTTTCAGGGGCCATTATTCCCCCTTTTGACCCCTGAGGCTTCTTAATGGTCTTATCCCTCATGTTTAGACCCTTTTTTTTTTTTAGTTTATTTGTTTTATTTATTTTTATTTTTTGTTTTATGATTTTCTACTGTTTTCTTTTTTTTTAAAAATATAAAAGTGTGAAAAAGAAACAAAAAGACAAAACTAAGGGAGACAAAAACTAAGGGAGAGAGAGAGATGATGTTTGGCAGTGGAAGGGTTAATGGCCTGTTGCAAGGTGTTACTAAATGCAACAACACAGAGAACACAGAGGCTTTTTAACCCCTCTGTGTCTCTGTGTCAGATGTTAAAAAAAGCCTTTTAAACAAAACTTCAAATTGTTTTCCCCCCCACTGCCTACAAAGATGTTACTTGTCTTCTCTCCCCCAAAACATAAAACCCAACACCAAACAAACAAAACTTTAACAAAACCTGAAAAACTTTAAAAAAAAGTCAAAGTAAAAAAGTTCCAGGAGTGCAGGTGTAGTGCTAAGGGAGGGATGTGGCAAAGTATCCAGGAGACAGCTCACTCTCCTGGGATAGAGGGCTGAGCCTGGCTCCCAGAAAACTAAAACTTAAATTAAACTAAGAAAAATACCACAAAAACTCCCAAAAATTAACAACACCGTGCACAAAGTGCTTATAAACAGAAAGGTGTTAAAATAAAACTTGTATTTGAGGGACTAAGACCCTAAAAAGCCTTTTGTTTGGAGCTCAAGCATGCACACAACATGCTCTCTGGCACAGTACTTGTAAGCAGGACACACACTATGGGTAGCGGTCAAGCAAATGAACTTTGATTGACGGTTATGCAAATGCACTTACATTTAATAAACAAAAAGTTTATTTTTTTTAAATGTGGACTGTTGGTACCCCAACTAGACTGGATTGGTTGAACTTGGCACAGTGTATTTTAAAATTATGAGAAAACATTTTCTGTAAACTAAATAAAAATCATATTAGGAGGTTGAAAGAAAAAGAAACCGGATGGGGGGATACCGAGCAGAGCACACCATCTACAGCCCACTGGGAGACAAACTCATCCATTCCCCCAGTAGACAAAGCCAGGTGGTACTCTGCCCAGATACGGGAGCGCACCAGCACCCGGAACATGGCCTCAGGTGACAAGGGAACCCCCCCTATCAAACACTGCTTCCTGGACTTATATATAGCCAACTTGGCTAATGCCAGGAGCAGGTTGACGAGGAGGTCCCTGGCCTTATTGCCCCGGGACACTGGGCGCCCAAAAATAAAAATGTGAGGGGAGAAATGCAGCCAGAACTGCAGGAGGAGGCCCCTCAAGAGTGACAAGAGGGGCTGCAGTCTGGCGCAACTAAAATAAACATGATACACGGACTCTCCCTTGCCACAGAATGGACAAGTGGAGGGAGAGTCCGTGAATTTAGCTAAGTACTCTCCCGTGCTCAGTGCACCATGGAGCACTCTCCAACTCAAGTCCCCGGTGGGTCGTGGAACTAAATCAGAATAAAGTTCACTCCACCGGGGCCTCTTGCCCTCGTCAGCTGGTAGGACCCGCCTCCAGATGGTATCGGGACGGGTCACGAGGGCAAGGAAGTGCACTGTATGGAGCACGAGAGAATATAAGCTCTTCCTCGGCATGCCGCGAAAGCATGCCGAGGGTATGTCCCTCAACCTCGAGAGGTTGGGGACAGGAGGAGCCTGAGGGGAAACACGGGGCTTGTGTCCAATGCAAACAGCCGGAGAAGGGGTGTTGAAAGGTGCATGTGGCACTCCGGCCTGCAAAGCCCCGCGAAGGAAGGTGCGCGAGTCGGGGGAGATGGCATCTCTAATCTCCTGGAGCAAGCGCCCTGAGACTTTGGGCGTCACATATCCCAAACGGAGCGCAAGCTCCTGGGGTGACACCCAATCAGAACGCCCGTATTCCAGGAGATCCCCGACTCGGGTCATCCGTGCATGACTAAGGCGGCGGATGATACTGGGGGACTGTAACATTGGAGCCCCCACTGCTGCATTAAATAGCAGGGGCTCTGTGAATATTTCATCCCCCAAAGGCACGCCCTGCCTGGTCACGGAGACCATGCTCCAGGCCTTGAGGGTTTCCTGGTAGTATGCCGGCAACACAGAGAGGTCTCTCCCAAACCCCTC
Organism: Discoglossus pictus; assembly: GCA_027410445.1. NCBI lineage: Eukaryota > Metazoa > Chordata > Amphibia > Anura > Alytidae > Discoglossus > Discoglossus pictus. Next base: position 130,886,297 of record CM050170.1, read on the forward strand.
GGGCCTGATCAGAAATAATTGCCGGTCATACCCCAGGTTGCGCAACTGGCGATAAAAGCTGGATGCCAGTGCGCACCACTGCGGAGAGGGATCTGCATATAGGTATCTCTGCAGGTACTGAAGGCGGAAGGTGGACAACTGGGAGCACACACAAACTACTCCCTGTCCACCCTCCACCAAAGGCAGACTTGCCACCCCTGCAGAGACCCAATGCCTTCCCATCCAGAGGAAATCTAACAAATTCCTCTGGATATTGGTGACAAACTCGGGGGTCGGACTCAGACAAATCAGCCGGTGCCAGATCTGAGAAGCCACCAGCTGATTCACCACTAGAGTCCGCCCCCTAAGGGAAAGCATTTTTGCTAGACCCCTCCATCGTCCCAGACGATAGAGGACACTGCCCTCTAACTCCCTCCAGTTGTCTGGGACGGAAGCGTCCGCAGCGGACAGGTAGACCCCCAGATATTTAATGACATCTGCCTCCCACGTGATGTCACGAAACGTGGGAGGCAAAGAGTCCACCTGTAAATTACCCTCTAAAAGGCCTGTGCATTTGGACCAGTTGATCTGAGCGGAGGAGGCAGCTGAATATACCTCCTGGCACTGTTTTGCCAGCTCAAGATCAACTGGATCCTGGGCCACGAGGAGCACATCGTCAGCATAAGCTGAAAGGACAATCCGCATGTCTGGATCTTTTAGCACCAGCCCTGTGAGCCTTTTCCTCAGTAGGCAGAGGAAAGGCTCAATGGCCAGTGCATATAACTGTCCAGACAAGGGACATCCTTGACGCACCCCTCGTCCAAATACCAAAGGTGCTGTTAGGGACCAATTGATTTTAAGTAAACACTCTGCAGAGGCGTACAGCGTTCTTATAAAGCCCACAAACTGTGGGCCAAAGCCGTACGCTTGCAGAGTGGCTATGAGGTAACCATGGTCCACCCTGTCAAACGCCTTCTCTTGATCTAAAGAGAGAAAGGCGAGTGACAGACCAGTCCTGCGAGAATAATGCAATAGATCCCGGACCAGAAAGATACTATCAAAGATAGTCCGGCCCGGGATCGCATAGGACTGGTCAGGGTGAACCAATTCTGCCAGCACAGACCCAAGTCTAAGCGAGATGGCTTTAGCTACAATCTTGTAGTCCGTGCTGAGCAGAGAGACCGGTCGCCAGTTCTTAATAAGCCGGAGATCCCCCTTTTTGGGCAGCAGGGCAAGTACTGCCCTGCGACAAGACAGGGGCATCTCCCCGGTCTCCAGGGCTTCCCCAAGGACCAGATGGAAATCAGGTCCCAGAGTCTCCCAGAAAAATTGGAAAAACTCTACAGTCAGTCCGTCCAGTCCTGGAGACTTTTCACAGGACATGGCACGGAGGGCTTCAGAGAGCTCTTGAAAAGATAGTGGTATATCAAGCCGCTCTCTTACACCCTCACTGACTGTGGGGAGCCCCTCCCATAGCACCCTGCAGGCGTCTGGAGAAATGGGATCCGGAGAGTAAAGATCTTTATAAAAGTTCCGGGCTCTATCCTGGATACTCTCCGGATCTGTAAGGGGGGCACCGTCTTCATCTAGAAGACAGGTGATGTGCCTACTGTTACCCCCCTTTTTCTCCAGTGAGTAGAAGAGGCGCGAGCCGCGGTCTAGATCTTTGAGAAAACCTAAGCGGCTGCGCACGTATGCCCCCTTGGCCTGGTGTCGTTCCAGGTCACAGAGGACACCCTTCCTCTCTACATACTCGCTCTGCAGGGATTGGTCCCTACAAGTGAACAGCCTCTGCTCCAGATGGAGTACCTCCCCCCGGAGTGACTCCAACTCAGCTTCGCGCTGCCCACTCGCACCCTTGGTATATTCCTGACAGAGAAGTCGCAAATGAACCTTGCCCACGTCCCACCACAGTTTTAACGTGGCAAAGTCCCCCTTGCAACCCCTCCAGTCCGTCCAAAACTCCCGGATCAATGTCACGAGCCCCTGGTCCTTCAACAAAGCATTGTTGAAGTGCCAATAGGCGGCTCGTGGCGCTGTTGGCGTTAGCGCCACTGTCACAGACACACAGTTGTGGTCTGTGAACGGAGCCAGTCTAATGGCACAAGAACCGACTCGTGACATATAGTGACTAGATATATATAGTCTGTCGATCCGGGAGTGGGACACCAGACCGGCTCTCACCCTGACGTAGGTGAAACCGTCTGATGCCCCTGGGTTCTGCTCTCGCCAGATGTCCTCCAGGGAGAAGCGGGCGATGATCTCCCGCAGGGCTGACGCAGAAGGCGGGTACGGCTCTGGACTATTCCGGTCCAGAGCGTCGAGGGTGCAGTTGAAATCACCCCCGAGTACCAAACACTCATCTGCGTCAACCGTCTCCAAAAACTGGGACAGTCTGGCGAGGAACCTCACTCTCTCGAGCCCTCCAGCAGGGGCATATATATTAACTAGGTTAATGATGCTACCCTGCTCTCGGACCCGGAGGTGGATTAGACGGCCTGGGATAACAGCTTTCACAAGCAGCAGCTCTGGCTGAAAAGACTCTGAGAACAGGGTCACCACTCCACATGACGCCGATGTGAAGTGGCTGAAGAAGACCCTGCCTCTCCACTCCAGTTGCCACGAGGCCTCAGCCTCTGGAGTGGTGTGAGTTTCCTGCAGGAAGCTCACAGAGTACCCTCCCTGATATAAATAGGAGAGTACCTGGAACCTGCGGAAACTGTCTTGACAGCCATTGGTATTTAGCGTGCTGATGTGCAAAGCCATTACTGCGTGTCAGGAATTGTGCGTTCCTCAGACCCTTGAGACTGCTGATAGGACACGCACATTTTATAGAATTTCCGGACGCGGAGATGCTCCGCAGTCCCAGAATTCTTGGCCCTAGTGCTGACCACTAGATATTGCTGGAGAGAGTGGAGAATAAACGACATATTCTTCCACCTCTCCAAGGCCAGCCGCACCTTCCTTTTCTTCTGTCCATGAAGGGTGCTCTCAAGGAATAGATCTATTTCCTTGACAGGGATAACCCACACAGAATCTGATGTTCCTTCTAGTGGGTCACCCCTGGGCTCCTCTTGGCTGAGGGCTTTTACTCCATCCTCCCCGGCTGGAGTCAGTTTCCTCAGCTTTATTCTCAGGGACCCCCTCTTAGATGATACAGAAGGAGTCCCTTTAGCACCCTTCAAGGTAAATAATGGACCCTTGGATTGCTGCTGCACCCCTGTAGCTTCAGGAGTGCATTCAGGGGTAGCTGGCTGGACAGCAGTGGCTGGCATGGCTTCCTTAATGGAAGCCTTGGAGGCTTTATATGCCTCCTCTGCCAGTTCCACCGCTGTTGGTTTTATGCTTCCTCTTCCTGGGGACGTCACTCCTGGAAGGGGAGCTGCCACTAGCTGCCTCCCCTGCAGAGGGCTTATTATCCCTCTGCTTACACTGTGCCCCCACACTAACTGATGTAATTATGGTGGGGGCAGATTGGGACTTGGGAGATGCAGCTGTGACACTGGGAGGACCGGTGACATTCTTCCCCTTTTTCCCTGTGTCTGCAGTCTTGCTGGAGACCACAGACACAGATGGCTTTTTTGGGGAAGAAGGGGGTTTGGAGGCCGTGGTGGTGGCTTGAGGAACGGCCTCCTTGCCTGAGCTCTGTGGGGGGGCTATGACCCTTGAGGTCCCCGCTGTTATGGGCTCAGCGGGGATGGGTGCCGTACTGACGGAGGTGCCATTTGCTGGGGCTGGGGCATGATGCTTTACATTAGGACAATTCCTACGTGTATGCCCCAACCCTTTGCAATGATAGCACTGCACCTCCGTAGTGCTGTAAAAAATCCTGTACAGCACCCCCTCAAATGGAACCCCAAAAGACCCCTCTATGTTTTCTGCGCCCTGAGGCAGGCACATTTGTACCTGCCTCTTGAAAGAGAGCACATGACGAAGTGCTCTCTCTCTGCACCCCAGGGGAATTTTTATAAATGGTGTTTTTACTTCCCCTAGGGTTAGCAGGTGGGGGCGCAGGAGGGAGTCTGGTAGGAAGGGGGGCACATTAGAGAGTGTTAGTTTTGTGCCCAACCCTTCCAGGGGTTCTATTGGGACATATAATCCCCCCACTGTGATGCCTCTCTGTATAAGAATGTGTGCAGCAGCCAGAGTACGGGTAAAAAAAAAACTGCTTTCCCGTACATTTTGCTGGCTGCTACTAAAACAGAGGGGCTGATGACATTAGCTGCAGCACGCAGATAGATATCAATGCTGTAGACCCCAGACATCTGACATTTAACCCCATGCTTCCTGGTGATCTGCCCCTCAGCCCCAGCGGTGGTATTACTGGGGCCAGCAGAAACCACCTGTGACCAGGTATTAGCCACAGGGGTAGGTCTGCTGGCAGAACCACCAGGAGCTGGGGCTGCCTTATCTGCCTGGGGCCTATGCTGTGCAGTGCTGCAGCTAGGATTTTCAGGGGCCATTATTCCCCCTTTTGACCCCTGAGGCTTCTTAATGGTCTTATCCCTCATGTTTAGACCCTTTTTTTTTTTAGTTTATTTGTTTTATTTATTTTTATTTTTTGTTTTATGATTTTCTACTGTTTTCTTTTTTTTAAAAAATATAAAAGTGTGAAAAAGAAACAAAAAGACAAAACTAAGGGAGACAAAAACTAAGGGAGAGAGAGAGATGATGTTTGGCAGTGGAAGGGTTAATGGCCTGTTGCAAGATGTTACTAAATGCAACAACACAGAGAACACAGTGGCTTTTTAACCCCTCTGTGTTTCTGTGTCAGATGTTAAAAAAGCCTTTTAAACAAAACTTCAAATTGTTTTCCCCCCCACTGCCTACAAAGATGTTACTTGTCTTCTCTCCCCCAAAACATAAAACCCAACACCAAACAAACAAAACTTTAACAAAACCTGAAAAACTTTTAAAAAAAGTCAAAGTAAAAAAGTTCCAGGAGTGCAGGTGTAGTGCTAAGGGAGGGATGTGGCAAAGTATCCAGGAGACAGCTCACTCTCCTGGGATAGAGGGCTGAGCCTGGCTCCCAGAAAACTAAAACTTAAATTAAACTAAGAAAAATACCACAAAAACTCCCAAAAATTAACAACACCGTGCACAAAGTGCTTATAAACAGAAAGGTGTTAAAATAAAACTTGTATTTGAGGGACTAAGACCCTAAAAAGCCTTTTGTTTGGAGCTCAAGCATGCACACAACATGCTCTCTGGCACAGTACTTGTAAGCAGGACACACACTATGGGTAGCGGTCAAGCAAATGAACTTTGATTGACGGTTATGCAAATGCACTTACATTTAATAAACAAAAAGTTTATTTTTTTTAAATGTGGACTGTTGGTACCCCAACTAGACTGGATTGGTTGAACTTGGCACAGTACTTGTAAGCAGGACACACACTATGGGTAGCGGTCAAGCAAATGAACTTTGATTGACGGTCAGGCAGGCAAATGCACTTACATTTAATAAACAAAAAGTTTGGGTTTTTTAAATGTGGACTGTTGGTACCCCAACTAGACTGGATTGGTTGAACTTGGCACAGTACTTGAAAGCAGGACACACACTATGGGTAGCGGTCAAGCAAATGAACTTTGACGGTCAGTCAGGCAAATGCACTTACATTTAATAAACAAAAAGTTTGGGTTTTTTAAATGTGGACTGTTGGTACCCCAACTAGACTGGATTGGTTGAACTTGGCACAGTACTTAAAAGCAGGACACACACTATGGGTAGCGGTCAAGCAAATTAACTTTGATTGACGGTCAGTCAGGCAAATGCACTTACATTTAATAAACAAAAAGTTTGGGTTTTTTAAATGTGGACTGTTGGTACCCCAACTAGACTGGATTGGTTGAACTTGGCACTTTACTTGAAAGCAGGACACACACTATGGGTAGCGGTCAAGCAAATGAACTTTGATTGACGGTCAGTCAGGCAAATGCACTTACATTTAATAAACAAAAAGTTTGGGTTTTTTAAATGTGGACTGTTGGTACCCCAACTAGACTGGATTGGTTGAACTTGGCACAGTACTTGAAAGCAGGACACACACTATGGGTAGCGGTCAAGCAAATGAACTTTGACGGTCAGTCAGGCAAATGCACTTACATTTAAGAAAAAAAAAGTTTGGGTTTTTTAAAAGTAGACAACTAGTAAACAATATTATATTGTATGTTGTGCACACACAGTATAAGCTGTGAGCCTGACACACACTTGCAAGCAGGGGCTAGCAGGGAGACAGGCAAATGAAATTAGATTACACAGAAAAAAAAATGATGTTATAGCCCTAAAAAGGGCTTTTTGGGGTGCTGTGTTTACAGCAGAGATCTGATGAGTCCTTCAGCACTGCACTGGACACTGAATAAACTTGCCTAGCTATGGTTTTCCCTATTGATGCAGCATCATCCAAACTGTCCCTCCTTTCTGTAAGACTGCAAGTTAATTATGATTCCAAAATGGCTGCTGTCCATGAGGTAGATGGCTCTGGAATGGAGTGTATGCTGCTGATTGGCTGGAATGTGTCTGCTGACTGTGACATGCAGGGTCAAAGTTTGCTCAATGATAAAGTATTGGGGGCGGGTCGAATCTCGTATATGTTTGCCGCGAACGCGAACATGCTATGTTCGCCGAAAAAAGTCCGCCAGCGAACTATTTGCTACATCTCTAATAGGCTATTAAAGTTCATCATGTTGGCCACAAAGAATTATATAGCCAGACAATGGAAATCGGATAACCTACACTTTCAGGTGGTTAAAAATAAATTAAACTTTGTCCTTATAAATGAACGCCTTACCCATTTAGTAGACAACTCCATGGATACATTTTGAGATATATGGTCTCCGTGGCTGCAATTAAGGGATAGCATATCATCTGGAGACAATTAAAGAAATTTAGGTCCGGAATAGTGGCTCCCCTAAATGGGAGAGGATATTCTCAAGAGAACGGGATAGTTGGAGGTGTGTGTGGATCCTTAGAGGGGCGGAGGACGGAGGTAAGTGCTATATTTTACATCATATTTATGTAAAAAAGGAGGATGTATTAACATGTATGGATATATATGTAACATGGAAATGGTTGTTTGAATATGATATACTACCTGACCTAATAAAATATTTTTTGAAAGAAAAAATACACATAGCTAGTAGTTGGAAAACCCCAAATTAAAACTTTCAGGAATTAATAAAAAAAATCAACTATTTACTGCTCAACGAGAGGTTAAACCATGTAGTCTTGGATAGAATCACCCAGTTCCAGACAATTTGGGATCCCTGGATAACATCCCCATTTAGTGCCCCCCTAATGTAATAAAACATTTGTTAATGGTTGAAGCGACTCAGGGGGAAGGACCGGAGTGGAGGAGCCCTGGAGGAGAACCTTCAGAAGCAACCGGCGGCAAAATCATCAGAGGAAAGGAGAGGTCGCCTACTGAAGCCTGCCCTAGGGTAACCCAAGGGGCGATTGAGCAGGTTAGATATTGTAAATAATAAGCTACTGCTGGAGTGATGATAGATAATAGGACATTGGTGTTAACTGCTGATATACTCTTTACTATTGTCTGTTTTGCCATGTCTTAGGTTTCTGTTAAAAATTGCAATCACAGTAAAAAAAAAAGAAAATTTATTAACCAAAAAAGTAAAAATAAGAAGGCCTAGCCACCTAATTTTAACAAAATGTCTTCATTGTAAATATGTATTTTTGCACAACTGTTGTGTTATGCAAGACTGTTCAATATGCTTTCTTTTTCATTACATAACGTACGCCTTCTGACAAAAATGTAAATTAAAAAATTAAGGTATTGTTGCAGCGGCCAGAAAAATTGACCTTTGTTCCCCAGGCAGAAAGTGCCATAAAACATTGCGTTTTCTTGAACCCTAGTTGGTTGCGGATAAGTCACGCAAGTCATCTGGCATTCACAGATAACATACAGCAGCGTGTGGACCATTTTTAGCCGAAGGCAGCTCATCTCATCAGGCCTTTTTCAGTCGAATGTATCGCCAAGTGTCAGTCCCTTCGGGATCCATCCCTCATTCATCTTTATAAAGGTGAGGCAATCTAGACTTTTTTGCCCTAGGCGACTTCTCTTCTCGGTGACAAAACCTCCTGCTGCACTGAAGGTCCTTTCTGACAGGACACTTGAAGATGGGCAGGCCAGAAGTTCAATTGCAAATTGGGATATCTCAGGCCACAGGTCTAGCCTGCATACCCAGTAGTCAAGGGGTTCATCGCTCCTCAGAGTGTCGATATCTGCAGTTAAGGCAAGGTAGTCTGCTACCTGTAGGTCAAGTCGTTCTCTGAAGGTGGATCCCGAAGGACTGTTGCAATGCATAGGACTGAAAAAGGTCTGCATGTCCTCCATCAACAACATGTCTTTTAAACATCCTGTCCTTGCCGGCGTGATCGTGGGAGAAGGATTACTTTCACCTCTTCCCCTGTTATATTGCCCTTGTGCTGTGACATCACCCTTATATACTGTGTAAAGCATACTTGTTAATTTGTTTTGGACCTGCTGCACCCTTTCTGACTTGTGGTAATTTGGTAATATTTCAGGCACTTTCTGCTTATACCGGGGGTCTAGTAGCATGCACACCCAGTACAGGTCGTTCCCTTTCAGCCTTTTTATACGAGGGTCCTGCGACAGGCACGACAGCATGAAAGACCCCATTTGCACAAAGTTGGATGCCGAGCTACCCATGTCCCGTTCCTCGTCCTTAGTGATCTCGCTGAAGATATGTTCTTCCCCCCAGCCACGTACAACACCACGGGTACCAGATAGGTGACAACGAGCACCCTGGGATGCCTGTTGTGATTGGTCTTCCTCCTCCCCCTCAAAGCCACATTCCTCCTCTGACTCCTCTTCCTCACAATCCTCTTCCAGCATTGCCGCAGGTCCAGCAAGCGATGCTGATAAGGCTGTTTCTGGTGGTGATGGTGACCACAACTCTTCCTCGTCACGCTCATCTACGGCCTGATCCAGCACTCTTCGCAGGGCACGCTCCAGGAAGAAAACAAATGGTATGATGTCGCTGATGGTGCCTTCGGTGCGACTGACAAGGTTTGTCACCTCATCAATAGGACGCATGAGCCTACAGGCACTGCGCATGAGCGTCCAGTAATGTGGCAAAAAAATCCCCAGCTCCGCAGAGGCTGTCCTAGCACCCCGGTCATACAAATACTCGTTAATGCCTTTCTCTTGTTGGAGCAGGCGGTCGAACATTAGGATTGTTGAATTCCAACGTGTGGGGCTGTCACAAATCAAGCGCCTCACTGGCATGTTGTTTCGCCGCTGGATATCTGAAAAGTGCGCCATGGCCGTGTAGGAACACCTGAAATGGCCACACACCTTTCTGGCCTGCTTCAGGATGTCCTGTAAGCCTGGATACTTATGGACAAAGCGTTGTACGATCAGATTACACACATGTGCCATGCACAGCACATGCATCAACTTGCCCAAATTCAATGCTGCCAACAAAATTCTTCCGTTGTCACAAACCACTTTGCCAATCTACAGTTGGTGCGGAGTCAGCCATTGATCCACCTGTGCATGGAGGGCGGCCCGGTGTGACTCTCTGCTTTCAGGCAAGTCAACCCCAAGACGGCATGACACTGCCGTATCCGGGATGTGGAATAGTGTATGGGGAGCTGGGGGGTGCTGTTGATGTGGAGCAAGACGCAGCAACAGAAGAGGACTCAGCTGAGGAGGTTATGGAAGAGGATTGAGTAGGAGGAGTAGAGGAGGTGGCAGCAGGACTGCCTGCAAGTCGTGGTGGTGTCACCAACTCCTCTGCAGAGCCACTCATTCCATGATTGGCAGGCGTTATCAGGTTTACCCAATGTGCAGTGTAGGTGATATACCTGCCCTGACCATGCTTTGCAGACCAGGTATCAGTGGTCA